>CM014732.1:68883182-69052384 GCA_004329165.1 Spatholobus suberectus
TGAGTTAAGGAGTCTAATTATGATTTTTTTTGGTAGTTTCAACGAGTGTGTGGGTTGTAGAATCGGTGATTGAAATTGTTGAATGCTATCTTTCTTTACAAAGGAGGAGAAATGTGGAGGAGCTGAACAAAGATAATGGCAAAGACGCAAAGCTTCGGGGAGTTTTCCTCTTCGGCCTGATTTTTGTGGTGAGTCTCTACACATTCCTTTTCATCAATTTGTTCTTCTTAATCGATCTTAGGTAGGGTTTGTTCGAGAAGAATTCAGATACAGATTCCTTTGCCGTACTTTTCCTGTTTTCACTTCATTTCCAACTTGTCATTTGCAAATACTAATTAAGGTTCAGGAAATTTATGTTCAGAATTTATAAAAAGATTGTCTTTCAAAAATAAATTTAGGAATTATTAAAATAAAATTGATATATGGATCTAAAATTTAAATTTTGAAAGTAATTTTTTTATCGTTCTGAAAAATTAATTGCAGGAACCATAAAACAAACACATGCATAAAACTATTGTCATAATAAAATTTAACAAAAATTAAATATTTTTATCGTTGTATTATTAATTTATTCTTTGTACACAATTTAAAGAGTTAAACTTTTACTTTCTTAACTCTTTTAATTAATTTATTATTTATATTCTTTCTTCTCTCTTTTAAGTATGACTTTTACTTATAATTAATGAGAATAAAAAATGTTCTTTCACTCACTTTATCTTTACATGACTTTTTTATTTTAATTTTAATTTAATTTTAAATTATAACAATTATAATAACAATTTTATTAATAAATTAAAAAGTTTCTTATCAATATAAAAATTTAAATTTATCCTAATTTAATTTTATTCATGTCATTTATTTATTTGTTTAAAATATATTATAGTAATTAAAGAAGTTTTCTACATTACAAGTGTTTCAATTTCGTCTTATTCTCTTTACCCTTCAAATGGGATCGAGCATTGGTCGAATATGATCAGATTTAAGTCCAAAAAACCCAATTTGACCAAAATTGAACACTATTATTCTGGATTGTTTTTGACCATGAAGTCTTTCAGTTGGTTCCACTTCGTGTTCAACGGGTAGCAAGTATGTCAAGTGGATTGGGGCAGGTGGGTCTAGCAATGGCCATGGGACTGTAGAAGGAATTTGAAGGAAGAGAATATTAAACATGGTAATGGAAGTGGGTATAGTTTCTTTGAGATGATCACTAGAAAAATCAATTTGTGAGTTTGGAATGAACATGTCTAAGGAGAGAACCAGCGAGTTTAGCGTGGGATGTGGTCAAAGACTTGAGCTTGTTCATGTCGATGTGAACCAAATGCCAGATATCTTACACAGGTTGTTGATGCAAGTGAAGGATTTGAGAGAGATAGGAGGGAATGACAAGGGAGTGAAGGGTGCATAGGGAGTTGAGGAGGCAAAATATTAGAATAATTTAACTTTTGAAATTAGAGTTTTGCTAGTTATAGTGTGTGAAGTGATTACATGAACAAGATAGGACCTTCTCGTCATATCTAAATTAAGGGTATAGGCACATAGCTAGCTAAGTGTACATATTGTTGTAGCATAGTCGAGATCACGTAGAGTCATTCATCAATGATTTTATACTTGTATCATCTTTACCTTTTAGTTCTTACACTTGGAAACTATCTATTTTAGTCCATGTATATATATTTTTGATATCATTTTGGTCTTTGTGATAAGGTGTGCCTAAACTCTGTGAAATAAAATTGTCATAAATTAGAAATTGGCGGTGTAAAACTACGACAAATTAGTTTCATAAAATAAAAAACACATAAAATTAATAATGGTTTAATGATTGCTAGAAAATTTGTAGTGGTTTTACACCATTAATTTCTATTTTGTGATGGTTTTACTTTATGGAGTTAAGATGGAATTGACGACAGGGACTAAAACGATATTAAAAATATATGTGTAGGTACTAAAATGGACAGTTTTTAAGTATAGGGATCAAAAGGTAAAAATGATACAAGTATAAAGACTAAATGAGTAATTTAAATCTTTTTTGTATAATGCCTATGATATGATATGCCACTAGCAGGCGGAGCATAAATCACTTGTCTTTCTTTTTCTCTCTCTATGAAAAATGAATAGAAAAATATTAATCAAAGCTAGGCTACAACTATAGTGTGAAGAGTAGAGTCATCATCGGAGTTATAGGGCTACGAATTAACACTTTCTTGTGTAAAAAAAAATAAAAAAAATTTAAAATATAGATATCTTTCTTTCTTCAACTTCGGAAAACAACAGACTCTTTCATATTGAGAGCAGCTTTTTCTTTGTTTCCGGTGGAGGTTGTGTATACTTACCGCATTAAGCAATTGGGGCTTTCGTTGGTCGAATTTGGTCATTGATGACATTGTTTATCTACACCCGAATCTGCCCGATTTATCTGAAGTAAACTGATTTTTTAATTGTCAAATCCGATAATCCGCTCTATCCGTCCATTTATCTTTTTCCTGAAGTTAGTCATGTTAGTTTCAGATCGATTCTCAATTTTATGCTGATCCCTGCCTTTAAATGCTTTTATTTAAATTTTAAACTACATATTTTTACTTGATTTGTTTAGTTTTTTAAATTTAATAAATATGAAAGTTACTTGTACATTGTAAAAATTAAAATATTAATTTTTAACTTTTTGTCTTTTGTGTATAAAAATAATGTTTCTTCCATTGCCTTTTAACTATAATTTAACGTTTTTATACAAATTAAGAAGTATAATAATGTATCATAATTTTTTTTTTAATTTTTTAGTGAGTTTAATTTATTTAATCTATTCTCCTAATAAATATTTCTTTTGTCAATTGAAAAGAATAATAATTAATGCTATCTTTCTTCCATAAAAACAATAATGTTATTTTAAAATTTAAATGATAAATTATTAAATAAAAATAGTTTTTAAAGAAATTACAGTTGAGAAAATAGAGGAAGTAATAATATTCAAACACCGATTTATATAAATTATCAAATTCTTCATCAGTATTTCAAAAATTGGTTTAGATTGTCTACAAATTGGTTTAAAAACCTTTAAGTGTCACAAAAGGGGATACCATGTATCAATGATTTCCCCCATTAATTATCAAATTCCTTCTACTTTTTCTCTAATTAAATAATTTTTTTTGTCATTTGTGTTTTTTTTCTTCTCTATTTTCTTTTCTTCCAACCAAACATACCATTAAGGTTGGTGGATCCAAAGATAGTATTTTAAATCATTTAATCTTCTCTATTTGTAAGTTCTTAACAAAATATTTGTCTACTTTGAGATAAATTGTGTTTTTAATCTTATAAATAAAATATTAATAATTTGATTTATGTTTTATAATTTTTTATTAGTTTCAATTTTCATAAATTTTAAAATTTTCGAAGTAGTTTATGTTTTCATGATGATGTAAGATATATGTCATGTACCAAGTAATGATAAGGTGTATTTGTTTAAAAAAATTATAAAGACAAAATCGTTTTTTTCAAAATAACAAAAATTAAATAAAATTATATTCATATAATTAAAAACATATTTAACTCTTTATTATTACTCTTTTTCGAAAATTATCTATGAGATTTTTAATCATCAATTAATTTGTGTCGAATTTATCATATTAACTCTAGTTGATAGGACTAGATTTAGAACCTTATATATTAATTTGTAATTTACTGCAAATAAATTGAATTTAATTTTGTTGTCAAAGTTGGCTCCAGTTCGGATATGATTAATCATGGAAAAAGTTTAAATTTTACACACATACACACACACACACACATATATATATAAGTTTGTATGAGAAATTAAAGTTTTTTTTATTATAAACTACGCATTTTTTATAGAAAAAGTGCAAAAAAAAAAAAGAATATTCAATTTGTGTTGTTGTAATTTATTTTAAAGAAGATATATGTATTTTTTCAACTAATCACTTTTTATTATGAAATCTTATATAGTTGATTTTTTAATGAAGAATAAAGTAGTAGTATTTATAAATTCTTGCAACATATTCACCAAAGAGGAGTGTTAATAATATACTACTCTTTAACACACTCTTTATTATTACTTAAATTTTATTTTGAAATTACAAAATCTCATGAGTAAGAATCATTAAATCAAAAACGAGATCCACAAATTTTTATTATTTTTAATGAATTTTAGTTAATAGTAGAAATAATATTTAAAAAGTGTGTCCCTCAACATTCCTCAATCAAAATATCATATATCTTAACGTAAAAGTTTATATATAATGATCAATTGATTTTGATTGCCTATATCTCATATATCTTATATGACATTTTATCTCGAAAATTGAAGTGAAGTTACTTTGATTGAAGTCATTTTTGAGCATGTGGGAGTTGTGAACAATCTTTGATTTGAATGGTATTGTATTTTTTTCTTTCTATATCTTCTATTTGATTACTTGTTAGTCAAATATGAAGCAGTGATTCTATTCAGTGAATCACTAATTTAGTTTCTGAAATTATTATGATCGGTAAAATTGGTTTTTAAAATAAATAAAATTATAAAATAGTCTTTAAAATTATGATGGTCGCTTTAATTGATTTCCAAAATCAAAAAAGCTTAATTGTATTTTTTGTTTCCTAATTTTCAAATTTTTACAAATTATGTTCTTGAAGTTTTCTATCATGCATTTTGACCTAAAACCTATATTAGAAAAGACTTAATTGCATTTATTGTCCCAACTTTCAAAATTTCACACATTTTGTCCTTAAAGTATAATTAAGCCTTTAAAAAATGATAAAAATGTTGAATGAAGGATTTAAACCCTTGACTCCTTCCTTCTCCACTGTTACTAAAGTCACTAAGTCATTTAACTTATTTAGTTTATATATGAAAAATATATTATATATATCGTTACTGTATTTGTTAATTATACTTTAATTTGATCTCAAGTTTATGTTAACATTTGTATGAAAAAATATTAAAAGTTAAGATGATAAATTTATTTATTAAATATTGTTTTAATTATACAAATTTATAAATTATACAAATTTATTTATTTAGTTATATAAAATTATTTATTATTTATAAATTATATATACATCTTTTACCCTTTTATTTATAGGATAATTATTTAGTAATAAAAATATTTAATAAATAAATTTATAATATATTGTATAGTTTAACTCATAAATAATTTTTATATAATTTAATAAATAAGTTTGCATAATTTATAAATTTATATAATTAAAATAAAAATATTTAATAAATAAATGTATCATTTTAACTTTTAATATTTTTTCATGCAATAAATTTAAGACCATACACTTATGGAACCTAAAGTGCAATTAACAAATGTGGAAATGTTATATAATATATTTTTTTATATATGTAAACTTAATATGTCAAATGACTTAGTGACTTGGGTGGTTGTAAAACAGAAATGACTCAGTGTCATCCACATGAGCTTTACTTTCCTATTTGAGTAGATGGATAATTCAACCTTTTGGAACTGTCACTTAAAAGCAACTAATGACAATGGATTGTCAATTAACATTAGGATAAAATTTGTAAAATTATATAAGTTTAGGATCAAAATATTCAAAAAAAAAATTTAAGGAAAAAAATTGCAAAATTTTAAAAATTAGGTGGTAAAAAGTGTAATTATTTTTTCTTAATTTTAGGGGCCAATTTAACCAATTATTACAATTTCAAGGACTAAATTAAGTGATATTTTACAATTTTAGGGACTATTTTGACATTTTATTTATTTTCAAGACTAATTTGATAGTTTGTTACAATTTTAGAAATTAAATTGATTGATAATGTACAATTTCAGGTATCATTTTAACATTTTATTAATTTTAGTGACCAATTTGACTTACTATTACAATATCGAAGACTAAATTGGTGATTCTCTCAATTCTATATATATATATATATATATATATATATATATATAATGAAATTTGAGTTCAACATTCAATAAATATAAATTTAATTTATAAATAAAAGCTCATTTTTTTTTTTTAATTAGCAAAGCTCATTACTTTATAATAGTTACTACACCGTTTTCAAAATTTTTAAGTAAATTTTTTTATATAATATTTTAAATAATGTGACGTTATAAATGAGTTTGGAATAAATTTTAATCCACGTAAATATGATTAGTTTTTTTTATTTTAAATTTTTTTGTTAGTTTTAATTTTCATATTTATATCAAAATGGTCCGCTTTTCAATGACTTTTCTAAAGAGATATTTTTTTTTTGTATATGTACAATGATGGCAAAAGGATTAGAATTTAGGACCTTGTGGAAGTTATCCAACCCTCTCACTAGGCTGACCTTAGTGGGTTAGTGATAGGTGATTTAAGATGTTTAAATTTAGGCTAATATATATTTTTGGTTCCTTATCTTTTTACTAAAATTTATTTTGGTCCTTTATTTTTTAAAATATTTATTTTGGTCTTTTAATTTTCATATTTGAGTTAATGTTGTCCATTTTAAACAGTGATCGTTCTCAATTTTAGGACATGATTTTAAACCTTGTCCCATTAGATTCGTCAACATGAAAACTGTAGAATTCAATTAATTTTCAAACAAAAAAAGACCATAAACATAGTGAAAATTGTGTGAAAAATGAGTCCCACAAGTAACTGGAAAAGAATCTAATATAAGATTTTTCAATTATTTGGTTGCTATGAGACTCACTTTCATGTGATTTTCACCATGTTTATGATCCTTTTTGGTTCAAACATTAGTTGGGTTTTATAATTTTTATGTAGGTGAGTATAATGAAACAAATTTCACGTCTTGAATTAGTTAAAAAAGAGTTCAAAATCGTGCTCTGAAATCGACAACGATCATTGCTTCGGAATGACAATATTAACTCAAATTTGAGAGCTAAATCACCAAAATAAATCTTTTAAAATATAAAAGGACCAAACCAAATTTTAGTAAAAAAATAAGGGAATAAAAATGCATTTTAACCTTAAATATATGTCACATCATCAATAAATAATAATAAAGTATTTTTTTAAAAACTTTAAAATTTATGAGAATTAAAATAAAAAATTGGAAGACTAAGAATAAATTTAGTGCAATTTAAACTCATTAGAGTCAATCTAGTAGTAGGAGTTTAGATAGTTTACATAATGTCTTAAATTTTAATTCCATTATCGTCATTATACATGAAAATAAATAATGTAGTATAGAAGTATAGGTAAAAAATTAGTAAAGTATAGGAGTATGGGCAGGAGTAAAGTTAAGATTTTTCTAAGATATATACTTTAGTGTGATTAGGAGTATAGTTATTACGTTTTACTAAGATTTATGTCTATTTAGTAAGTTTTTAAAATTGGACTGATTATTGAATTGGTGAATGCACTAATTTTAAGTTTAATGGTTTAATCATGATTGAACCGTGATTGAATTGATAATAATTCAATAATATTATTTTAATTTTTATAATATTACATAAAGTAATATTAAAGAAAAAAAATGTTCATAACTTCATAATATTAAAAATTAAACTTTACTTATAAATATCATTATTTGTAAAACACAACATATGATATCAAAAATTAAATATGAAAGCAAATTAAATATGTCCTAACATTTAAGTTTTACAACACATAATAATAGTCATTAACAATTATAATTAGAAACTAAATAAATATAATTGATAAAACTGTCAATCATCATAATATTGGACAAAAATTGTAACAATCATCATAAAATTAAGCCTTTTTAATCAAAAAATAAAAAATTCCAGTGATTTGATTTGAACTAGTTGTGACCCGTTTTGTTCAATTTTATACTAGTTCTTTACAAAATTGATATTAAAGGTTGAGTAAATTGGTCTGGTGACCGGTTCCTAATTGGACTGGTTAGACCTATTGACTCGGTTTGATTCTCCTGTCTTCTAGAGTTTAACATGTCATTTAAATATAAAAAATAACTTCATTTAATTTTAATTCCTTTTGATTGCATACGATTGTTAGGAATATCAATTATAGTTTTTAAATAAAATAAATTGGAAGTTGATGGTTTCCATGCATGAGTAATTGTAATCTGTTTAATTTATGACTCTTGACTCTTAATTTATATTTATTCTTAATATTTATTTTAGTTGATAAGATATATTAATTTTAAGATTTTGATTAACTGTTGAAATAATTAATTTAAAATTTTTATCAATATAGAGTTAGAAAGTGGAGCACAGGTTTATATAATCTAAAAGATTCATAAGTGCGCTCTAATTTAATATATAAAAATAAATTAATAAAAAAATGTATAAGTAATAAGAAGGGATTTGAATTTAACTTAAAATTAAGATTGAGACGTACACACACTTATTTTTAGTTGGAATATGTTAGTAAGTCATATCATAAGTGTATTTTAAGATATATTGTAGTTATAACTTGTTAACATACTCTAACAAAAAAATAAATGTGTGTACGTTAGCAAATTCCACAAGCATTTAGTAATGTATACACTTGTTTTTTAGTTGGGGTAAGTTAACAAGCTACACTATTGATGTATTATATATATAAAGAAAATACATTCTAATTCTAATTTAATACATATAAATGAATTGCTTGTAATGACAATATAGCGTCAACTATGTAATCCTTTGAAATTATGGTAGGTAGTAATAATGGAGCTAGTTTGTTTTAATCAAGGTGTCCCAATAGAAAGAAAGTCACTAAAGAAGTGTTTGAATAAAACATATTAAAATAAGTTTGTTTTGAGGAAATAAATTATTTTTATTTCTTTATTTCCACTTTTAATTATAAAAATACTACTACTTTTTTGTTTTTATTTTATTTTCTATTTTGAATGATTTGTATAAAGAATAGTGAAAACAATAAAATAGTTTTTATAATTTCTTGAACAAACCTTTAAAAATAGAAAATGAGAAAAAAAGGTGACATTTCAATAATCAAAAATAAAAATAGAAAATGTTTTCTCATATTAAATAGGTCTTTAACTTTTTCATTAAAAAACATATAAAATGCAAGAAAATTAAAATTGGGGCACGGGTGGGCCTCCATAAGTTTAATATAGGTTTTTCTAGAGTTGAATATGTGTATATTTGGTGTTAGGATCGCAACAAGTGTTCCACTCGTACAAGTAATAAAATGAAAGTATAAGTTATCGTTTATACAAAGATTGTGATTTAATAACAACACAACCAAATAATTACTTGCGGATTCAAGAATTAAAGAGAGAATTAGAGATTTTTGGATTTTTTGGATTAATAAAAATAAAGAACAAATAAAGCAATCTAATAATGGATAGAAAATTAATGAATAAAGTGGTTAGGTTTTGAAATTTCCTTGATTCTTTCTTAAAGTAATCTCTTTCTTTCTCAAACCTCTTCTTGTAAACAATTTATCTTTAATTTCTCTAACTTAATAATGATGAATCCTAATCTTAGGTGAGTAAAATCAATCATAAGTATTAAGAAAAGGAAACTTACATGAAGGCACGCAATCTATCCCTATCCCTAGGCTTAAGAGTTATATGGTTATTGAATTAGAACGATTTAAATCACAGTTTTTCAATTGCAAGATTTATATTACTAATCAATTTTTTAATGAGTGTCAATCATGTAAAAGCATTAAACATGAATTCAACAACTAAATTAATAGAAACAAGATAATGATTTGGAAAAGAAACCGATTACATTAAATTTAAAATAAGGTTTGTTCTAACCTAACCCTAAAAGGGTTTAGAAACTCACAGAGAAACTAATCACACAAAGAAAAAAAAAGAAGATAAAAAGAAAGTCATGAATCTTGAGAATTAAATTCCAATTCTTCAAGATCTAAAGTCAGAGATGAACTTCAAGCTCTTCCTCGCTTCTGATTCTTAGATGAGTCAAAGAATATCTCAAACATGTAATTCTAGCCTTTTCATAATGAGTTTGGGCTTTTCGGACTATAAAAACGCACTCGGCCTAATAATAGACAGCAGCTCGAAAAAGCTAAAAATAAGCTAGCTCTGGGCACTGCTTTTTAGATTCCTGTCACTGTGTTGGTACTGGGTGCCGATGTTGACTTGCTTTCTTCTTGTACTTTTATAGCTAAAATTGGCTTCCTGCACATCGTGACATTGTTTATTTTTTTTGCCTAAGTTCCCTACATTGACAAATCCAAATAACCAAGTTACATGACATTCCATGTTTTTGGGTCATTTTCTTCTAAATTTTCTGTGAACTAAGCCAAAAATCATGTGATCTAGCTCTATAAATATACATAAACTATAGACTTATCACAATCTTAAACTTAGAATTTTTCTTGTCTCTAAACAACAAATAGTTAGACATTAAGGGTTGAAGCCAATCCTCCTGCATCAACCCGATTAATCTTAAACCAGTTACAAATCAATGTTGCTCTCAAAACTATTGCACAAAACAAATTTATTTAACCTAATCTTCATGGTCATGATTCCCCTTTAAAGTAAAACAAGCCAACACAAGATAATAGTTTCATTGCTTGCACTCTCTGTCCACTTCACTCTCCTTATGGAATTAAGTGTTTCACTGAACTCACCAAAAATGGGTTCTTTTCACACTTAACATCATCAGATAAGATTCTAAAATTAACTTCACAAAACAAGTACACAAACTCATGACATTTTTTACAAGTTGTAATGGGGCTAGGGACATAGGCGGAAAAACATTTGGATCTTGGCTAAGCAATTGGAATTAAGAGATATTTGCAAAAAATCATAGATTCACGTCACATGATCATCTCTTGGTGTTAATGTTCTTGCCTCCCAAATTTTTCACATCCACTTATTCACAACATAATTTGAAATAGAATAAAACAAAAAACAATACATCTTTTTTATTTCTTTTGTTTTTTCTTTCTTTTTCATCATTTTTTCCTTCTCTTTTTTTTTTCTTTTTTCCTTTTACAATTTTTTTTTTCACATTTAGAACAAAATAGAACAGAACAAAAATTTGCTATATACTCACCTTAAACTTAAAATCTTTGCTTGTCCTCAAGCAAACATATAATCCCAAACTTAAGATAAAGCCACAAATATTTTGTAAGAAAGCAATTCCTTAATTTCAATCAAGAGGGACAACATGGTTTTTCATTTTTGGCCTGATAATGAGCTAATATAAAGAACAAAGTGGTTAAGGTTAAGGGGCTAGCAAAGAATAATTGAAAAGGGTGACTTATATTTGGCCTTAACTTAAGAAGAATATGCCTCTATCATATATAAGTCCTTAAGTCAAGTAATAACAATAAGAATTAAGGCTAGTTTTGAAGCAAACAACATGCAACGAAGAAACACCTTGAATAAAAATAATCTATTTAGACTCAAAGTCTCACAAAGGCTGAGAGTAAAGAAACCACCAAGCACAGGTAATTACTTAGAGGGTTCACAATCATCAAATTGTAAGTGACATACAGAGAGAAGTGATAACCAAGTATTTTTGCAAAACAATTTTTGTTTTAACAGAAACACCAAAATGTGGCATCTAAGAAATAGGAAAAGTAAAAGAGAATAAATCACATAATACCATATTTGCACATAAGATTTAATTTAAAACACATCATACAAAACAGGTAGCAGAGAAGTAAAGAAAGCAAGGAGGACTTCCTTAAGTAAAGTAAGCACGAAACATCTGAGACGAAACCAAGAAAGTTGTTGTATGAAGTCTCACCATACTCCTTAATCTCACTTCTTAAGAAGAAAAGAAAAAGAAAGCAACAAAAAAATATTCTAAAACTTAAAACAATTTAAACTATAATAGTAGGAAAGATAAGGGTTCATGGGTTGCCTCCCAAGTAGCGCTTGTTTAACATCTCAAGCCTGACAGTTTAATGCTGCTCAAG
This sequence comes from Spatholobus suberectus, assembly GCA_004329165.1. NCBI lineage: Eukaryota > Viridiplantae > Streptophyta > Magnoliopsida > Fabales > Fabaceae > Spatholobus > Spatholobus suberectus. Next base: position 68,895,003 of record CM014732.1, read on the forward strand.
GCTCCTTCAAAATGAAAGAAGCATTTATCTTCCCTATCTCCCATTCATGATAAGGTTTTAGTTTGTCTCTTTTGACTTTGAGACACATTTTTGAGATTAGATCTTCTATCGTCACCTTTCCTTTAATTGTGACTTCTTTGATTACAAAGGGCTCCGACCATTTAGACTTTCATTTTCCAGCAAAACAATTGAATTTAGATTTGAAAAGATATACCTATTGGCCTAGGTAGAAGACTTTTTGTTGTATGGTGATGCTCCTTAGATATCTCCATTGGCTTATCTCTTTTTCTCCCCACTTTTTTTTCCTGGCTTTTTTCATCATGTGCATGTAGCCATGCCTCTAAATTCAATATGCATCCTTCTATATTGTTTCCAGGCTCATCATTAAAGCACTCAATAGAATTTACATTCACCCTATCAAGGGATACATAAGGTAAGCCTTACTTAAAGGAGTCATGGATTATCTCGTCCACTACTTTTATCATAAAGCACCCCTTGTGTTATTAGGGTGCTTCATAACTTCAAAAACATTGACGGTGATGGAGTCTTCAATCAACCAGAGGATTAATTCCCCCCTCTAAATATCAATGAGAGCTCTTCTTGTGGCTAAGAATGGTCGTCTAAGAATCAAAGGTACTTCAAAATCTTCCTCCATGTTAAGAATAACAAAATCAGTAAGGAAGACAAATTTGTCAACCTTGACCAGGGCATCCTCCTTGATGCCATAAGGATGTTTGATGGCTCTGTCAACTAACTATATGGTCATATTTGCAGGCTTAGTGTCACCTCCATCCCTCTTCATCATAGAAAACAATATGAGATTGATGTTAGCCCCCAAATCATAAAGGACCTTATCCCTATAGTGTAGGGAATAGTGAAGCACCCAGGATTTTTGAGCTTAGGAGATAGCTTCTTTTACAAGACGACACTGCCTGATTTTGTCAAAGCCACCCACCTTCCCATCTTTCCATTTTTTTATTTATAAGGATGTCCTTCATGAAGTAAGCATAGGTGGACATTTACTCAAGAGCTTTAATAAAAGGGAGATTGATTTGGAGCCTGTTAAAAATATCAACAAACATGACAAAGGCTTCATCCTTGTCCTTATTTTTCTTAAAAGGATATGGTATTTTAGCATAAGAAGAAACCTCTTGTGGCTTGTCTCTATCTTCTTTTTACTTTTTTTGAGCATAGTCATCCACTAATTTTAGCCTTTATCTTTTAGAGTCCTCTACTTCTTTCTTTGCATCTTCCTCCACTTTTAAGACTTTTTCTTTAAATACATCAATATCTCTAATTTTAGAGCTTGTACCTGTAAAATCATTAGTTTTACCATTCTTTAGAGTGATAACATTACAGTGCTCTTGAGAATTGTCATTGGTATTGCTAGAAAAACCACCACTAGAGCCCTCAGCTATCTGTTTAGCTAACTACCCCACTTGGTCTCCAAATTTCTAATGGAGGTATTAGTGGTTTGCATGAATTGCTTCCTTATCTCCTCCAATGAAGGATTCTTCTCACTTTGCTGCTGCTAGGGTCCTCTGCTAGGTTGACCCCCCATCTTGCTTCCATGAAAAATTAGGATTGTCCCTCCATCTTGGGTTATATGTGTTGGAGTAAGGGTTGTACTATTGCCTCCTAGAATTCTATATATAATTCACATCTTTATGGGAACTTCCTCTAGGAGCATAGTCTCTATTAGCATTAGGATCTCCACAGAAAACACAATGCAAGTCTTGTGCTGCTTGAACTGGAGCAACCTAGGATCGTTGATATCCAATTTACATGATCTTCAATTGCTTAGTAAGAGACTCTGGTTGGTTATCCTCTATATCCAGTTTTAAGACTCCTCTCCTAAGCTCGGACCTTTGTTATATTGGATGCTATACTCGTTAGAATCCATAGACTCAATGATTGGTATAGCCTCCACAATAGTCTTTGTATACATGGTGCCTCCAGTTGAAGCATCAAGTATTAATCGAGTTTGGCCCCTTAGACCAATAAGAAAATAATGAACCTACTCAAGATCATCAAAATCATGGTTAGGTCATTTCTTAAGAAGAGATTTATACCTTTCCCAAACATCAGACAAATCTTCACCTTCTTTTTGTTGGAAATTGATAGTTTGTTTCTTTGATTAAGGTAGAGAGAGCAAAGGAAGAAGCGATCAATGAAATGAGAAATTTTCCCATCCTAAAAAGCAAGGACTCTTTATGATTGGGTTTGAAGCCACTCCTTTGCATCGTGTTTCAGAGTTAGAGGAAATAGCCTTATTCTAATGGCTTTCTCCAGGATGTCTTGAAATTTGACTGTTTTACAAACCTCTAAGAAATTAGAAATATGAGTATTAGGGTCCTTCATCCTTCTTCCAGCAAATTGGTTCTGTCACAACAAGCTAAGGAGTACTAAATTGACTTGAAAGTGGGCACTGATAGGAGGATTCACAACAGTGAGTCCATGAACACCTTGTTGTTATAGAAGTCACCAAGAGTGCGTCTAGGTGGCAGTGGATTAGGCCTAGGTTGCGGTTGAGGCTGTGGTTGTTTCTCAGCTATTGGTCCATAGGTTTCCACCTCAAGGGTGTGAGAAAAGCCAACTTCACACTGCTTGGCCATAAGTTTTTTCTATTACTTCCTTTCTTTGGTTTCTTTCACGAGACCCTTACAGTCTTCTCAATCTCTAGGTAAACGACTAGTCCTTCGGGACCTTGACTGCATCTGTACATATACTGAACAATAGAAATTAAAAACAAATATAGAATTAAAAACAAAAATAGACAAAAAAATAGAGATTAAAACAAATGAAGGAATCAATAAGCAATGAATCGGTTGGATTGGTATTAGATACACAATCTCCGACAATGGCGCCAAAAACTTGTTAGGATTGCGGCAAGTGTACTGGTCTTATAAAAAATAAAGTTAAAGTATGAGTTATCGTCTCTACAGGGATTATGGTTTAAGAACAACGCTGCCAAATAATTACTTGCGAATTTAAGAATTAAAGAGAGAATTAAAGATTTTGGATTAATAAAAATAAAGAACAAAGAAAGCGATTTAAAGATGTATAAAAAATTAATGAATAAAAGTGGTTAGGTTTTGAAATTTCCTTGATTCTTCCCTAAAATAATCTCTTTCTTTCCCAAACCCTTTCTTGTTAAGTAATTTACCTTCAATTTCTCTAATTTATTTTAATCCTAATTCGTTAGGTGATAAACTGTTTAATTCTAATGATAAGCCCTAATTCCTTAGGTGAGTAAAATCAGTCATAAGCATTAAGGGAAGGAAACTCACCTAAAGACATACAATTTATCTATATCCCTAGGCTCAAGAGTTGTATGGTTATTGAATTGGAATATTCTAAACCTCAATTTTTTAATTGCAAGATTTAGATTACTAATCAATTTCTTAATGAGTGTTAGTCATGGAAAAGCATTAAGCATGAATTCAACAACTAAATTAATAAAAACAAGAGAAGTATTTGGAAAAGAAATTGATTATATTAAATTCAAAATAAGGTTCATCTTAACCTAACCCCAAAGGGGTTTAGAAAGTCATAAATAAACTAAACACACAAAGAAATGAAAATGAAGGTAGAAAGAAAGCCATGAATCATGAGAATTAAATCCCAATTCTTCAAGATCCACAACTGAAGATGAATCTTCAAGCTCTTTTGAACTTTTGGTCCTTAGATGAGTCAAAGAATACCTTAAACATGTAATCCTAGCCTTTTTATAAAGAGTTTCGACTTTCTAGACTATAAAAAAGCACCAAGCCCAATAATAAACAGTAACTCAAAAAGCTAAAAATAAGTTGGAGCTGAGTGCGCCCTCTGCTGGGCGTCAGCACTGGGCACCCGTCCACTAGGTGCCAATGTTGACTTGCTTTCTTCTTGCGCTTTTATAGTTGAAATTGGCTTCCTGCACATCCTAACATTGTCCATTTTCTTTGTTCAAGTTTTCTACATTGACAAACCCAAATAACCAAGTAAAACCGTGCAGTTTCTAATAAAAAATCTCAAGAACACAAGTTACATGACATTCCATGTTATTGGATCATTTTCTTATAAATTTTTTGTGAACTAAGCCAAAAATTATGCGAACTAGCTCAATAGATCTCCATAAACTATAGATTTATCATTTGGATAAATTGGAGGAGTTCAAAAGTAGTTTTTACTCTTAAAACAATAAATTCTTCCTTCTCATTTTGTGCTTTAGAATTTGAGAATATGCATAGAAATTTCCAAAACCATGTTCCAAATTTTTATCCATATATAGCCTATATGGTTTGGCCCAACTAGTACTAACTATGATCCACACAAACCCATAAGAAAATGAGTGTGATTTTAAGCTTAAGTCCACCACATACTCATACATCAAACATGTAAAAAAAAAAGCATAAGGTAGATCTAGGATTGAATAATTGGACAAAGAGAAAGAGTTCTTTAAAGTGATACTGTTGTATTAACATTATGGTGGAGAAAGGACAGGACAATGACGATGTCGATAAGGGAGAAAGGGGGCCGCCAACAACTACACTGATGGAAAGATATAGTAAGACACCCACAACGACTGCAAAAAAGATCAAGAGTATGTTTGGTTTAAGAAAGAAAGTGAAAAGAAAGAAAAGAGAAGTAGAGAAAAAAAGTTGAAAGTGAGATAATTTTTTAGGTTGTTTGGTAGGTGAAAAAGTAAAAGAAAAAAAAGATAAAATGTTTTTTTTTCTCTTGTTTGGTTGTGTGTAAAGTGAAAAGAAAGAAAAAGATGTGTGTAAAATGACATAAATAAAAAATGACATGTAATATAATTTGTAAATCCTAGAAGATATTACTGTAACTTGTAGCTAGATTTCTAATGATAAGGAAATCCATAACAACTTTTATTGGATGTTCATATATAGAAACAAAAGTGGAAGGTTACACAATCACAACTACAAATTTATCATACACCAATATATGAAGTTAACAAAACATTTGATGCACAAGTTACACGTATAGGTGTCATACAATCTTTAATGACCAAGGATACATAATATATAATAAAAGTCCTACACATAAGGGAGAACCTAAACTAAGAGAGAATCCTAAATCCATTTGTTTAGCTTGTGAAAACATATAACTTAAACTAATGTGACAACAATCTTAATGAGTGCTAAAAAGGTGCGACTGACAACAAGGGATGCTTATCCTATTGTTCCTAATCTTACCCCCTTTAAGTTTGACACTTCACTAGACCATTATCCCTCTTATCTGTCTAGTACCAAACCTAAATGTTTATCTAGAGCATCTCCCTAAGGTTCTTAACCTCTTCCCCTAATTCTCTCACTATAGAGACATTGTTACTCCTATATTCATATATAACTACTACTTTAACTATTAGCATTCTTACTTCCTTTAATTAGGTGAGGACATTACTCGTGTTTGTGGTCATCCTTCTTATCCCATGTGTTTAGGATTAGTCATTGCATGTAAGTCTTGGATGACTACCATTCTATGGTTCTTTTAACTCTTATCTCTTTTCCTTCATTAATTACACTAGACTAAACCATTATTATTACTATTACTTAAGTTCCTAGATTTCTATCACATGCATTCCTTAAATTTTGGAAGCACCTATCCCCACTTGATGTTTATGTACACTCTTCCTTTTTCACCTATTGTCTAGGCACACCTCACATTTCTTACTTATGCATCAAAGCATTCATAACATCAACGATCACCACTGTGGGTTTCTGTTCAATTAGTTGTTTGGTTTGTAATAAACAAGAGAACACACAAGAAGGGAGGGTTGAATTGTGTGTTATGTATTTTTGAAAACTTTCTTAAAAATAGGTTTTTTTAAGCACTATAAAAGATCGTCCAGCAAAAACAACATGAAAGATAGAGGACAGGGAGAGAAGATAGCACACATAGGTTTATACTGGTTCACTTTTAACTTGGAGTTACGTCTAGTCCCTTCAACCTAAAGGTGTTCCACTGAGCAAACTACTTATACAACTAAGTATTCTTTAAGCTTTTTCAGGCTTTACAACAAAGTAATCTTAACCTAAGATTATTTCAACCTAAGTATTCTTTAATACTAAGCCTCTCTAGGCTTTGACAAAGATTATTATTTGAAAGATAACTCACAGTAGCGAGCTTTTACAAGTTAAAGTGCAAATACAAATAACTTTGTAAAATACAAAGAATATGAAAGGTTAGAGCACAAAGAGATCATCTAAAGAGTGATAGAGCTTTTTAATAACTTTATTACTTTGCAAAAACATTGTCTATTGATTTCTTAACTCTCAAGTCTTCTTATAGATGTTTGAGAAAATATCCATTGACAGATAGTGCTTAATTTTTCCTGTTCTGAATGCATTTAATGCGTGAGATAGCATATCACGAAAAGTTGAGGAGAGAGATTTTGGCGTCGCTAGTAGTAGTGACAGTTTATACTAGAAAGGTGTTCTTCTTTTCTGACATGCGTAAGGCATATTCATCTTTTATCTCTTTGTTGAACCAATTTTTTGATAAGTTGACTTACTTTTCTACTTTAGCTTGTACCAAGCATTGAAGCTTTTGTTTGATTCAAGCCTGTTTCAACCATTTGAAAAGACAACGAATATGTATATTTGTTGAAATCACTTATTCATTTTCGAGAAAGCATGTTAATGTTTCTTTTTCGTAGGATAGCCTCGTTGATATATGTAAGCGATATAGCGTATAAGGTCCTTTTAAAAAGCATTTATGCTAAAACAATTTTTGGTTGCTTTTAATAAGATAGATAAGAACGCTTCAATTTTATGGATGCTTATCTATAAAAACATTGGACGACTTGTATAGCAAATATTTGGACGCTCGTATACAAAAAGCGAATAAGAACTAAGTTAAAAGAGAATGATAAGATAATGTGTTTTATGGACTCTTAAGGTCTCAAAATACTTATATCCTGCAAAGCAAGGATTGTTATATATACATAAATTTTAATAGTCTTTGTTACTATTAAAATATTTTAGGAGTTAGACGCTTCATATGTCTTTGGTTTCAACATGCATGGTTTTGGTTAGCTTTGCTATTATCTTTCATTTATTCCCCATCCTATGGTCGATCAAGCTCTAGATCTTTCAAGAGGCCTCCCTCTTGAGTGTCATAACTACGCTCCTCCATTGTCAAAGAGTGTTCTACCACTTACTGATATAGGGTTACTACAATATAACAATCCGAGTCTATGTGATTTTTTATTTTTTTTGGGTAAATCAAATTCCATCTACGTAAGTTTAGCTCTAATCCTTATCAGTTCCTTTTGCTTTCTTGATAGTTTCTAGCAATAGCATACAATATAACAATTTTTTTTTCACATCTAGTTACGTTAAAAATTTATTTTGTTTTTTTTAATAAAATATACTAAAATTGTACCAGTCAATTTGATGAAATTTCTTTTTATTTTTGTGCTTTATCTTAACTTGTTATACCACTTTTTCTTGCACTCAATACTTAATAATAACCTAAAATTTAATAGTTAGATTGATGAAATTTATTTCTTAAAAGTTATTAAATGTATCATTTTATAAAGTTTACATCTTTTATATATATTTATATGTGTGTGTGTGTGTGTATAAAGTTATTAAGTTATTTTAAGAATAAATTTTAATAATTCTTTGTTCATATAAAATTTTATTAATCTAATTTTCTGTTAATTTTTTTATAAAATTTTATAATTATTTGATACTTCATTATATAAATTCAATTTAATGTATAATATATTTTTTTAAATATAAATAAATGTTAACTAAGACTTTATACTTACAAACGTCTAATTTATTTTAAATTTGGCGTATATGATTGTAAAGTTAATAACCAAATATTCAACAATTACAAATATATATATATATATATATATATATATATATATATGTATAGAGAGAGAGAGAGAGAGAAAGAGAGATGTATTTATGATAAAATTGTTTTTAGATAAAAGTGAGATAAACAAATTTTGACAGGATTGTCATATATGGATAATTAAAATTAAATTTTCTTTAGTCACATGATTTAAAAAAAAAAAAAAACTCACGTGAGTTTTATAATTTAATCTTAACTATTTATAATAAGATTTAATACATAAAATTTATCCCTATCACTTTGAGATAAAATGATCCTCTCGCTTGATGCATCTTATATATATGTGTAAGAACATATCAAATGAGATATGTTATCACTTATTGTAATGATAATGGAAACAACTGGTACATAGTTGTTTCAACTTAACTAGTAGCCTCGAGTTCGAATCATGAGTATATAAGCAGTGTTAAATACTTGAAGGAAGAGCTTTGTTGCTCATAGTGGTAGTACCCAAGTCAAGCAGAATCGCCTCCCATAAAAGATACATGTGATATGTATCAAAAAAATAAAAAATAAAATGGAAGCAATTAATGTTAACCATCCATGTATAATTATATTGTTACGAGTCAAACTTGGTAAACTTATACTAGTAATAACATTTTATATATGTGGAATTTGATTAATCTAATCACTGTGTCATATATTTATATATTTATATTACTTATGTTTTATTAATTTGTTTTGAAAATTATTACTGTCTCTGATCCTTTATATAAGAAAAAAGTGAGAGTATTTTTTTGTCTTAATTATAAAAAATATAGCGCCATTTTTAAATATATTATTTGTTAAATTTCTTTTATACCCATAATTTATTGTTAAGTCTATTTATGAGATACTCATTCTCCATATAAGTGAATGCATTTGGTTTAAATTAAATTTAGTGAAAAATCTTGATTGTAACAATTTTGGCATTTCAAAATTTACCATATTGATTGGCAAAAAAAGTTATTTGTTAAAATACAAGTAAGCTCATTAAATATAGCCACCACTTAAACTAATTAATTTTATAAGTGTTTCTAAAGTAAAATTTAAATCTATGTCAATTTTAATTAAAATGAATTAATTTAATTATTTTTATTGATATTGATGAATTAATTGTTTGTTTCTTATATTAAAGGTAGAAAGTAATATTATTTAACATTTATGTCTAAAGATTCTCTTATAATATTTTCTTTTTCTTTTTCTTTTATTATAGCTTGAACATACTTATTATTTGCCAAATTAATAAATTAATAAAGTACTCGGACTAGATATTTAATAAAGGGAAATAAATTACTTAAATTATTAATAAGTTAAACAAGTTGAACTTAAATTTTACTTTTAAACAAATCAAGCATAAATTTTAAATACAATTTATTTATTTAAATTAATCAAATTTAAATACCATCTTTTTTTAGTAGTTAAATCTAAATTTGGACTATTCGCTTTATTTTGACTTATCATCTTTAGCTAAAATTTCTTTATAAATGGATATTGACTTGCATGTACGCAGTTGAATAAACAAGTATATCTTTATTAAATTTTAATTGAAGTGAAATAGTTGTATGAAAGATAACTATAAAATATTAAATGTTTTAAAATAATATATGGTGAAATATTTATGTAATAGAAGGGAGATAACAATTTGAATTAATGTAACAGCAGTGTGGCATGGTAGTACAGTTAATTAGGAAGGTTTAGTCTTTATTATTATATAGTATTAATTAAAATTTTGGTTTTTACAGTGTTATTTTATTTTAGTCTTAGTCCTTATAATTTTATTTCGTATGATTTCTCTAGTATAGTAAATATTGTTTTAAATGATTGTACCTTATAGATCACGTGTTTTAACATATTATTGATAGCATGGAGAGACTAAAACTAACATTTATGAAATTATAAAGGTAAAAAACTAAACTTAGAAGAGACTAAAACCAACATTGAATTAAATTATTGGAAACAAAAATGCGTTTAAACATTCTGATATTTTATTACTTTGTATTAACGTACAGGCGAAGATGTAGTTGATAGCGGGACAAAAATCAATAATGAAGCATGGAGTTTGTTCGATTGCTTGGTCCCGCGTTGCCATATCTAAAGCCGGTGTTACCATATCTGAAGCCATATCTAAAACCGCTACTGTTTTGTTACGAAATCAGAGTTAAAGAATTAGCCAAAGGTGTTTATAATCTGCGGAAAGAGAGAAACAGGGTAGTTGGAGATATTGATGATGATGATGATGATGTTAAACATGTTATTAAATGGTTGGAAGAGATAGGTAAGATCATTTCTGAGTATAGGAATTTCTGTGTAGATGGAGACCGCCCATATGCTGTGTGTTCCAATGGTTACCTTCCTAAACCGGGGATAAGGTATGGTCTAAGCAGAATTGTAATTGATATTATACAGAGGGTTAATGTGCAACTGCAAAGCACAGAGCATGAAAATATTTGTCTTTGGTTGGAGGACCAGCCTTCATTTGTTGACTTTTGGTATGAATGGTTTGAATCGAGACTTCAAACTATGGGTGATATTATGGCAGCATTGGAAGACTCGAATGTTGGAATCATTGGAGTTTATGGATCGACTGGTGTTGGCAAGACTACTTTGATTAAAGAAGTTGCTGCGATAGTAGAAGGCAACATGTTCGATGTGGTGATTATGGTAAACGTAACAAGTCGTCCTGACATAAGAAGAATTCAAGGACAAATTGCTGACAAGTTAGGGATGAATTTGGAAGGTTTATCTGAGAGTGGAAGAGCAGCTCGCTTACGGGAGAGATTAAACAACCCCAAGGAGAAAACCCTCATAATCCTAGATAATAATATGGGGGTGAAACTGGACTTCCGTATGTTGGGAATTCCATTCGAGAACAACGACGGAAACCAGTTAGAATTTGATGCTTCCAGTTTGACGAAGATAGAAGATTCTCTTATTAGTTACAAAGGATGCAAAATTTTGATGATTTCCCATAGTAAACAACTTTTGCTCCGTCAGATGGACCCGAAAGGAATTCAAACTTTTTGTGTAGAAGCATTGACGGACAAGGAAGCAGAGACGATGTTTAAGACCATGGCTGAAATAACAGGTGATGAAAATTCTCTTTTCGAAACATTAGCAGCTCAAATTGCTAAGGAGTGTAAAGGGTTGCCATGGTAATTGCAACAATCGCAAAGGCATTAAAAGACAAGAACCTTACGGATTGGGAGAAAGCATATCAAGAGCTTGGAAGTCAAAACTCAACAGCAATGCCAGAGTTTTCTACGAAGTTGGGTTATGATCATCTAGAAAACGAGGAGCTCAAGCACACTTTCTTAATTTGTGCACGTATGGGTCACGATGGATTAATTACTGACTTGGTGAGATACTGCACTGGTTTGGGTTTCCTTGAACTTGACGAAGACACTGTAAGGAAAGCTAGAGATAGAGTACATGCAATGGTTGGGAAGTTGAAAGAATTAAGTTTGTTGTCTGATAGTTTTTCAAGTGATCGTTTCACCATGCAAGATATTATCCGTGATGCGGCTTTGTCAATAGCGTCACAGGAGATGCATGCATTTGCACTGACAAAGGAAAAACTACATGAATGGCCCAACGTGGACAAGCTTGAAAGCTACACTGCTATTTCCTTACAGCATTGTGATCTGACTAACATCATGAAGGAGTTTCCTAAAAGAATAAACTGTTCTAGTCTTAGAGTCTTCCATCTTGACAATAAGGATCCGCATCTGAGAATACCAGATGAGGTTTTTTATGTAATGAAAGAACTCCGGGTGTTGATATTGACTGGCATTCATCTATCGCCCTTACCTTCGTCAATTAAATGCTTGACAAAACTCAGAATGCTTTGTTTGGAGCGATGCAAGCTAGGTAAGACTTTATCAATCATAGGAGAGTTGAAGGAATTAAGAGTTCTTAGTTTTTCAGGATCTGATATTGAACGTTTACCTGTTGAATTGAGGCAGTTAGCTGAGCTACAAATTTTTGACATAAGTAATTGCTTTAAACTTGAAGAGATTCCTGCTGAAGTATTGTCTAGTTTGACAAGTTTGGAAGAGTTGTATGTGGGAAACAGCCCAATTCAATGGAAAGATGAAGAAGGACAAGGAAACCAAAATGGAAATGCTAGTCTTTCTGAACTGAGCCAATTGGAGAAGTTAACGGCACTAGACATACAGATCCCAAAATTTACCCATTTTCCTAATGATCTGTTCTTTGAGGAGTTGCATAGTTACAAGATCGTCATTAGAGATTTCAATGCATATCCAGTGTGGGATTTCAAGATGCTAGAGACGTGTGAAGCATCAAGATATTTGGCACTTCAGCTAGAAAACGGCTTTGACATTTGTTATCGGCAGGGGATCAAATCACTATTCAAAAGAGTTGAAAATTTGTTGTTGGGGCAGCTAAATGATGTCGAAGATATTCTCAAGGGATTGAATATTGAAGGATTTCCAAATCTGAAATATTTGTCCATTGTAAGTAACTCAAAAGTTAAGTCCATAATCAATTCAGAGGACCCAACATATTTTGATCAGAAAGCGTTTCCCAAATTAGAGTCATTGTTTCTCTATAAAGTCAGCAATATGGAACATATATGCCACAGTCAACTTACAAATGATTCGTTCTGCAAATTGAAAATCATCAAGCTCAAGATCTGTGGTCAATTAAAGAACGTCTTCTTCTCTTCTATGATCAAACATCTTTCTGCACTTGAAACAATTGAAGTTTCTGAGTGTAACTCTTTGAAGGAGATTGTTACCATGGAAACGCAAAGCACTGGAGATCAAATTAAGTTTCCTGAATTGCGCTCTTTGACGCTACAATATTTGCCTGAATTTATTGGATTTTCCACCAAAGATGCATCAACAGGAGAGCCAAATAGGAAGCCCGATGGACTCTTTGATGAAAAGGTGTGCTCAACTTTGTCATGTTGATTTGGTTTATCTTTTATATTTTGAACTTTCATATGTTTGATACCATGTCAGTTAAAAAAATCAAGAAGGAAGAGTTTGTGAGTAACTTATGTTGCTTGCCTATTTATTCTTCTCTATCTAACCATTCGTTTTCTTTGCCCTATATAGTATATTAACTTGAGAAAATCAAAATAAATTCTTAATCTGGAGACAGTACGTAGTTATATGTTTGTCGTTGCAGGTTGCAATTTCCAAATTAGAGAGAATGGAGCTGTCCTCGATCAAAATCCAAAAAATATGGAATGACGACCAATCTTTAACAAGATCTTACTTTCAAAATTTGATACACTTGGATGTGAATGATTGCGGGAATTTGCGATACCTACTGTCCCTTTCGATGTCCAAAAGCCTGATGAATCTTCAAAGCCTTTTCGTAAGTGAATGTGGGATGATGGAGAGGATATTTATCGAAACGGAAGTTAGTATGATAGAAATTGAGGTATGTTGGTGGGACTACAGCATATTTCAGATCTTTAATATACCTTCATTTTATATGTAGCTGCTACCCACATTATCTTAGATATTAGATAATTTAACATCTGTGTTTGTTATTGTTGGTTTTTTTGTGGAAAAATATTTTTTATAAAGAAGAGGAGATGTGCTATGTGGAGAAGCTTATTAAACTTTTAGTCATGGATTCTATATATAGAGTTAAAGTGTAACACAAATTATATTCAAATACTAACATTATCCTTATCTTAAGATCAAATTATAACATTCAAAATCTAAATGATAAAAATAATATCTTTATCTTTATCTAAACAATATCCTAAAAATTTGAAATGTAACAAAATTTTTAAAAACTAAATTATTTATTATTAAATTTCAGATATTTAGGCATATATTTTTAACACTCTTCCTTGCCTTAATATCTGTAGATACCAATTTGAATTTCAGCTTAGAAATTTGCCTTTTTCCCTTTTGATGCTTGCTTTCTCGCTGCTATTTTTCTTATAATTCTTGTCATTATCTTCCTTCAGTGGTACTACCTCTTCATTCAACCAGAGCTTCTCCTTCTGTGAGTTATCCTTTTTTGGTCAATTTGAACTTCTTTGTTTTTTGTAGGCTCCGTGGTAGCAATATTAAAGCTTATAGATTTTAGGTGGTTCCTCCTTTTTTATCATCTTCATTAGTAGTTAGCTCCTCCCTCATCAAATCTAATGCAAAGCTCTTGTCATTCTTTCTGAACTTTGATAACTTCTATGTTGTTTATATCTTTAATCATACAATTTTTATCTTCAAACAACACCTTGTAGCCTTTCTCCAATGGCTGAGCAACACTTAAAAGATTTCAATTAATCCTAGGAACATGTAAAACATCAGAGATTAATTTCAAACCAAACGACTTTTAATATTGTAACTGTTCCTTTGCCTTTTACTTCAATATGTGCTTTGTTTCCAATTCTAACTTTGGAAATAGTAGTTTTCTTGAGCTCTTTGAAAAGCTCTCGATCGTAAGTCATATGGTTTGTACAATTGCTATCAATAAGCCAAGCTTCGTAGAGTTGTCAGTTGTAAAACATGACATTGCAAATAATTGTTCCTTTTCTAGTTCATCCTCAGCAACCTTTACCTCTCCTTGTTGTTGATGATACTTGCATATCTTCTCCATATGTCCTGATTGACCACACTTGTAATATCTTGCATAAGGCCTCCACCAACATCTCTTTATTGGATAATTTTATTTTTTGCAATAAGGACATGGTGGAAAAGATTGAGTGTTATTGTTTCGGTCCCCATTTTTAGAATCTCCGACGTACTCCTTTTTCTTGTTTTTGTATCCATAGTTGTTCTACAATTTGGCTTGGAAAGCACCCTCCATAATTCCTTCCTACCTTATAAGCCTTCTTTGCTCCAGTGTTTGTAATGCATGTAACACTTCTACCAAAGTGATTTTACAAAGATCTTTTGTGTTCTCCAAGGTGGCTATGGAAGCTTCATATCTTTCAAGTACAGTTACAATAATTTTTTCTAAAATTTTGGAATCAAGAAATTCAGTGCCCAGTAATTGTACTTATTAGCAATGGCCAACAATTTATTTGAGTATTTTTTGATTGTCTCGAGACTAGGTAAACAAACCTGGACCCATGGGTATTCGCTCGACTCTGCCCCGACTTTGACAGTGAAAAACCCACTATGATTGGGGTCGGGGGCGAGGACAAGGATGCTGATACCTGCCCTGCCCTTGAACCCTCTTCAATACTAATAACATATGTAATTAGTATCATTTGTTTTAATTTATTATTTTTTATTTTAAATTTTAGGATATGTTAAATTGGAGACAAGATAATGAGAAATGATTTTTGTAAGAATCACAATATTTACATACTAAATATTTATCTATTAGCATCACTTTATTCATTTTTTAACCAAAAAAGACAAAAAATATAACAAAAATATCGAGGGCAGGGACGGGGGTGGGGCGAGGAAACCCGATCCCCACTGAGGGCGGGGATGGGTACCCATTTTCTAGCCTTGGCGAGGATCGAAGGCTTAGGCGGGGATGACAAAAACCGCCCTCGCCCCACTCCATTGTCTAGCCTACTCAAGACTCTTTCATTCTTTGTAACTCGAATTCCCTCATTAAATTTAGTACATGCATACTTCAAATCCTTTCATCTCTTGCATATTCTTCCTTCAGGTAATCTCAAATTGCTTTTGCTGTTTTAAGAGTCATGATTCTGGTGAAGATGGTTTGTGAAACACCAACAAACAGACATGTCTTTGCCTTTGCCTTCTTGGTTTTTCTTTCTTTGTGAATTTTCATCTGAGCCATGGTAGCATTGTCTGACAGCAAATGAATATCGTAATCCTCTTCCACAGCTTTCCATAGATCTAAAGCATTGTTATCAAAATTGGACTAGTCATAAACTCGGTCAGGGTATTGAGTCAACAGGTTACTGGTCAAACCAGTGAGTCAATAGTTGAACTACATGAATTGGTATAATATTTAATATTATATATATATATATATATATAAAATTATGAATAAAAACATTATTATATATAATGATAAATCATAAATATAATATTATATATAAAAACTTTATTATATGTATAATGATATATATAATTTTAATTTTTTCTGATGCTTGAGTAATGTGCCATTAACAACATTTTCTTTTCCTACGCATGCTTGGGTAGTGAGCCCATTTTATTTCTAATGGTTTTAAATTCAAAAACCTATGTTAAAATTAAAGGAATTGGGATTGAATAGCCATTGCAACCTGATATCATGCTCTTCGTTTGTTCATCTTCTTTAGAAAACTTCTCCTACATCATATGAAATGTTAAGAATTTACTAATCATCCTAAACCAAAGTCCATGTACCTCGCAACCTTCTCTTTTTGGCTAGATTGAATATTTCTCTTCCCCTCACTCCTTTCAATTGTCTTTCTCGCTCTCCCTTCTTGTATCTTTTCCTCCTTTGTTTCATTGGCACTAGACTTTGATCACGGCTTTGCATTGTCATCTACTACATCGGCTTATACATCGCTTGCTGCACCTCCACCTGGTCGGTTCACTGGGTTGCTGGTTTTTAAAAAACTAGCTGAATCAACTGAGTTATATCAAGTTATTCTCATATCCGAACTAATAAGGTGCTTGGATCAGCCAAGTGACTGATTTCCGGTTCAATCAGTCAGACCGGCCGGTTCGAGTCGAGTCTGATAACTTTTATCTAAAGCCTCTAGGTATGGTTCCATTCTCACTATCCAAAGATCATAGCTTTCTCCATCAAAGATAGGAGGAGCAATTTGTGAAATGCTTGCTTTGGCTTCTATTGTCACATGTTCCTAAGAAAATAGCTCTTGATACCAATTTGTTGGTCTTTTTGTGGAAAAATATTTTTATAAAGAAGAGGAGATGTGTTATGCAGAGGAGCTTATTAGACATTTATTCATGGGCGATATAGAGCTAAAGTGTAACACAAATTAAATTCAAATACTAACATTATCTTAATCTTAAAATCAAACTGATAACATCCTAAATCTAAATGATAGGAATAATATTCTTATCTTTATCTAAACAATATCCTAAAAATTTGAAACATAACAAAATTACGAAAAACTAAATTATCTATTTCTAAATCATAGATATTTAGACATATATTTTCAACAGCTATGATGATAATGAAAACCTTATACAAAAACCTCCATGTGATATGCAAAGCATTTATGTCTTACATTTTTATGTTCCAATTCTATGACAGTATGTCGCCTTCCAAATACCACGGTCATAGGGCTCACAATACTGTTATACCCAAAATCATTTGACTTCTTGTACCTCTAAATTCCTACAATCAATATTTTAAATTGCATTTCTTATGTCATTATATACCATAGGTCATTTGTATATATCATTGTGTAATTTTCCCAAGTTTTGTTATATAGAATTGGCAAACTCCTTGATCCCTTCCCTTAAATTTTGCTAACCAAAATAATAATAAAATCATCATCATAATCATCATCTTACAGAATGCAACTTTATGATTTTGATCATTAATGTGACTGGTTTTGTTTGTGTCATATTTCACAACAAAAGAATTGGCTGTACTTATTGGTGATGGCAAATTAAATAGTTGTATACTGCAAGTTTTATTTTTTTCTTTTTCTTTATTAATTTGTTTTGATTTTCTCTAATATAGTTGATAATTTAATTAAATTTATGGCAATGGCGAACCAAGCAGGAAAGCATCTTTCCAAATTTGAAGAATATCAACTTCAAAAGCATGAAGAAATTGAGAAAGATATGGGCCACAAAATTTCCTCTGCATTCCTTTGGCAAACTGGATGCATTGATCATTGAGGGGTGTAATAAACTTGAAAATGTTTTTCCTTCTTATATGGTCAGAAGATTTCAGAGTCTATGCAACTTGAAGGTTACTAATTGCGAGTCAATGAAAGAGATATTTGACCTCAAAGGTTGTGGAAAACGTGATGCTGAGGATACCAGGTTGCAAAGTGTTCATGTAGAAGCACTGCCAAAGTTGGAACATGTATGGAACAAAGACCCAGAAGGGATTCTTAACTTCAAAAATTTGAAAAAGATATGGGTTCAAGAATGTCTCAACTTAAAACATATATTTCCAGTTTCTATTGCCACGGGTCTTAAAAAACTTGAATATCTTGAAGTCTGGAACTGTGGTCAGTTGAAGGAGCTTGTTTTCAGGGGGGAAACAATCAACGTGAGTAGCGTTTCGTTTGAGTTTCCTAAACTAACCACTGCCAGATTTTCGAAACTACCAAACCTTGAGAGTTTCTATGGGGGAACACATGAATTAATTTGTTCAACACTGAATAACTTATCTGTGGAACATTGTCTTAAGCTCAAACTTTTCAGAGAAGAAAATGCAAACCAGGAAATAAAGCCAGTCTTCTTGCCTAAAAAGGTACTACTCAGCCTTTTATATTAGCTCCCATGCATTCTTTTTAATTCGTAGAGATAGAATGAGAATTATAACAGCAGAAAACAAAACAAATTACTCAGTTGCATGGAAAACCTATTTTCATCTATTATCTTTTACATTAACTTACCTTCTTAACTTCATCCATCATTTCTTAGGTAATTTGCAACTTGAAGTCCATGCAAATAGAGCCACGTGATGATGATGCAAATTCTTTAAAGAGATATAAAATGCTCAAATTAGAAGAGTGTCAGTTATCTAGATTAGTGGATACTGAGACTATATGTATTTTCCTCCATAGATATCCTAATCTGAAAAGCCTATTGTTGAGTAATTGTTCCTTGGAGCAGTTAGTGCCTCCGAGAAGCCTTGTTAAAGAAAATTTGGGGGTTGTTCCAATGCTCAAAAGCTTGAAGTTAATGAACTTACCTTCACTTAAGATGATAGGTTTTGAAGAATACACAGTAATCTTTCGAAGGTTAGAGTGCTTGATTTTAAAGGAATGTCCATGTCTGAACACCATAGCGCCTTCCTCAGTATCTTTCACTTACTTGACAAATCTGGAAGTGAGTAATTGTAATAAATTAAGCTGTTTAATGACACCGTCAACTGCCAAAAGCTTGGTTCGACTCACCACCATGAAGGTAATTCAATGTGAATCGATGAAGACCATTGTGTCACAGCAAGAAAATGAACGTATTATTTTCAAACAATTGAAGGAAATAGAACTCGATGCTCTGCGTGAACTAGAAAGTTTCTGTAGCTCCGTTCGCTGTGCCATTGAGTTTCCGTCCTTGGAAAAACTAGTTGTGAGTGCATGTGGCAAGATGAAAATGTTCACTTTCTCTGCACAAGTCAACAAGACACCAAATTTACGACAAATATGTGTTAGAATTGGAAAGGAGGAAAAAATATTAGATTGGGAAGTTGATTTAAATGCTACGATAAAACACATGTACGAGATTCGGGTACGTATCTATTATCAATGATTATTGACTCACTCTTTATTTTCCTTGAAGTTACTTTACGAGGTTTGTTAAGAATACTGAAGTATGTTAATAATGCTTTTCATAAAAAAATTCATTTGCTAACATTTTCCTTTTTATATTTGCATTTATTTGAGTTTCATATGTTTATTTAACCTAGGCAGACTTTAAGAAGAATTTATTTCCTTTGATTAAATCATCTTAATTTCTTAATCTATTCTTATATTATAAATTAAAATATACAACTCGGACCTCACTCTCTCAATTATATTTTTTATTATTTTCTTTCTCTCTTTTAAATGTGCATTGCACACATTAATTATCCTCATAACTGGCAACAAAAAATGTATAACCATTTTAAGTTACACTTTTTTCATCTTCATTTGTATACTTAATCTTCTTAATTGCTCATTCCTTTCAATGTATCATCTTTTATCTTTATCTTTAAATTGAATTTCAATTTTTTTTAAATTGTTAATAATTAAACATAACCTTTTATCATAATTTAAATTGTCTAGTATAAATCCAAAATAGAATTTATTTATTTAGTGATATTTATTTATTATGAATTTTAGTTACAATATAATGTAATATTCAAAAATATTTATTTAGTATAAATTTTAATTATATAAAATAAACATTTACATTGTATACAGTGGCAAAGCTTGAACTAAAAATTTGGAAGAGCCAAAAATATGAATTGAACTAAAAATTTTCTATTCATAAATTACTTACTATATCAAAATTCCATCTAAATTTATTGACTTTTTTTCTAGTTTCTGTAAAAACAAAGAAAAAGAGAAATTCTTAAAAGCTCATCATATAACAAAATCAGATAAAAAAGAAAAGTTTAAAACAGAGGCTTGTACCTTGTTGTAAAGTGGTACCAAAAATAAAAAAATGATAACACATATGACATATTTGCATAACAATGCCAAAACTTAGAGAATAAAGAAACATGTGTAAATAGTGGGCTTAGGCCCCTTCCATTCAACCCAAAAAAAAAATGTATAACAACAGTGCAAGAACTTGAGAATGAAGAAGGGAAAGTAAGAATTGTTTCTCTCTTGTGTGAATCTCTCTTTGGACTTTTCCAAAGAAAGAAGATGAACTGATGAAGCTTCTCTCATAAGTTGTTAAGACTTGGGAGAAAGAAATGTGTAATAGATGGTTTACTGTTTAAGTTATATATATATATATATGGGTGATGATCAAGTTATTCTAAGAGTAATTCTTAATAGAGTTATTCCACTTAATAACTATTGGTATATGTTAAATTTTAATGATCTAACTGTTGAATTAAAAGATTATAATGAGTAGATCAAGTCTACAAATTTTTAAAATGTTTGAAAACTATTTGATAGTTTATTAATAGATTCAAATTGACGTATAATATATTTTTCTAAATTATAAGTAAATATCTACTAAATGATTAACTAACTACAAATGTCCGATTCACCTAAAATTTGATATGCATGATCATTGACATATTATCAAAATATTCAACAGTTGGATCGTTGAATTTTAATACATATTAAGAGTTATTGAGTGGAGTAACTTTATCAAGAGTTACTCTTGGAGCACTCCAAGAGTAACTCTTGGTAAAGTTATTCCACTCAACAACTGGTGTTATATATTAAATTTCAACGATCCAATCATTGGATATTTTAATATTGTCTCAATTATCATGCATATCAAATTTTATACAAATCAGGCATTTGTAGTTAGGTAATTTTAGTCAATATTTACTTATATTTTAGAAAAGTATATTATACATTAATTTGAATTTATTTAATGAAGTATCAAAAATTTTTCAAATTTTATAAAAATTTGTAGATTTGATCTATTCAATAAGAACTTTTAATTTAACGGTTGGATAATTGAAATTTAATATATATCATGAGTTATTAAGAGGAGTAACTCTACCAAGAGTTATTTTTAGAATACCTTGATCCCCACCATATATATATATATATATATATGACCAAGTGTTCAAGCAATACTAGAAGAGATTGTTAAACATGTTCTAGTTCCTCTTGACCCAAGAGATAAAGTTATCCACAATGTAGAGAGACAAATTATGATTTGCAACTTAGATCTAACTCTAATTGTTGATTATTGAAAATTATAGGGTGCGTTTGATAAGCACTAAGGTACAACACAAGAAGAACAATATAGGATAAATACTTAAGTTATAGGACAGCTTTTTATTTGTATATTGTTTGGTGGATAATGAACAGTACAAGTAAAATAGTGTGAAATTTACTGCAATATCCTTTTAATATTAATTATCTTAATATAATTCATATTAATTATCTTAATACAACGACGGTGGTGGTGGCAATGGAAGTGGTGATGCTAACGACGATAATGGTGGCGATGGTGACAACAGTTGTGGTTGCAGTGACTGTCACAATAGCAGTGGTGGTAGCAACAATGGTGGTAGTGGTGAAGGTAGCAACAATAGCGATGTTGATGACTATAGTGGTAGCGGTGGCGATGCTGACGACTGTGGTGGCGGCACCGACAATAGTGGTGGTGACAGTGGTAATGAAGGCAACAACAATGATGGGGTATTTTTGTCTTTTGGGTAGTTTGTTGTCTCATGGTTTATTAAGTAACAAAAAATTGAGTTTTTTTTTCTTGTCCATCATTACTTGAGTTGTGTTGTCCTATGATCCTTCATCAAATCAAACTTAGAACAATTATTTTTGTGTTGTCTAGTATCATATTTTTTAACAAATCAAACAGACCTATAAGGTACTAAGAAGAACACGGGGATATTTTGTGAACTGCTGAAGGTTATTTTTATTGATCGATAAGAATCTGAATTTATACAGAGAAATACTAAAATATGGAGAAAAATAACGGCCTACTTTATAAACATAAATTACGGATGAAATGCCTAAATCTGCTACATGTAGAGCACATCAGAAAATCCTAACAAATAGCATCCTAACAAATAGCATAAAAAACAGTCATGGGTCCTAAAAACTAGCAACGACTAAAAACTTATTGTTTCATGAGTCATCCAGTCAACACTAATCCATTTTATTACATGATCTCGTTTTCCTTTCAATTCAAAGGTGCTAAAACGAGAAGGATTGTAAATTTGTAACTGTTGTTTATACTCTATAGGCAGACGCAGTCATGCAGAGCAAGCAATAATAGATATGATATATCTGATGATAAACCAATTGTAATATTTACAGGAGTTTTTTGCAGCGGTGGACAAAAAGTGTTTTCGTGATAATCTTGAGCTACAAGTAGTACTACATGGTAATGTTGGTCTGCAAAACAAATGGTTGCGCAATTTGGCATCTTTGAAGCTGGACAGGTGTACTCTACCAAATGCAATTCCATCTGCTATTCTTCCTCATTTAAACAACTTAAAAGAATTGGAAGTGCAGGACAGCGACAAAGTAGAGGTAATTTTTGATATGAATGACACTGAGATATTGGAAACAGCATCCCAACTGAAGATATTGACTTTAAAAAGGCTATCGGACCTGACACGTGTTTGGGAAAGAAAAGTGAAGGAGTTCTCATCTTTCGAAATCTGCAAGAGGTCGTTGTTAGTGATTGTGAAAACCTTCAAACTTTATTTCCTGCTTCCCTGGCAAAAAATCTTAAGGAGCTTGAAAAACTGGAAATAGAATCTTGTGATAAATTGAAAGAAATTGTTGAAAAGGAAGAAGGCACAGCAGTGAACGTAACAGAGAAGTGTGTGTTCTCATGTCTAAAAGAAGTGTTTATATCCGAATGTGCCGACTTGCGGTATTTATTTATGTCTTCAGCAACCCAAAAGTTAATGAAACTTGAGAAGATCACCGTGAAGGAATGTGAATCAGTGAAAGAAATAGTGGCTAAAGAGGGAGATGCAACTTCAGAAGCCATTAAATTTGAGCGACTCAACACCATTGTTCTACATTCTTTACCAAGTCTGATATATTTTTATTCGGGTAGTGAAACCCTGCATTTATCGTCTTTGATAAATGTGCATCTATGGCAATGCCCCAATATGAAATTTTTTTCCCAAGGAGTCATAGATGCAAAATCCTTTCGGGGAATTCAGATGACATTGAACCCAGATGAAGATTTGCTCTTCCACCAAGATCTTAACGCCACTGTAAAAGAGATGTTCCAATCACAGGTAAGAATTTCATTTGAATCAATTGATTAAGTCTATTAGCATTGCCTGAATTTAATGTCTTCCAACACTTTATTTATAATATATTTTTTTATACGTTTATTTATAATATATTAAATCTTAGTATTTTACAACTCATTTATTCTATAAATATTATTTATGTTCTATCAGCAAATTAGCTTGTTAGTACTCACATTACGTTGATCTGAGTGGAATTTGGTTTGAATCTCTTAAGTAATGTTTTAGGTTTGAGCTTTGTAGATGATAGAAAAAACATGTTTAGGAAGGGAAAGAAGAGCTTCAAAACCCTTCCCTTACTCACTGCTTGATCCCCCATATCCATGACAACAAAAAATCACAAAGAAAGAAGCGTGATGACAACTCTTTCTCTCTCTTCTCTTTATGAGTTGCAAAACCATTCACATAACCCACCTCAAAAAACAAAAACTGCTCCACCGATCAGAAACGCCTCACTTAGCACTTTTGAAGTACAATAGATAAATTCAAAATTAAAATACACTCGTTCTTGCCATAGGAAAAAAGAGAGAACGCCACGCATCCTAGTCTTTACATCGGTCAACCCAACATCACCTCAAGCCACTTCGCGCTTCCTCACTCGAGGCTTTCAGATTGTGTTACAAACTGGGCCTCAGTCAGCCCAACCCTTGCTCAACGTTGGTCGGTTGGATTCTCTAATCACACTAAGGAAGGAAACCACAGATGATTTGTGCATGCCAGCAAAGAAGAGTCTCCCCGCGGATCATCCGTATGTGTTAGCAAAGGAAGGTCCTAATTCCTCTCTCCATTGTTGATCTCCCTAGGATTACGATCAGGGTAATTATGGCTGCAATTACGTTGAAAGCAATGCTACAAATAGGGTTAGGAAGGCTAGGAGGAGTATCTTCATACACCACCCACTGTAGGGGCCTGGCTAGAGTAGTAACTAGGTTAAAGTCCCTCGGAAGACTTGTAAGAACAAAAATAAATGGAGTTAAATACTACTTGAATATTACTAGAGCTTTCATTTCATATTTTATTGAAATGTTATGGATCAATTTGTAAAGCATACTATGTTTTCTTAAGCATACTATCAACTTATTAAAGAATATTGTTGACAACTTATAACAATCTTGTAGATTGGGATAAGTAAAATTGATGTTTAGAATGCATAGGACTTTAATGGGTATGAATTAGAATATATAGAAATATCTAAAAAATTATATTAATTATATCTTAGAATATTTTAAGTTATCTCTTAATTAATATTAGTTTCCTTATATGTAATTTTAGAATACATTGTATTGTTATATTTCTTTATTTTCATTTATTAAAATTGGTCTGTATATTTTTGTTAGAGTTTGTATTTTTTGAGAATCATAAAATAATTAATATTAATAATTCGTTCCTCATACTTTAACAATATGCATAATTAGCTTAAATTAATTTAGCATTGGCATTCATTAATATTTTATCACACTATATGCTAATAAAAATCTCTAATAACGATTTTGTAAAGTACTATCTTTTTGCCACTACTAAAAGAGAAGAATCAAAGATAGCAATTTGAAGGCACTGTCTTTAGAAAATGTGAGGGCATGTTTACTTTGTAAAAAATATTTTTTTATTTTCATTTTTAATTATAAAACTATCATCTTGTTTTTAATTTCTTTTCTGGTTTTTAAGATTTGTATAGGAAATAGGGAAAGCAAAAAAAAAAAAACTCACTATTTCCTGTGTAAATCTTTAAAGACAGGAAATAGATTAAAAATAAGGTGATAGTTTTGTAATTATAAGTGAAAATGAAAAATGAAAAACAATTTTTTTTTCTAAAAATAAACAGGCCTTTATATTTTTCTTATCAAAGATAGCAGTTCTAAAAAGAAACATTTTTCTAATTAGAAAAAGACAATGCTTGTAAAATTGTTTTTTTTTTTTTTACAAGAATTATCTTTCTTTAACAAAAATTGATTGTGTTTTTTTTTTCTTTATATAGAATTTTGTGGTTTGTCTTTTTTTTTAATGATAATTACTTTCTTCTTTTGCTTTATAATTTTTTAATTATTCTGTTGCTGCATCTTTTCCATATAACACTAAAATCTACAAATTTGTGTCAAAAATTGACATATATTTCCATTAATATAAAAAAAAAACTATATTCCAAAGAGAAAATACTCGCTCAAATCTACAAAATTTCACCCTTCGATTAATTATATAAGTGATAGTACGGATTTACAAAACAATAAAAGTTTCATTCTTCTAAGGTAAGATCAACTACATGGATCACATAACATCATTAGGCTCAATTAAAAAGACCGAATTCTCAGGGACTTTTTTTACTATAAGATTTTTCTTTCCAATTTCTTCTAATGTCCTTTTTGTTCTTTCTCTACCGTTTTTTTATCAAGTTAAAAGGCGTGCAATCTACTCTTCTTCCCAGTGGCCCTCTTTGCACGTGTTTAAACCACCTTTTATCTTTTCCTCAATTGGTGCTACACAAATATCTATTTGCATACATTCATTTTGTATTTGTCTTTTCTTGTGTGGCTAGATATCCATATCAACATTTTCATTTTTATATTCTCACTTTTTTTATTGTACCTTTAATACCACAAATTCACAAAATATCACCCAAATAGTTTAATAATTACACAATTAAAAAGAAATTTAATTAAAATACACTGATAGTGTAAAGATTAATTTTTACATTATCATCTAATCGTAAATTATTATATAATTAAAATTTTTTGACTTTTGTAATAAAATTACTTTAAAAGACATATTTAGGATAATTTTTAATTTACTAATAGTGCAAATTTTTTTTTACTAATAATATATCAAAATTAAACTAAAAAATAAAAACATAGTTCTTTTTGTTAATTTTGATATATGAAGTCCACTTTTCAACAATCTTCAAAACGAAAGTGATAATTTTATAAATTTTTTTCCCGACTTTGTAATTTCTATTCATGAGTTCGAATGTAACTTATGAATTAATTTTTTAGCTTTTGTTTGAAAAATGATATATAAACTTATTAATAAAACTACAAATTTATTGAGATAATATAATATAATACTATCCATTTTTTCTATTTATAAAGATAGTGATTAGTCTAGTCTATCTAGAATTTAAAAGTTACTTTTAAATTAAAATTAAAAATAAGTTTTAAATTGAAAACAAAAGTTTTTTTATAATGTTTTAAACTTAACAATTATTTTTAATTATCAAGCATGTAAACAAATGGTAGGGGATTTTTCCAACTTAACCAGTGATCTAGAGGTTGAGTCTTTGAATACTTGTGGTCTATAAAAAAAAAACTGAAAAGATATTTTATAAGTAAAATTTCTTAAATAATGTTTTCTTCAAACCGTGTAATAGACCCCAGTTTTTATGCAATGAAAACTAAATGAATGAAAATCATGATTTGCAACTTAGATTCAACTCTAATCCATTTTATTACTGGCTCTAGTTTTTCCTTTCAATTTAAAAAATGCTAAAAACGGACATATTCATGCAGAGCAAGCAATGGATATGATATATCTGATGATAAACTTATTTTACTATTTATAGGAGTTTTTTGAAGCGCAAGTTTGGATTCCAATATGTTTGGGTTTCAATACGTTTCATTCTTATTTGTTTCAGGAGGCGCTATCACAGTCTTTACCTCCACAAGAGGTACATGCCTCTTGTGAGGACATTTTGACTGAGACTTTAGGTGTTCTAGAGTATCCAAGTAGTGTTAGGGGGATAGGATTTGGAGTCAATCTAAAAGATTGTTTCCCACCTCTAAAGCGACACTTACAAGAAGAGGATAATGCATTGAAAACTCAAGTGAATGACATGAATGTGAGATCAGTGTGGCTTAAGAGTCAATTTTCATCCTGTCAACAAAAGGATACGCCAAATAGTGTACAACAGCCTGATGTTGGCATCTGCAGTGGCAATGAAAGTTGCATAATTGCATCTAATAGCATTGTTGAGGTAATTGATTTCTCTATATTAGCTTCAACATTAGTGTCAATTTGTTTATTTCAAATATTCATTCATATTATTATGTTTATCATTTAGGGGATCTCCTACTGCAAGTTATTTGTATCATCACCCTCATTTCTCCTGGTTGCCCATGGTAAGGTGCATAACCTTCTAGGTGATACACTACATGGTAGATCACTACCTGATGGTTACGTGAGGGTTAGTATTGATGTTGCTGTGGAGGCAGAAGCCCTATTGCCAGATCTTAATCTTGATGATGATAAAATGACAATAGCACAAGCAATAGGCACTTTTGTGGCATGGCCAATCCACCTGTTAAAGATTGATGATGTGGTATGTATGAATAAACCATATTTATTGATAATTGTTTATGATAATATGTTGTCCACTAACTCATTTAATTGATAAATTTTTCATATCCCAAAAGAATGGGACCCAAAAGACAAATGAATCTATTGCACCATCAACAAAGAGCAAAGAAAAGGGCAAAGAAGTCCTTCAACATCCTTCTCCTACAATTGATGATGCTAGTATTGACTTTGTAGCCTATCTTCGCAAACACTTGAGCAATCCTGCGAACTTACTTCATAGCTCCATAAAAATGGAAGAAGCCATATTTGGGATGCCTCAATATGAGGAAATACTTAATGTAGAAATTATCAAAGAAGTTATCGACCATGGTTGGCTAAGTGCATCTGCTATTTGCTTATATATTCGGTACATACTTTAAACAACTTTACATTGCATAATTAACTTTTTTACTTTGATTAATATACATCTATGATATTGCTAATTTACTCTTATATTTTGTTTCGTAAGGTACTTGTATTACAATTTTGTTATCCCAAATCACAAAGCCTTCTTGTTCTTATCCCCACAAGTT
The DNA here is from genome assembly GCA_004329165.1 of Spatholobus suberectus. Lineage (NCBI taxonomy): Eukaryota > Viridiplantae > Streptophyta > Magnoliopsida > Fabales > Fabaceae > Spatholobus > Spatholobus suberectus. Next base: position 68,923,247 of record CM014732.1, read on the forward strand.
ACAAACAACCATCTCCAATCCCTAAAAAGTATAGTTGATATTTTGTGAGATATAGGGCGGTTGATAAGCTTGTTCTTGTACCATTCAATACAAAGTAAGACTCTTTTTTTTTCAAACTTTATTAGCAATGATACATTATTTTCAAGGTTACGTGCAACATAGATTTGCTGACTCCTCTGTCATTTTTTAGCATTCATTGGATATTACTTGCTATCAATGTCAAAATGGAAATAATTTATTATTTGGACCCATTGGACGCTGACCTTGCTCAAAGGGCTGAAATGAAGAAGCTTTTTGACGTGTAAGGATATATGTTTCATTCACATTGTTTAAGTGTGTATGTGTGTCTATGTGTGTGTGTCTATATGTGTGTGTGTGTGTGTGTGTGTGTGTGTGTGTGTGTTGATGTATAGTTTTTACTTATATATGGATTGTTTATCTTTATTAATTAGGGTCCTACAATCTCACGGGGCTCAAATAGGAGCTTTGGAAACAAAGACAAAGTCAAGTAACATAAAGTGGATAAAAATTAAGGTAGTTTACAATTGATATATGAAAATCAATTAATCACTCATATTATTCATTAATTATACTGATGTGTGTGCTTTTGGTTCTCTAGTGCCCCAAGCAACCCAACTCAAATGATTGTGGTTATTATGTATGTCGGTATATGAAGGACATAATCAACTATTATCAAGGGACGATCCCAGAAGATGTATGTGACATTGGTCATATATTATTCCAATATTTAACTACTTCCCCCATTTGGTTTTAATTTCATTTTATATTTTTGTAGTACTTCTCGAATTGCAACTATAAGCAATATTCTAATAATCAAATCATTGAAGTTCAACAAGAATGGTCTCGGTATGTGGTCCACATTGCTAAAAGGTCAGCCTTTTTTTTATGACGTACTAGTGATCTTGATGTAATTTCTTATTCCTTGTTTAACTTGGCTTTTGGGAGAACTTAGTTGAATTAACTACCTTTTTTGCACTTGATTGTTACACAAGTTGAGATATATACTACTTGATGGATGGACTATTTATGGGAATGTATATTGTGTAGTTTATGCATGGTTTCATCCATGAGATTCTTGACTATATTATGATCTTACCATTTAATGTTCTCAAATTTTTTATTATAGTTTTTCTTTTCTTCACAGCACCAAGAGCCACATGGAATCAAAGAGTTAAAGGTACATGGCATTGGGAAAAAGTTGATTGCAATCATTTCTCATTTGGCAGTAGTATATGCAAATATAGGTTTTTTTTTTTTTTCATATATGTAATGTAACTAACCTAATTCTAACTATGTGAGTATTGTAATGAAACATTATTACTTGAAGCATTTGGGTTGATTTAATCTTTTTGTGGCAATAGCTATATGAAAATAGCTTTGCATAAAATTAAATTACTTTATGTTTTTTGTGAAATTTTGTTTGTTGACAAGTTTGAGATTTGATAATATATCACTAGGCTGTATAAAAAAAAAAAAAGAACTTAGAGAGTGCTTCTTCAAATAAATGCTGACTAAATTTCAGATTATAGAAAGTGATTTTTTAAAGAAGCACTTTCCATATTCTGCAATTTAGATAGTGCTTATTTTAAAAAGTGCTTTCTAAGTGGTAATTAGTGGCCCCAAAAATTTAAGCAGTTAGACAGTGCTGTTTCAAATAAGCCCTCTCTAAATGTTACCATATAGAAAGTGCTTTTTCATAAGCGCTTTTTATGAATACACAACATCTAAATAGAGAGCATTTTTTTTAAGCACTTTCTATTGCAAAAATAAGCACTTTCTATGGCTACTTTTGGCATAGTGAAATAGTTGACCACCTATAACAAATATGTAGATTGGGATAAGCAAAATTGATGTTTAGTACAATAAGTACAAGAGTTTAATTGGTGTGCATAAACTATGTAAAAATTTAACACTGACATTCAGTAATACATTAATGCATTAACCTATACCACAAAGTTCAAAATAAATTGAGTCAGATGCACTTAAAGGTCACTAGAGCTTTCATTTCGTATTTTATTGGTAGGTTTTAGGCCCCAGAAGCATATAATATTTTCTTAAGCATATACTATCAACTAATTAAGAGAAAGAGAGTAGCACATATATACTGCGTTAATAATTTTATAATTTTCCCCCAAGTTTATAATATTTATTCATGATTACGTATACAACTTACGAATTAATTTTTTAGCTTTTGTTTGAAAAAGTATACATAAACTTATTAATAAATTTACAAATTTATTAATATAATATAATACCTTTTCTATTTATAAAGGCAATATTTGGTCTGCCTTTTTAGAATTTAAAAGTTACCATTAAGTTAATGTTAAAAATAAAAATTTAAAATTTAAAATAAAAATCATTTGATAACTTTATAATATTTCAAAATTTAAAATTAATTCTAAGTTACAATTTCTTGAATAATGTGCTGATTGAAACTGTAAAATAGAACCCAGTTTTTGTGAAATGAATGATTTATCAATGACAATCTCGATTTACAACTTAGTTATTATTAACTCAACAAAGAGAAGTGGAGGAAGTTGGTGATAATTCCACATTGTCCACCAAGTAACACTTAGTGATGTACTACCCACTTAGTTTTATATCTTCTTATTATTATTTTTTTTTCATTTAGAAGCTAAGCTGGATAATAGGTTGCGTGTTTGTTATTGGCTAATTGGGGTATATATGCATTATATCACATATTGTTGTGTGGTGAACACAAGAATAAGTCTCTGGTGAACTCCCACGGTGGTTGTTGACGTCTTCGGTGGTGGCACCTGTAAGAACTCCGATGCTTAAGTCAATAAGGATACAAGTACGAGTGAGAATGAGAGAAAGCGTGTGTACTTGATGAGTGTAGAGTTCTTTATATAGTGTATTTTGGAGGAAAATTTTGTTAGAGCTGAGTGTCACGTGGTAGCATGCATTTGGGTACCTTATTACACACTTTCCTTGCCGTTAAGCGCTTCCCATGTTGTGCTGGGATAGGAGTGGAGTCGGTCCAAGATAATGAGGAATTGCTATCCAAGGTACCCGCGGCAGTGCCAGCCGGGGTAGGTGACGTGTAAGCCGACTTAGAGCTATATGTCCGAGTAACCTGTACTATGTAGCCCTTAACAGAATATTGTTTCTCTATTCATTCAATTCTCTTTTCCATTTATTTTTCATATATTATATTCTTTTCTTCTTCAATTACTGTGATGGTAACAGAGCTTTTAGCTCTGCTGCGCAACAAATGGTAAGGAACTCTCAGTCTTCAGGTTCAAATCAGAACTCTAGCGAAATAACTACAAATGTAAATCTAGATCCAACATTAATTCAAGCAAGTCCCTACTACATCCATCCAAACGAAAGTCCTGCTATAGTGGTCTTATCGCCATTGATCGGAGAAAAATATCACACATGGACAAGATACATGAAACGTGCATTGATCTCAAAAAATAAATTCAGATTCATTGACGGAACAATCGAGTTTCAAGCATTCATGATCCAAGCTATAAGGCATGGGATTGATGCAGTAACCTCTTTTATCCTTGGATTCTAGTTTCGTTGTCTCCATCAATTGGTCATAGTGTCATTTATATAGAAAATGCTGTTGAAGTTTGGAACAATTTGAAGGAGAGGTTCTCTTAAGGAGACCTCATCAGAATCGCGGAATTGCAACAAAAGCTGCATAACTTGAGGCAAGGTACATTGAATGTGTCAAAATATTTCACTGATTTGAAGTCATTGTGGGAAGAATTAGAGCACTACAGGCCAATACCATAATGTACTTGTTCAGTGACGTGTGTGTCTAGCTATGAGAAATTCTAGATTATACAGGCAGTAAGCTAGATTATATAATTCGTTTTCTGATTGAATTAAATGATTCATTTGAGGGTATGAGGTCCCTGATCCTTCTTATGGATCCTTTGCCAACATTGAATTGAATTTTCTCAATGATATTACAGCAGGAAAGGTAACACCAACATGAAGTTCTAAATGATTCAAAGGTTTTTGCTAATGTAGTTGAAAATAAGAAGTCCTTTGGTAGAGGAAGAGGTTCGAATTTTAAGAATAGGGGCAGAGGAAGTAGCAAAATGTGCACTTGTTGCGGGAAACCTAATCACACAGGGGAGACCTTCTATAAAAAGCATGATTATCCACCTTCTTTTGGTAACAATGCCTCTTATGTCAATAATTCAGTTTTGGATGATAATGAAGGTTCAACAAACAATCATAGTGTGAAAGATAGTGACGAGTTTAGGTATGTGACATTTACCAAGGAGGAGTATCATGCATTATTAGCTTTATTGCAGCAAAATGCAATGGATTCTTCAAGCAAGTCTCAAGCAACCAATTTTGTTAAATCATCAAGTTCTTGCAGCCTTTCAGGTATCAATCATTATGTTCTATCTACAACCATACAGAATTTACATACATCGTGGATTTTGGATACAGTAGGTACTGGTCACATATATAGTTCTTTACATTGGTTCACCACATAGACACGTATTGATCTAATACTAGTCCAAATACCAAATGGAAGTTTAGTGATGGCAAATTTTGCAGGCACAGTAAAGTTGACTGAGTCATTAAAGATTGATCATGTTTTATTTATCCCCCAATTCACATTTAATCTAGTTTCAGTTTCAAAGTTGACTTCAAACCTTGGATGTACATTGATATTTGAATCTAAATCTTGTATCATTCATGAGAAGAAGCTGAAGATGATCAGTTTGGCTAAAGAGTTTGAAGGGCTTTACTACTTGAAGGTTGGTCAAGAAGGTTTAATAGCAACTAATAGTACTGTAGTAGCTCATGGCCTAGTGGCTAGTACACTCCTTGATTCCACTTTATTGCACCTAAGATTAGGACATGTACCATCTGATAGAATGACTCTTTTATAAAAACAATATGACTTTATTCCAATGCCTAGACATGTTGCTTGTGACATTTACCACTTATCACAGCAAAAGAGATTTCCCTTTTCTTACAACACTTCTAATGCCAAATTTATGTTTGATTTTGTTCACATGGATATATGGGACTGTTTTCTATAGTTTCTGTGCATAGATATCGTTATTTTCTTACTATGGTAGATGATTGTAATAGATATACATGGGTTGTTATGATGAAAACAAAATCTGAGGTACCATCTCACATTAAAACTTTTATACATATTGTTAAAAGGTGATTCAAATTTTTAGAAGATTGTAGTAGTAACATATGTATATGAAAAAGTAAAGAATATTCTAGAATACTCTTGTAAAATATTCACAATGTATTTAGAAAAATCTAGAAACTTATAGAAATGTAGCTTTAGGAAAAAGTAGAAACACTAAGAGAAAAGTGAGAAAACTCTAGAACAATAAAGTCTAGATATTTCTAGAACTTTACTTGCATGCCTATAAATAGGCAATTGTATCATCAATTGTAGTAGGCACTTTCACATATCAAATAAAGCGTTACTGTCATTCATTATCAACTACTTCTATATCATTCAACACCTTTACACATATTTTTCTAAAACTAATAGTGGTATCAAAGCTACGTTCAATCTTCTATTAGGCGTAGAGATATTATCCAACTACTTCCAAAAAATCCTACTATATTCTCCACCAATTCCATAATTTTTCCCTAACCAATAGCCAATATTATTCAACCCTCATCTATTCCTGTACCAATTTTTACTGGAGAAAATTATGATTTTTGGAGCATTAAAATGAAGACATTTTTTTGCTCTCAAGATCTATAGGATATTATAGAAGATGGATCCATTGCTCCCGCGAACATTTCTACTTTGACTGTAGCTCAAAAGAAAGAGTTAAAGGAAAACAAACAAAAAGATTCAAGGGCATTATTTATTCTACAACTAACAGTAGTTGATACAATTTTTCCAAGAATAATGGGTGCCACAAGTGCTAACGAAGCATGGAGTACACTACAGGAGGAGTTTCAAGGAAATGCCAAGGTACGTGCTATTAAACTTCAAACTCTAAGACGTGAGTTTGAATTAATAAAAATGAAGGAGTCTGAGACTGTAAAAGATTACTATTCTAGGATAAAAGAAATAGTTAGTCAAATAAGAGCATATGGGAAAAATATTCTTGACAAGAGAATTGTTGAGAAAATTCTAATTTCTATTCCTCATAAGTATAATGATATCGTGACTACGATTGAGCAAACCAAGGATCTATCTACCATGTCGGTGACATAACTAATGGGCTCTTTTGAAGCATATGAGCAAAGATTGAGTAGGCATGATGTAGATTCTGTCAAAAATGCTTTCAATCAAAGCTCAAATTACGGTCTCAAAATAAAGAATATTTAGGAAAGAAAAATAGTGGAGAAATTTCTAGAAATAAAGGAAATTCTAAAAGTTTCCCTAAGACCAATCAAGATAAATATCTTCTATGTGGCATATGGAAGAAGACAAGTCACTTGGAGAAAGACTGTTGGCATCGTGGAAAGCCACATTGTCAATACTGCAAGAATTTTGGTCATGTGGAGAAGAACTGCCACAACAAAAACAAGCATCAAACAAATTTTGTTGAACACCATCATAATGAGCAGCATCTTTTCTATGCTACCCAAGATTCCAGTGATGAAACAAGTGGAAGTTGGTACTTGGATAGCGATTGTAGCAATCACATGGCCAAAGATGAGAGCATTTTCAAGGAAATTGACAATTCTGCAAAGTTAAAGTTTGATTAGGAAATGGTACCATGGTGGAGTCTAAAGGCAAAAACACTGTCATGGTGGAGACAAAGAAAGGTATGAGACTAATCAAATATGTCTTACTTGTTCCCAATCTTAAAGAAAATCTCTTGAGCATTGGCCAAATGATGGAGAAAGGCTATGCTCTACACTTTGAGGGAGATACATGCATAATCTATGATAACTAGAACAAAAGGTGGGAGATAGCCCAAGTTAAAATGGAAAAAGAAATAGAAGTTTCCCGATAAGCTTCAAATATACTACCAACATTGCCATGAAAGCCCAAGTTGATGATTCATGGCTATGGCATCGAAGATTTGGCCACTTCAACACCCATGCCTTGAAGCTGTTATACCAAAGGAATATGATGAGAGATCAGCCATGCCTAAAAGAAAATAACGAAGCTTGTGAAGGATGTCTTCTTAGAAAGCAACACAAACTAGCATTTTCAACTGACAAAGCATGGAGAGCTAAAGACTTGTTGGAGTTGATCCACACTAACATTTGTGGATCGATGAGGACATCGTCACTCAACAACAACAAGTATTTCATCCTCTTTATTGACGACTCTTCTAGAATGACCTGGGTATACTTCATTAAAGAAAATTAGAAGTCTTTGGAATATTTAAGAAGTTTAAAGCTCTCGTCGAGAAGTAAAGTGGGAAACATATAAAGGTACTTAGAAATGATCGAGGCAAATAGTACAATTCACATGAGTTTGATAAGTTTTGTGAAGATGAAGGCATTGAGCGCCAACTAACCGTCGCATATTCTCCGCAACAAAATGGCATCTCTGAGAGGAAGAATAGCACAGTCATGGAGATGGTTAGATCAATGCTAAAGGAGAAAGGTTTGCCTAACACTTTCTAGGTAAAAGCAATTTACGTTGTAGTCTACATACTCAACAAATGTCTAATTAAGGCCGTACAAGACAAGACTCCTGCTGAGGCATGGAGTGGGCAAAAACCATCAGTTAAACACCTACGAGTATTTGGATCTATTTGCTACATACACGTTCCTGATGAGAAGAGACACAAGTTAGAAGACAAGACAATATGATGCATCTTCATGGGAAACAATACATAATCAAAAGGCTATCGAGTCTACAATCTGCAAACAAAGAAGCTCATCATCAGTTGAGATGTTGAGGTCGATGAAAATGCAGCTTGGAATTGGGAAGAAGAAAAGGTGGTGAGAAGCAACATTCCCGTTCTAGAACAACAACCTCAAGAAGAAGTTGAAGAAATAGCAGGGAATCCAGGTACGCTTCCTCCACCTCCACAACAAGATTTCTCACCACAGTATACTCCAAGAGGAGTAAGATCTTTGGTAGACATATATGAAACTTGTAATACAGCCATGCTTGAGCATAAACGCTATGAAGAATCATCAAAGAAGCATAGACAACTAGACAAATGCAACTCAAGTATTGTAAGACAGAAGATCAAGTTGCAAACATTTTTACGAAGGTACTACCAAGAGCAAGATTTGAGCATCTATGAACAATGCTTGGGGTTTCCAAAATTTGCATCAAGGAGGAGTGCTAAAAAGTGATACAAATTTTTAGAAGATTGTAGTAATAACATATGTATATGAAAAAGTAGAGAATATTCTAGAATATTCTTGCAAAATATTCACAATGTATTTACAAAAATCTAGAAACTTACGAAAATATAGCTTTAGGAAAAAGTAGAAAAGCTAAGAGAAAAGTGAGAAAACTCTAGAACAATAAAGTCTAAATATTTCTAGAACTTTCCTTGCATGCCTATAAATAGGCAATTGTATCATCAATTGTAGTAAGCACTTCCACGTATCAAATAAATCCTTATTATCATTCACTATCAACTATTTCTATATCATTCAACACCTTTACACATATTTTTCTAAAACTAACATATATTATTGAGACTTAATTTGAAAGAAAATTGAAAGTCATTCGCAACGATAATGGCCCTAAATTTATGCTTCCTGAGTTTTATGCTTCTAAAGGGTTGTTTTATCAAACCTCATGTGTAGCTAATCCCCAACAAAATGGGAGAGTAGAGAGGCAACACCAACACATTTTGAATGTCAACAGGGCACTTATGTTTCAGGCTCAATTTCCTAAAACATATTGGTCCTATCTTGTGTTGCACGCAATCTACCTTATCAATAGAGTCCCAATTAGGTTGCTATGTAATAAATCTCCATATGAAGTGATGCATGGAGTGAAACCGTATCTTAGTTCATTAAGAGTCTTTGGGTGTTTGTGCTATGTAGCTATTTTGAACACTCATCGTGTAACACCCCTACTTTTGTATGTTAAATTATTCTGTATGTTTAAAAAAAAAATTATGTCATCAATGTATTTAGAATAATTAATAATAATTTTAGAATTTTTTTGGAATTTATTAACATAACTTTGTAAAATGACAAAAATATTCCTAGTTGTCTATGGGAACCAACTAAAAACTTTTTGACATCAAAATATTTTGAAAATTTTATATTAAGTATCTCTCATTATAAAAACTTTATTTTGAAAGAAAAATAGTGAAAAATATAACAATCCTATTTCAATTCTTCAACTTTTTTTTTTATATTTGACAATGTAATTTTGAAAAATCGGAAAGGAATTTCAAAATTCTGACTCCTACTATTTTGCTCAGAATTTCAAGAGCTATTTAATCGTGATTTTTAATAACTTTTCCAAGCCGGAGCTCGGAGAAATTAGAAAATGACGATTTTGTCCCTACTTTTCAACATTAAGGGTTGAAATGAGAAAAAGATTCAATTCACATTAAAATGTCAATTGAGCTTGGAATTATGTCATATATATTAAAATATAATTTTGGGAATTTTTTGGAATTTGTGTAAAATGACCAAAATGTCCTTAGGTGTCTAATAAGTCAACCAGTACTGGTTTGACATCCAAAAAGGTTGAAAATAGTAATTTTAGTTTATTTATGGGTAAAATATTTAATTTTATAATTTTCATAAAAATTTTGGTATTTATTGAATTAAAATGGAATTTTTATGAATTTTCTAGCCTAAAAATGCAAAATAAATATATATAATTTGAAATAAATTAATAAAAATTAAAATTTATTATTAGAAATTTATTTTTGATGAAAAATAATGTAATTGTCCTGTTTTTCATTAAAATGCATTATTTTGGTATTAAAAGCTGTATTTTATCGGTACCGGTTAATGCACCAACAGATAAAATTTACATTAAGGAGCTTGAGGACAGTTCATATAACACGTCCCCAAGCCTAGAAAGGGTGATTCAATACCCTAAATGGTGTATGTGTCCCTAAGTGTGCATATTTGTCCCTAAATTTAAATTAAAAACAAATTTAAAACTTGATTTATTGCATCATTGCTTAGGTCATTGGTGGACACCTAAGACCCCTTCCTCTTCTATAAATAGCCCCTACCTCCTTCAAATTTTCAGCATATCCTCTTCCTCTCCCAAGCTAGAGAGCTTCTCTTTCTAAAGTTTTCTCTCTCTAAAATATTTTATTTAGTTTTTATGTTAAAATTTTGCTAGTTTTCAACTAGTAAAACTTCTCCTCCTAGAAGCTTTGCACCAACAATTCCATCCTCTTCATCAACCACCTTAGAGGTAATGAGGGGAGTGGGGTTGGTTCTAAATTATTGTCACTTTGCATGTTGGTAGGAAGGGTTTTTCCCTAAACCCATTTAGGTTTAAGTTTTATTATTGTTATTATTGGTTAACGTTAAACTTTAATTTTGCTAAGTTGTTACTTTGCCCAAATTTAAATTATTAAATCATAATTACTAAATTGTTACTCTGCTCAAATTTAAATGATTAAATTTTACTTGCTAAGCTGTTACTTTGTTCAATTTTAGAAAATTAAAATGTATTTGCTAAACTGTTACTATGCTCAAATTTAGAAAATCAAAATTCATTTATTTAGTTGTTATTCTGCCAAAATTTTAGTAATTAAATTATAATTACTATATTGTTATTCTGCTAAAATTTTATATGATTACTAAATTGTTATTTCGTTAAAATTTTGGTATTATACAATTTCTACAAAATAAGGCAGAAATGTTGATTGTACTGGTGCTCAAATTAAATGAGACTAGGGAAACCTTTGCTTGAGAAGTTAGAAATTGATAGTTTAGTGAGTAATGTAAAGCGAGTGACATGCAGTGGCATGGCACCCTGCTAGGGAAGCTACACTTTGGTACGCTAAGGAATAAAAGGCAAGGACCCACTTGCGGAGGTCTTAGGGGTAAGCATCAAATGGTGAAGGTCCCAATGGCCAGGGTAGCGTCCTTGAGCCGGGATATTTGCCTGACCAAATTTGATAACCTCGACAACTGTTTAGTATTCCAGGATTGGTTTGAGAGTATACCTCTATAAATGGATATCCTGACTGTTATTTTTCTCAATGATAATGAGGATTGTACCACGTGATGATGTTGAGAGAGGTATATGTACTCCCAGTCACTTCCTAGGTTCTTTGAGAACTATTACTCATTAACGGGAAGTATGGATCCATACCTAGTCAGGGGTAGTCTGATACAACTTAAAATGAACCTTAGGATCCTTTTTATTATCAGGTGTGTTTTATCTTTGTTTTATGGTAGATTTCCTACCATACATGTAAAAGTGATTTTAGAAAAAAACACCTTACTCAATTATTTTCTTTTGTGTATGATTGATCGTGATTATTAAAGACGACATTAACGTCCCGTGATGCTGAGTACGAGCTAGAGGACATCTCAACTAGGGAGGAACTAAAGACCTATAGTACTTTTCTTTTGTATGAGGGATATGGTAGATGAACACTGTTCTATATAGGATCTTTTTGATGTATATATTGGGTTAGATAGTGTCTATCTTTTGATGTATTTTTTTTTTGTTTTTTGTACTATCAAACCATGATGTATAGTTTTATGATATATATGTATATACAATCTTATCTTTCATCTTTTATTACCATTTTCAAATTCTATTAAGTTTGGAATTTTTTTATAAAAGTGGAAAAAATTTTTACACATATTTTCATTTACTTAAACTTAATAACTAAATTCATATGAATTGTATTTAATATGAATGGGTATTACACATCGCACCAAATTTGACCCATGGGCACGCAAGTGTGCTTTCCTGGGAGTTAAAAGAGGGGTAAAAGGTTTGTGCTCTTGGATGTTCATACTCGAGATATAGTTGTTAAGGTGATGTCTCATTTTACTACTTACATTTCCCTTTCCACGTAGACATTTCTTCACTACATCCCACCAATGCTATACCTCACATTTACCTTGGTGATTCTCCTTTTTCTAATCCAAATATTGTTGCTAGCTCTTCTCCAACCCCAGATGTTATTGCCTCCTCACAGCCTACTCATACCAATGGTGACACACCCACACATGTTGAACAGATTCAACATTCCAATAGACTAAGACACAAACCTACATATCTTGAAAATTATGTTTGCAACTTGCTATCCTCAACACCCTTTCCTTTATCAAATTTCCTCACATATTCTCAACTTTCACAAAATCAAATCTTATATAATGGCTTTAACAATAGATATAGAACCATCATCATATAAGGAAGCAAGCAGAGAATCACGATGGTAAGAGGCAATACAAAAGAACTGGATGCCTTGAATGCCAATGGTACTTGGGCCATACACCACCTGATGTTCGGCCAAATGGAAACAAATGGGTATTTAAAATTAAACTTCATGTTGATGGAATAATTGAACGATTTAAAGCCAGCCTTGTGGCCAAATGGAAACAAATGGGTATTTAAAATTAAACTTCATGCTGATGGAATAATTGAACGATTTAAAGCCAGCCTTGTGGCCAAGGGGTATAGTCAAATAGAGGGACTAGAGTACTAGACTACATTGATACTTTTTCGCCAGTTCCTAAATTAACCATTGTACGCATGTTACTGGCCTAAGCCTTTATTCATTAATGGTACATTCATTAATTAGATTTAAACAACGTGTTTCTACGTGGTGATCTTCAAGAACATGAGTATATGAAAGTCCCTCAAGGTGTTTCAGGTCCACAACGAGAACAAGTTTGTAGGTTGCTTAAGTTTCTCTATGGGCTTAAGCAAGCTAGCAGAAATGGTTTGAGAAACTGGAATCATTCTTAATATTCTCTAGTTTTACTCAAGCACATGCAGATCATACTCTTTTCATCAAATCTAGCCTTACATCATACACTGTATTGCTTGTATATGTGGACGACATAATTTTAGCTGGTACTTCCTTACCTAAATTTGATCGAATTAAATGCCTATTGCATGATGCTTTTCGAATTAAGGATTTGGGACAACTTAAGTACTTCCTTAGACTAGAAGTAGCTCATTCTCAACGTGGTATTTCTCTTTGTCAACAAAAGTATTGCTTGGAACTTCTTTCAGATTCTGGACTTGTTGGCTGTAAACCAACTAACACACCTTTAGACCTAGTAACTCATTTATATAATAATGATGGCTCCTCACTTTCAGATGTTGCTTCTTATCGTAGACTTTTGGTCGGTTGTTGTATTTAACCACCACCAGACTGGACATCAGCTATGCCACTCAACAATTCAATCAGTTTATGGTAGCTCCTACTTAAACTCATCATCGAGCAACAATGCACCTGCTTCGATATCTCAAACAAAGTCTAGATGTGGGCTTTTCTTCCCTAGAACCTTAGATATCAACTCCTAGGATTTAGTGATGCTGCTGGGGGGGTCGTATGGATGCACGACGCTTGATTTCTGGGTATTACTTCTTTCTTGAACACTTATTGCTCGGAAATCAAAGAAACAACCCACTGTGTCATGCTCTTCTTCTGAAGTTGAATATAGAGTATTAGCTTTCGCGGTTAGAGAGCTGCAATGGGTTACCTTTTTGCTTAGAGGTCTTTATCAAACTCCCAATCGTACTTCTGTTTTGTACTACGAAAATTAGAGTGCATTGCACATAGCAGCCAATCCTGTCTTTCATGAGAGAACAAAACATTTAGACATTGATTGCCATCTGATTAAAGAGAAGTTGCAAGCTGGTCTGATGCATCTCCTTCCAATCCCATCCCAAAATATAATTGCTGATCTCTTTACCAAGGTATGTGGACTAAGGGTGTTTCTTGATCTTTTGACCAAGCTGGGGATGATAGACATTTATCACCCTCCAGCCTTGGGGGTGTATCAACTCAACAAAGAAAAGTGGAGGAAGTTGGTGATAGTCTCACCTCGTCCACCAAGTAACACTTAGTGATGCACGATCCACTTAGTTTTATATTTCCTTATTATTTTTTTTAGTAGTTAAGCTGGATAATAGGTTGCTTGTTTGTTATTAGTTGATTGGGGTATATATGCATTATATCACATACTATCTAGCCCTTAACAGAATATTGTTTCTCTGTTCATTCAATTCTTTTTTCCATCTATTGTTCATATGTTATCTTCTTTTCTTCTTCAATTACTGTGAGTTAGATTCAACACTAATCCATTTTATTACTTGGTCTAATGACGCTAAAACGAAAAGCATTACAAATTTGATGTTTATTGGCAAAAGCATTCATGTAGAGCAAGCAATGAATATGATATATCTAATGATAAACCCATTGCAAATGGGAGTGTTTTTTGGATAATCGTGAGCTACAAGCAGACAGGCATGGTAAAGTTGGTCTGCAAAATAAATGGTTGGGCTATTCGGTAACTTTGAAGTTGGACAAGTGCACTCTACCATATGCAATTCCATCTACTATTCTTCCTCATTTAAACAACTTGGAAGAATTGGAAGTGCGGGATAACAACAAAGTAGAGGTAATTTTTGATATGAATGATAGTGAGATTATGGAAACAACATCCCAGTTGAAGAAATTGACTTTACAACAGCTATCAAAACTAAAGCATGTGTAGGAAAAGGATAACAAGGAGTTCTCATCTTTTGAAAACTGCAAAAGGTCGTTGCTAGTGATTGTGAAAACCTATAAACTTTATTTCCTACTTCCCTAGCAAAAACTCTTACGAACCTTGAGAAACTTGAAATAGAATCTTGTCGTAAATTGCAAGAAATTGTTGAAAAGAAAGAAGGCATAACAACAAATGTAATAGAAAAGTTTGTGTTTCCTCGTTTAGAGAAATTGTACCTCCGTGACTTGCCACAAGTCACTTACTTTTGCCCTCAAACATTCACTCTAGAGTGCCCTACCCTACCTTAAAAATCTTATCTGTGTTGGATCATCATGAGCTAGAGTTATTTCAAAGTACATATTTTATGGATGATGGTGAAGGTACGAGTACCTCAATTAACAGATAGCCTCGCATCTCAAATCTAGAGGTAAGCTTAAGGTTTAAGTTAGAGAAAATTGCAGAAGGCCTTAAATATTTAAATGAACTTTCCCTATACTTTGACACCGATGAGAATGAGAAGACTATGTTGCCCATTGAAATACTCCAAAAGGCTCCCAATTTAATAGGAATGAGTATAAAGTATTGCAATGATCCTGAGATATTCATTGCCCAAAACCCCAAAGTTGGTGAGGACGGGAAGCTTGTGTTAGAGTTATGAGATTTTGTCTCATTTGAAATTTGAATTTTGAATAAGTTTTAGATATGATCTTTGTTATTGTTGCAGATTTTATCCTTCATGTTCTGTTTTAGTTAGCTAATGTTATCTCAAATAAGTTTAGTAGTAGATGAAATTTTTTAGGAATTTCAAATGGGTAGTAAGCCTATACACAGACATTTTCTTTAATGAAATTTAATGGCAATTTTCCTTCTTCAATTTTAATCTCTCAATTTGTCTGTAAGTTTCAATATTTCTATATTTTATCACAAAGGATTTCTAACAGTGCTATCAAAGGTTACTTTCTACGAGTTGTGAGGAAAAATTTTTATTGAGCGTTAAACAGTGAAGTTGAGTGAAAACACTATTGAGCAATTTATTTTTTCAAGCAGCAGTTGTGGAGCAAATATGTCTACTTATAACAATTCTTCATTGGCAATTCCAATGTTTAACGATGAAAACTATCACATTTAGGCTGTCAAGATGAAGTTTTTTCAAGGTCTCAAGGTTTATGGAATGTTATGATCTATGAAGTTGATCCACTGTTATTAAGAGAAAATCCTACTATTACACAAATCAGAGCTTATGAGGAGGAAAAGCTAAAGAAAGATAAAGCCATCACTTGCCTGCATTAAGGACTTGCAGATCACATTTTCTACAAAATCATGGTTTTGGAAACACCTAAACAGGTATGGGACAAAATCTAAGATGAATTTGAGGCCAGTAACAGGGTCAAATCTGTTAGGCTTCTCACATTGAAGAGAAAGTTTGAATTAATGAAGATGAAAGACAATAAATTTGTCAAAGATCATTTTGGCATATTAATGGAAGTTATGAATCAAATGCAGCTATTTGGTGAGGCATCATTTACAAATCAAAAGATTGTAGAAAAAATCATGGTTTTAGTGATTGAAAAGTTTGAAGCAAAGATCTCTGCAATTGAAGAGCCTTGTGACTTGAAAATTCTCACAATTACAGAGTTAACCAATAAGCTTTATGCACAAGAGCAAAAAGTCTCAATGAGAAGTGATGAAACTGTTGAGAGTGCCTTTCGAGCAAAACACAATGGAAGGAGTTCTGAAAAACCACAAGTTCTTCAAGAAAAGGAAAGTTTTTGCCTTGTTCTCATTACCAAAGAACCAACCATACTAAAGAAGATTGTTGGTACAAAGATATTACAGAAGCAATAGACATGGTATCACTATAATTTTTGCAATAGACATGGTCACAATGAAAAGTATTACAGAAGTAAGAAGAAATAGTCTAAGTAGTAATAAGAAAAACAAGCAAGACAACAATGAAGATGAATATTTATTTATGGTATCACAAGAATTCAATTCACATGAATTGAATATTTGGATCATTGACAGTGGCTGTACTAGCCACATGACCAAATTTCTTTCAATTTCTACCTCCATTGTCAGATCAATTCAACCAAAAGAAGTTGGGAAATGGTGAAATTAAGCAAGCAAAAGGAAAAGGATAATTTCTATATCAACCAAGAGAGGTATGATAATTATCTCAAATGTTCTTAACATTCTAGAATTGGATCAAAATTTTCTTAGTGTTGCACAAATGCTAAGAAATGGATTTGAGGTCTCTTTCAAAGAAAAATATTATTTTATCATTAATGAACATGGAACAAATGTGGCAAAGATTGAAAAGATCAAAAATAGTTTTTATTTGAGGCTTGATTTAGTTGAAGATCATGATTTTATTGCCAAAATTGATGAGAGTGATGTTTGGTGTGAAAGATTTGGTCACATCAACTTGAAGTCATTGATGATAGGAAGAGTTAAATTAAATAGTTACGATGACAATGATTCAGGCCAAGAAATTGATGTGCAACTTGCTTACATAATGACTAAAGTGCTTTCGAAATTGAGATTGGAGTTTATGAAGTTAAAGCATGGCATGTCCATGGCAAATCTCAAGGAAGAGTATTAGAGTTATGAGATTTTGTATCATTTGCAATTTGAATTTTTGAATAAGATTTCGATAGGATCTTTGTTATTGTTGCAAATTAGCTAATGTTATCTCAAATAAGTTTAGTAGTAGATGAGATTTTTTAGGAATTTCAAATAGGTTGTAAGCCTATACATAGGCATTCTCTTTAATGAATTTTAATGGAAATTTTTCTTCTTCAATTTTAATTTCTCAATTTCTCTACAGGTTCCAATATTTCTATATTTTATCACAAAGATTTCCAACAGCTTGGACAGTTAAAAATATTGACACTAGATAAAGTATTCATGCTCCCTATCCAATGAGTTTGAGTCAGAGGACTTGTTGTGGTTAAACATAATCAGTGAGAAGCTCCACAAATTAAATGTTTTCAAATGTCCTCATTTGACAACATTAGTACATTCGACTTCTACAGTATCTTTCTTTAATTGTCTAAAAGAAGTGTCTATATACAAATGTGTCAACTTACAGTATTTATTTACATCTTCCACAGCCAAAAAGTTATATGAACCTTGAGAATATCACAGTGAAGGAATGTAAATCAGTGAAAGAAATAGTGGCTAAAGATGAAGATGAAGATGTACACAAAGGCAAAGCTGAAGATAAAGATAAATATGAAAATAAGATGATATATATATTGAAAGCTTTACACAGGGAGGTCCACTTTGAGTTTGCACTTGCGGTTATGGTTGCGGTTTTGTTGCAATCCTTGACATTGTGAGAAAATGTGGCTAATGTGGCCACAATTGCGGTTGCGGTGAATCCAAAAATCTTTATGTTGCGGCCGCAATTACAGTTATGAACCGCAATTTAGAACCATGTTCCCATTCTTGAAAGAAGTGGAATTCACCAAATGCTATAGCATGGAACTTTTCTAACTTGGTGGCAAAGGGCCAACAAAATTAAAGGTGACCATAGATGGAGTCCATAGGGAAGGTCATATAAATTTTTTGTAATCATGCAACAGTTTGAGGAGGCGACGGCCTAAGTTAGTTTGTGACATATTCCCATGACTTGTATGTAAGCACATATATGATTAACCATTTCCCATGCACATGCAATTAATACATGCTCATTAATTGCTATTGATTGAGATGGAATTCATCATCCAATAACTTGGTTTCTATCTTCTACACAAATGAAGAATTGGGAATGTTTTGGCCATCTCTATATTTTACCTCCATATGATTTGGTCATCTCTAATCACCTTACTGTTGTTAATAATTTGCTTCAGGAAGTTATTGTTGGGTGAGAAAAGTTTATTGCCATTGTGCACGCTCATGGTACCTATGAAAACTAGTTTTCTTCTTTTTATTAAGCACATCAATAAAGCAGAAGACATGAAATGTTAGTGGGTTTGCTTTCTTTCTTGCATTTATAACTTTCATCTTATGAAAACATGGATTTGAACATAATAAATGATAATATGACAAGTTTATTTTGAGAAATTGAGAAAAAAAAAAGTTCAGATATGATAATGGATTCAAGTTGAC
This sequence comes from Spatholobus suberectus, assembly GCA_004329165.1. Classification (NCBI taxonomy): domain Eukaryota; kingdom Viridiplantae; phylum Streptophyta; class Magnoliopsida; order Fabales; family Fabaceae; genus Spatholobus; species Spatholobus suberectus. Next base: position 68,941,961 of record CM014732.1, read on the forward strand.
AAAGCATGAGTAGAAGGTCATTATTGTCAGAGCTAGAATTATAAAATAAGGCTAGCTAAATTTCATAAAAATGCCAAAATTTGATAATGTCACGTTTTTTAATGCTTTACACAATATGGTTTAAACCATGGTTTTAAATTGCAGTTGCAGCCACAGTCGTGGTTGTGGTTGTAGTTGCAGGCATTACGACTGCTGCAATGCAGATTGCAATCATTGCAGCATGAAATTATTATATGTTTGCACCTCACCTTCCCCCTTGCCCCCACCACCTCAACTTTTCCCCTACTAGTCTACTCCTACCACCTCACCCTTTCCCCTTGCCTTGAACGCATCATGCAGCCTACCAGCACCCTAACCAGCCACCATTAGATGCCTCCCTCCCTTCCCAAAAATCCCACACGACCACACCCATTAGAATAGAAGATTTAAATATGAATCTTTGCTTATTTTTTGACAAAAAAGTGGAATAGGATGGTGTTGCGGTTCCGTTGCGACAATTTCTATGATTTTAATTCACACTGCAAGTGCACCCTGTTATCGTTGTGAGTAGCTCTGCAACTACAATATTGCGACTGCAACAAGTGTTGCGGTTCACAATTTAGAACCATAAACATTGTGAATCTTTTACTTATCAAAGTTAGGGTTCCACTCACTGTACCCATAAACAAATTCAACATATTTTCCTGTAAGTTTGAAATTGTTTTACTTTTTGCTACTATCTAACGTACTTTTTTTTAAAAAAAAAACACTTAAAGGTTTAGGTAATCAGGGGGATTCGAAGAAGGCAATGATAGCATCATGACAACAACTATTGACAAATCAAGGGCTTTTCTTTTCTGTTGAAGTGTGATTTTCGTGAATAAAGTTTACCTATATACCTACAGAATATGTGTATGGTTCTTAAGTTATACAAGGGTGTTTTATGAATAAAGTGGTCTTGTATTTATACAGGAGTAGAGGTGTGTAAGGTTTTAAATTATAAGAAGAGTGTTTCATATATTTGACCTGCATTGTTATAGGAGGTTTGTGTTGTTTTAAATGAAATTATTGAAGGGTTTTCTATGAATAAAGTTGACATGAATGTATTTCGAGAGAAGGATTCTCCTTGGACAAAGTAGGCAACATGGCATGCATTTCTACAGATGTAGTGTGGTTTTTAAGTTATTAGGTGTTTCATGAATAATGTTGACATGTATTTTTATGTGTATGTACTATGTGTAACACCTCATAATTCCAAAGTTCATATCATAGCATCGGCCTCGACGTCTCAGTGGCTCACACTCTACGACACTTCACTCGGTGACACTTCACTCAATTTCCTTGTTGGTCAGAACCCTCCACCAGTCAGAACCCTTCATAGGTAGCCCTTTTTGAGACACCAACAACCAGCTCTGATACCACTTTGTAACATCTGGCCGCTTTCAAGATCAATAACTGTCCCCACAAATTAACACAAGACTTTTTAGTGTGCTTTGTCCTCACTCACACACTTCCTAGGAAACTTCCTAAAAGGTCACCCATCCCAGAAGTACTCTAAGTCAAGTACGCTTAACTATAGAGTTCTTAAATGATAGGCTACCCGAAAAGTAGATGCATCTTGTTGTTATAGGTAGCGCTTTTTAATTCCTTTAAGCTATCATCAGCGCTCACCCTTGTCGGCGCTCAGGATGTTACATGCCCACCAGCTCCTGCTTAGTTCATCCTCGAACCACGTCGTATTGGGAGAGAGACCCTGCTCTGATACCACTAAATATGACACCTTTTACCCCCAAAGCTAATTATTAAATAAATATTACAAAAATATAACATACTTTTCATTTATGAAATAAAATGATAATATATAATCTTTTTCTTCACACAGTAAAGGACATCACATGCACAACTTACGTTTACTAAAACTCTATAAGATACTTTACTGATTAACCGAAGGATGGTGACCCACAGTTGGCCATACAAGTGCTTAAAAAATAAACCAATTTAAAAAGTAAAAATATTAGTCTAAAGTTCAAAAGCTAAAATAATAAATAACTAAGACCCCGATGTCATATTACTATCAAAGCTGACAAAACCCAAAAGATGTTGTAAATAAACTGCCATAAGGCTAATGTCCCTACTCTAAGACTCCTCTTCAAGGTTCTGTTGGACATCACCTATGTATCACAGACACATACAGAAAACACCAGAAACTAAGGGAGTGAGATGCATCTCACATCATACTCAAAGTATGACAATGGAGATAGGTCAAATACATATCACATACATAATCAAATAACATCAATTTACAAGAATCAAAACACACAAACATATGTAATGCAATATCTATCTTTTACTTCTGATGCACATGTGGTATCATTTTAAATTTGTCTGAAAGTAGATTAGGAGTAAATGCACGACCATAAGAAGCGTCATCGGTATCGATGCCTTCAGCTTTCACACCCTCAACTAGTATGATATCCCCCGGTGACTAGTCAGGGTTACCCAATTTTACCAGTACACCTTGGTTCCATGGGTCTAGCATGGACCATTGGAGTTTTCCCAACCAGATAACCCTCAAGGCTAGGGTTGGACAACCCATTATGGCCTCCACCAGCTAGATTCCTACATACTTTCCTCATCACATAACTCAAATGTTATGATGTATGGTCACATACAATGCTTACAGCTTTTCATAGGCTTTTATCATGAAACATTAGCACAATTTCATATCACACTCAGTTTTCTCAAAGTAAATAAAAGTCACATAAGATAAACTCAATAAGGCATAAAAAAAGAAGCAACAATGAGTTAAAAAGGAGTTCACAGGCACAAAAATGGAATAGCTAAGGTCGTATCCACCTGGCAGAACAAGAGGTCTGCCCAGCAGTCACACTAAGACCGAATTTGCTCGGCGGGTTGTATATTTCGCCCGGTGGGTTGTGCATCCTATCTGGCGAGTCCGCGCGCCCAGTACCAATGAGGAGTCTAGTTTTTCGAAGAAAAGTTTCCCAATGACTATTTAATCCCGCCGAGCAGATCCGAGATACGAATTTTAATTTTTCTTCCCTATTATCTTTTAGCTTTTGAATGCTCCAAAACAAATAATTAAATTTTCAATCATTTCTTCTACCTTGATGATTGATCAATTTAATTTATAAATTCCTCTCATTCACAATCCCCTCAAAAACCCATTAATTCTCTAACTTAGGTACAAGGAAAAAGCAAAAGAAATTCATGACAATCCATATAAATTAAACATACAATTTTCATAAATCACATCAATGATTTAGGGAAAATCGCATTCCCTTTTGCATAGACGCACTATCATATAACTCATAAATAATTGGGGTTTAGGGCCAACCCCTCTAGTCACGACCAAAGCCATACCCATGAGCGAGATAACTCACTCCCCCCTTACCTTGAAAGAGGCGATCTCCGGCAAGAGGATGCAAAGGTGCAACAGCGTCTTCCTAAGGTTCTTCACTTCTTGACTACAACGGCTCTAACAGCACGGTATCTCCAAAGAGGCACGAGAGAATGAGGAAAAAGGGTTAGATTTTCTAGAAACCTAAGAGATTCTTAAAGCTAACTTTGAGCTTATAAAAACTAAGTCCACACAAGGGTCTTAAAACTTTTTTTTAAAAAAAAAAATTCTAATTATAAAACCCTATTTTAAAAGCCTAATATTTCTTTTTCTCAAAATACCATTTTATTAAAAATAAGACAAACAAATAATAATAATAATAATAATAATAATAAAAGGAAAACATTGGGGTGTTACAACTCCCCCTCCTTAAAAGAAATTTCGTCCTCGAAATTTACTTAAAGCAAACAACACCGGATAAGACTTCTTCATCTGGCCCTCTAACTCCCAAGTTGCACTATCTTCTGTGGCTCTTCCCTAAACAACCTTGACCAAGGGAATTTCCTTTCCTCTTAGCTGTTTCACCTTTCGTTCCTCAATTTGCAATGGTAATGCCTCAAAAGTTTGGTTCTCCTTCACTTGGATATTGTCCAACTCAATTGCATGAGATGGATCATAGACATATTTTCTGAGTTAGGAAACATGAAGGGCACTATGAAGGTTTGAAAGAGAAGGGGGTAAAGCAATTTGATAGACGACTTCACCGACTCTCTTTAGGATCTGGAAGGGACCAATGAAATGCCGAGTAAGTTTATGAGGCTTCAATGCCCTGCCAACCCTAGCCCACGGTATGACTTTCAAGAACACATGATCACCTTCCTAAAATTCAAGAGCCTTCATTCTCTTATCATGGTAACTCTTTTGCCTACTCTGAGTTGCCCTCATCTTATCTTGGATCATCTTAACTTTTTCAGTAGTCTATTGCACTACCTCAAGTCCTAAATCAAGGTTCTCACTTGGTTCTAACCAACATAAAGGTGTCCTATATCTCCTCTCATACAAGGCTCCATAAGGTGCCATCCCAATGCTAGAATGGTAACTGTTGTTATAAGTGAACTCTATAAGAGGTAAGAAACTATCCCAACTACCACTCTACTTTAACACACAAGCCCTCAAAAGGTCTTGTAGGGGTTGGATGGTTCACTCAGTTTGACCATCCATTTATGGATGGTAAGCTGAACTCAATCTAAGCTTAGTCCCGAGGGCCCTATGCAAACACTCCCAAAATCTAGAGGTGAACCTAGGGTCTCTATTAAAAACTATGTTTGAAGGCACACCATGCAGCCTCGCAATCTCTCTAATGTACAGGGTAGTCAACCTCTCTAAGGGGTATCTAATGTTAATTGGAATAAAGTGAGCAGATTTGGTTAACCTGTCCACTATTACCAAAATTGCATCCAACCCTTTGGGGGTTCTAGCCAAACCCACCACAAAGTCCATGAATATACTATCCCACCTCCATTCAGGAATGTCTAAGGGTTGTAGCATACTTGATGGCTTTTGGTGCTCTACCTTTGCTTTCTGACACACTAAATAAGTATACACGATACTCAGCTACCTCTCTCTTCATACCTGACCACCAAAACATCTTTTTAAGGTCCTAATACATCTTTGTGGTTCTTAGGTGGATACTCAAACCACTCCTATGGCCATCCTCTAAGATCATCTTTCTAAGCTCTGACACTCTAGGCATATAACACCCTAAGGGGCATTACCGTAACTAGGTCTATATTTCTATGAAAAGAAAAACAAACTTAAAAGGTAGACATAACATGCAAATTGTAACACCTCAAATTTCAAGTACTAGAAATAAATTACTAGGAAGCTCTTAGTAGGACCATTCCCATGTATTATTAGACAAAAGACGTTTAAGAGTTATTGTTATTAGATCACTTATTATTCTTATTATTGTTCCTATCATTATTATATTTATTGTTGTTGTTATTGCTATTATTGTTCTTATTATTATTATTATTATTATTATTATTATTATTGTGTTGTGTTGTTATTAGTATTAATTCTTTGTTATGGTGTTGTTATTATATTATTATTATTGTTATTATTAGTGTTATTGTTATTAACACCTTAGCATTAGAAATTAATAGAAATATTATCATAGAACCCAAAAGAGCATCTAGGGCCCAATAGGAGACTAAAGACCACTAAGCCACATACCCACCCACATGTTATAAGAAGAGAATAGAGAAGGAGGGTTAGGTTTAGCCGTCATAAAATAAAAGAAGAAAGAAGTTAGAGAGATGAGGAGAAAAAGGAAGAAAAAGAGGAAGAGAAAGAGAAGGAATAAAACGGAGAACCTAAACTCTAGAACTCAGTTTTACATGCTCCTAAAGGTGAGTGCTCTCCCCCGTGTCTTTCCTTGTTCTTATTTATCTATTTATCTTTTCCCTCCTTATACCTAAGTTTAGGGATTTTATGAGTTTGAAGGGATCGTGAAGGAGTAAGGAATTTATAGATTTGATTGAACAATTATCAATGTAGAAGAGTGATTAAGAATCTAATTATTTATTTGGGAGCATTTAGAAACTAAAGACAATAGGAAAAATAATTAAAATTAGTACCTTGGATCCTGACGTGGGTTGGTTCCTGACGCGGACCCGCTGGGCAGTCTGCAACACCCGACGGGTGGGTTGGGTTTCGACGCAGATCCGCTAGACGGGTTCGCTGGGCGGACTTCTGTCCTGCCGGGCGGATACGACTTTTACTATTCCGTTCTTTGTGTTTTGAATTTCTTTTTGCAGTTTTAACTCATTGTTATTTGTTTTCTTTTATGTCTTGTTGAGTTTATATTGTATGATTATTATTTACCTTGAAAAAAACTGAGTGTGATATGAAATTGTGCCAATGTTTCATGATAAAAGTGATTCGTGACCATGCATCATAATATTTGAGTTATGTGATGAGGAAAGTATGTAGGAATCTGGCTGATGGAGGCCGTGATGGGTTGTCTAACCTTAGCCTTGGGGGTTATCCGATTGGGAAAACTCCAATGGTCCATGCTGATCCCATGGAGCCGGGGCGTACTGGCAAAATTGGGTAACCCTGACTAGTTACTGGGAGATATCATGCTAGTTGAGGGTGCGAAAGCCGAAGGCATCGGTACCGATAACGCTTCTTATGGCCTACATTTACTCCTAGTCCACTTTCTAAAAAGTTTAGGTTGGTACCACATGTGCATGAGTAGTGGTTTAGGAACATAGCACACATATGTATCTTGTTATAGTGTGATATGTTGGAGTGTGCTACGTTGTAATTATATGAATTCTATGTGACCTTATTTATGTGAATTCTATGTAAAAATGTAATTGTGCCTTGTGATGAAATGTTAAAGTTGTGGACATGTGATCATATCCTGCACATGTGTCGTTCTTGTTTAATAAAACAAAACGAGGTATATGTCTAGTTATTAGACAAAGAATGTGAAATAATTATATGCTTGTAATTGAAATTGTGTTTGCTACCTTAAGGATAAGTGAGAGACTAGACCTTAGGATAGTGTCATGAGGGTTCTAGTTGGATAATAATAGTTGTGAATAAGATAGAGAAAGGGTGAATTCCCTCATGACGTAATAGAAAGGTATAAAACAAGTAAGAGAGAATAAAATAAGAGTATTTTAGGATGTCTGTAACCTTAGACTTGATCCTAGAGGACAGCTTTGAATATTAAAAGGAAGAAGAGTAAATTCTAAATGGGGTTTTGGGTAAGAAAGTATAAGTAATGAGGATAAGTTCTTAGGTTAAGAATGAGATAGTAAACCAATATAATAGTTGTGAGAGTGAGAGAGCAATTAACAAGGAGTATTGACTGTTGAAAGGTGTAGACTTGACCATAGGTATGGAGAATTATGAGAGACCTAGTGAGGCTAAAGCCATGAGAGATAAGTAATGAAGGTTGTCTGAGTAGAAGAGTTTGACCTAGCCGTAGAATCCTTAGAGCACTCACTGAGACATTATGTCTCACTCTTTTAAGTTTCCCCTTTTTTTTAGGATACAAGTGAAGACATATACAGGCAGAGCTTGGAGCACGTGCAAGAAGATGTAGTCTAGTTTATATTGTTTTTTTGTATTCTTCTTTATATTTTGTATGATACCTTTGGGTGATAGATGAGTTATATTTGGCATATGTGTTTTTTTATCGTATTGTTTGTATATAATATTTAATTATATTTATGAGTAGCATTTGTATGTTGTTTCTATCTTTTTAAGTTTGTTTTTTTTGAAATCTAGACCAAGTTACGATAATGCTCCTTAGGGTGTTACATTAGTGGTATCAGAGTAGGTCGATCTTTTCGACCTATGTGTTATGTGTCTTCTATGTTTCCTATGTGTACTTTGAGAAATTGTTTGACATTGTCTGAGTTACACCGAGTGTTTTTGGTTGTTTACTATGCCATAAATCCTAACTGCCTTGTCATGGAATATTGAGACTGGCCACCTCAATACTTCGTGCAATGTAGGTGGGACGAATGGCGAGTAAAAATGAAGTCTAAGAGCAGTCACCTTTGAATTCCCTAATAGGAGCTTCACCTAGCCAACCTAACTCTAAGTAAGGAGTGTTAGAAGGGATAGAGAGTAGCCAAAGAAAACCAACTGTAGAGACCTTGGAATTCAAGTTTTGTTGGAACTAGAATGAGTCAACCACCACTCCTTAAGGACTATAACCCCACTAAGGGGAGTGCTAGCGGAGAGATGTGATAGATATGATTTCCCTTTCGAGAATACCTTTAAAGTGGGAGAATTTAAGATAGTATTTTCAAAGAGACACCTTTTAGATAGAGAGAAATCATAAAAAGAAGTTAGGAGTGCATAGTGAAAGCGTGACAATAGGAAGAGGAAATTTTTAGGACCTCACCAACCCTAGGAACCCAAGAAAAATAAGAGACATCAAATGTAAAAGAGTCCTAGAACAAAAGGATGTCCCAAGTGTCGTAAAACCATGAGTGAGTGTGTTTACTTAGCCTAAGTGTCCTGCTAGTGTCAAGGAATGTCTTAGATCTTAGAAGGAAGAAACAATCAACCCTACACCCCTAGCTATAGTGGGCCTTCATTTCAAGTATTAGAGAAACCAACAAGGATGACGAGCTTACCCTAGGTATGTGCTCCCCAAGTGATAGACCTTTTGGTTGTTTGCATGCCCTGTTCCTTTCTCTTGTTGTGCGGAGGATAGGGAGTTGTTTCCAAACTCCTCATCCTTACTTAAATGCTTGTTTGTATAGATGTAGATTGTTTCAGTGCATGTTTTTGCTGATTAATGTGATAACCCTTAAGTGGGAACATTGTTGCACTTGGTGTGGTTTGTGCTAGACTAGCCAAGTTATGTTGCTTCATCAGGAATTTTCTTTGATTGTTATATGTTCCTTTTCTATGTGTTAGAACATGAGACGTGTGTTTGTTTACTAAATGGTATCAAAGTTGGTTGTCGATGTCTCGGAAAGGGCTACCTACAAAGGGTTTCTGATCGGTGGAGGGTTCTAACCAACAAGAAAGTTGAGTGAAGTGTCACTGAGTGAAGTGTCGTAGAGTGTGAGCTGCCGAGACGTCGAAGGAAGTGTTATAATACAAACTTTGGAATTATGAGGTGTTACATAAATGGTAGATGTAAAATGACTTTATCCCTTGCATGCATTCCCACTCCCCATATATATTTCGCCTTGGTATTGTATTATATTTTGGTTAACTATAATAATAACATAATTGTCTTGATTACTTTTTTTTTTCTTAATGTCTTGTATAGATATAATTGGTCTAATTTAACGAGGGAGTTGAGTGATTCGCATGATTTAGGGGTGAGAGGTAGCGGTGGTGATATTGTATGCTGGGTTTGAGTTTAACATCTTGGGTTTGATGCACGAATGTTCTTCATGAAACACATTTGTGTTGATAACCCTGAGAGTAAAATATGAACGCATGTTTATACCTGTCATTACATAACTTGTAGGGATAAATGTTAATGATGCATATGTCCAATGTATGCAAAGTATGTGATGTTGTGATGTCCTCTTTAGTTGCTTTTACTTGCTTTTTATTTATTTATTTATTTCTATTTATTTATTTTTGTATTGGTAAGGGCTTAGTAAAAGGTAGTTGAGTGTCTTTTGTGCCCTGGGATCGTGAGTTAGAGTGTAGTTGTCTTAGGATGAATGAATAACGACCTAGGTTTCAAGTAGCTTATATCCTACAAGAAGAACGTTATCAAAGGTAAACCAATGTAGGACCAAATCCTGTGAATAGGAAACCCTTGAGTACCTCTAGAGTTGGATTGATAACGACATTTATGAATCCTAGCCCATAAGTGACCTGAGTGGTGATGGATTAGAGTCATCATGTATAGGAGCCTTGTGAGCTACACCTAGCAGAGACATATAAGAATGGATTCCTAAGTATCACACCTACTAGATAGAAACCTAGAGAGAGTTACATCTAGAAGAGGCTTGACGCACTAAGAAGGAATGCCTAACCACCTTTAACATCTTTAGATAGATGCCTTGACTAAAAACTACTTGATCCTAGAGTTACATTTAAGGATTAGGCCTGGACAAAGATGAATGGATGATGGTAGGTGCCTATCTAGATAAAACCTATTTTATTCACATGATTTCCTAAACTAGTTTAAGTATGACATGAAGTCCTATAGAAAACCTTTTTATCAGGAAAATAGAAACTTCCTTAGGAAAAAGTTAAGGAAGAATCATAGACTGTTTAGAGTTGAAATTGTTCAAGAGGCAATTAGAAAGATGAATCTTCAATGATCAAAAAGGATGAGTAGGTGAGCAATCATGAACATGTTCTTAGGCTTTATTTTGAGGACAAAAATCTTTTAAGGGAGGTGGAGTTGTAACACCCCAAATTTCAAGTACTAGAAATAAACTATGAGGAAGCTCTTAGTAGGACCATTCCCATGTATTATTAGACAAAAGACGTTTTAAGAGTTATTGTTATTAGATCACTTATTATTCTTATTATTGTTCCTATCATTATTATATTTATTGTTGTTGTTATTGCTATTATTGTTCTTATTATTATTATTATTATTATTATTATTATTGTGTTGTGTTGTTATTAGTATTAATTCTTTGTTATGGTGTTGTTATTATATTATTATTATTGTTATTATTAGTGTTATTGTTATTAACACCTTAGCATTAGAAATTAATAGAAATATTATCATAGAACCCAAAAGAGCATCTAGGGCCCAATAGGAGACTAAAGACCACTAAGCCACATACCCACCCACATGTTATAAGAAGAGAATAGAGAAGGAGGGTTAGGTTTAGCTGTCATAAAATAAAAGAAGAAAGAAGTTAGAGAGATGAGGAGAAAAAGGAAGAAAAAAAGGAAGAGAAAGAGAAGGAATAGAAACCGGAGAACCCAAACCCTAGAACTCAGTTTTGCATGCTCCTAAAGGTGAGTGCTCTCGCCCGTGTCTTTCCTTGTTCTTGTTTATCTATTTATCTTTTCCCTCCTTATACCTAAGTTTAGGGATTTTATGAGTTTTGAGGGGATCGTAAGGGAGTAAGGAATTTATACTTCACATAATTACATCACATCAGTCGCTTATGAACAAGGTCACATATACTTCACACAATTACAACATAGCACAGTTTAACATATCACACCATAACAAGATGCATATGCATGCTATGTTCCTAAACCACTACTCATGCACATGTGGTACCAACCTAAACTTTTCAGAAAGTAGACTAGGAGTACATGCACGGCCATAAGAAGCGTTATCGGTATCAATGCCTTCGGCTCTCGCACCCTCAACTAGTATGATATCCCCTGGCGACTAGTCAGGGTTACCCAGTTTTGCCAGTACGCCCCGGCTCCATGGGATCAGCATGGACCATTGGAGTTTTTCCAACCGGATAACCCCCAAGGCTAGGGTTAGACAACCCATCACGACCTCCACCAGCTAGATTCCTACATACTTTCCTTATCACATAACTCAAATGTTATGATGCATGGTCACATATAATGCTTACAATTTTTCATAGACTTTTATCATGAAATATTGGCACAATTCCATATCATACTTGGTTTTTTTCAAGGTAAATAACAACCATACATTATAAACTCAACAAGGCATAAAAGAAACAAATAACAATAAGGTAAAAATTGCAAAACAGAGTTCATAAGCACCAAGAACAGAATAGCAAAGGTCGTATCCGCCCAGCAGAACAAAAATCCCGCCCAGCGGTCTAGCAAACCTGCCCAACGGGTCCGCGTGCCTAGCGTAAACGCGGAATCCAGTTTTTGAAGAAAAGTCGCCCAGCAGCTACCTAATCCCACCGGGCGAATCCGAGGTACTAATTTTAATTTATTTTCCTATTGTCTTTGGTTTCTAAATGCTCCTAAATAAATAATTAGATTCTTAATCACTCTTCTATATTGATAATTGTTCAATCTAATCTATAAATTCCTTACTCCCTCACAATCCCCTCAAAACCCATAAAATCCCTAAACTTAGGTATAAGGAGGAAAAAGATAAATAGATGAACAAGAACAAGGAAAGACACGGGGAGAGCACTCACCTTTATGGACTTGCAAAGCTGAGTTCTAGGGTTTGCGTTCTCTAATTCCTATTACTCCTTCTTCTCTTCCTCTTCTTCTTCCCTTTTCTCTTCATTCTCTCTAACTTATTTATTCTTCTATTTTGTGACGGTTAAATCTAACCCTTCTTCTCTATTCTCTTCTTATAACATGTGGGTGAGTATATAGCTTAGTGGGCTTTAGTCCCCTATTGGGCTCTAAATGCTCTTTTGAGTTCTATGATAATATTCCTACTAATTTATAATACCAAGGTATTAATAACAACAACAACAATAATAATAAATATAATAACATCAACACAACACAATAATAATAATAATAATAATAATAATAATAACAACAAAAACAACAACTTATACAACAACAATAATAAATATAATATTAATAAGAATAGGAACAGTAATAATAAGAAATATAATAAGAATAACTTTTAAAGCATCTTTTGTCTAATAACACAAGGGAAGGGTCTTACTAAGAGCTACCTCATGGTTTATTTCTAGTACTTGAAATTTAGGGTGTTACAAGGCACACAAATCCTATCCTGAAATCTAATGACTCCATCTATTCCTACTTTAAAACTACTCTCCTTACCTTGGGCTATAGACTTTAACTGGACTAACAAAAACAGATTGGATTTCTGACCTTCCCGAGGGTGACACACTAGGCCTTACAAACTGTTTCTCTAACAAGTCCTCTAACTGTTTCTTAAGCTCAGCTAACTCTAAAGGGGACATCCTATAGACTGCTATGCATATAGGGCCAGTTCCAGACACTGAGTCTATGGAAAACTGAACCTCACGCTCAGGGGGTAGGCTAGAAACATCTTTTGGGAATACCTCAAGGAAATCTCTCACTACAGACACATCTCTAATCACATCCTTGCTCTCGAGTTTCAGGGTGGCTAACATCACGTATACTTGGGCGTTCTCTTTCAAAGACGCCTTTACCTGGTTGGCAGTGAGGAATCCCACATCCTTTCTTTCAACTGACTCACCAAACACAATAGATTTATCAAAGCAGTTTAAGAGGACATGATTGGAAGATAACTAGTCCATACCAAGAATAACATCTAGTTGATTAAGAGGCAAACAAATCAAGTCAACCAGAAACTCTCTATCAAAAATCAACTTAGGACAATTTAAACAAACATTAAAGGTAATGACAGAACCACTAGTAGGGGTATCAACAATTAAGTCAAATTTCAAGGAAGACATAGGAAATCTTAATTTTTTAGCACAAGTATAAGATATAAAAGAATGAGTTGCACCAAAATCAAAGAGTACAACTAAAGGAGTTCTGCTTATGAGACATGTACCTTGAATTAAGTCATCAGACTCCGAGGCCTTAGCACCACTAAGAGCAAAGACTCTTCCCATGGCCTTCGATTGACTGGCTTACGAACTCTAACTTCCACTGTGCAGCTCCTTCTTAGGATTAGGACATCCCTTCCAATGTGCCCTTTTTGTCCATAGCTGAAACAGATCACCTCCTTGTCCTTACACTCGAATGTTGCATGATCAGGTCATCCACACTTCTTGCATCTCTATGTGGTAAAAAGGATTGATCCTTCACTACCACCACTATTAGGTTGACTCACTATAGGCTTCTAATTACTGAAACGGTTACCAGGTGAAATCGAGTATGGCTTCCCGCGATTTTGGTTGCCGAATTTTTTCTCACGAGAGGGACCCATACTTTTGTAATGTGCCGCTCTTGCCTTGCTGTCTTCATCATAGATTCTGCATCTATTCACCAATGCAGGAAATTGGGGAATCTCCTGATAGTTGATAGCTTGCTTAATCTCGGGTTGTAGGCCATTCACGAACTTCACGCACTTAGAACGCTCCCCAGCTTTGTTATGGTAATGGGGAAAGTACCTCGATAGCTCCTTGAATTTGGCTGCGTACTCAACCATGGTCATGTTGCCCTACTTGTGCTCTAAGAATTCCATCTCCTTGCGGTTATAGACATCCTCAAGAAAGTACTTATCCAAGAACACCTCTTTGAAAACTTCCCAAGTGATGACTCTATCTCCAGCTTCCAAGCGTTGACGGGTATTTTGTAACATCCTAAGGGGCATTACCGTAACTAGGTCTATATTTCTAAGAATGAAAAGAAAAACAAACTTGAAAGGTAGACACAACATGCAAATACTACTCATAAATGTAATTAGATATTATATACAAACCATACAATGATTAAAATACATGCCTAATACAACTCATATATCACCCAAAGGTGTCATATAAAATATAAAGAATACAAAAAATAAATAACGTAAACTAGGCTACGACTTCATGCACGTGAGTCCAAGCTTCATCTGCACATGTCTTCACCTGTATCTTGAAAAGGGAAAACTTAAAGGAGTGAGACATAATGTCTCAGTGCGTGCTCTAAGGGTTTTACGGCTAGGTCAAACTCTTCTACTCGGACAACCTTCATTACTTATCTCTCATGGCTTTAGCCTCATTGGGTCTCTCATAATTATCCATACCTATGGTTGAGTCTACACCTTTCAACAGTCAATACTCCCTGTTAATTGCTCTCTCATTCTCACAACTATTATATTGGTTTACTATCTTATTCTTAACCTAAGAACTCATCCTCATTATTTATACTTTCTTATCCAAAACCCTCTTTAGAATTTATTCTTCTTCCTTTTAATATTCAAAACTGTCCCTTAGGGTCAAGTCTAAGGTTACAGACATCCTAAAGTACTTTTATTTCATTCTCTCTTACTTGTCTTATACCTTTCTATTACACCATGAGGGAATTCACCCTTTCTCTATCTTATTCACAACTATTATTATCCAACTAGAACCCTCATAACACTATCCTAACGTCAAGCCTCTCACTTATCCTTAAGGTAGCAAACACAATTCCAATTACAAGCATATAATTGTTTCACATTCTTTGTCTAGTAACTAGACATATACCTCGTTTTGTTTTATCAAACAGGAATGACACTCGTGCAAGATATGATCGCATGTCCACAACTTTAACATTTCATCACAAGGAACAATTACATTCTTAAATAGAATTCACATAAATAGGGTCACATAGAATTCACATAATTACAACATAGCACACTCTAACATATCACACTATAACAAGATACATATGCGTGCTATGTTCCTAAACCACTACTCACGCACATGTGGTACCAACCTAAACTTTTCGAAAAGTAGATTAGGAGTAAATGCAGGCCATAAGAAGCGTCATCGGTACCAATGCCTTCGGCTTTCACATCCTCAACTAGCATGATATCCCCGATGACTAGTTAGGGTTACCCAGTTTTGCCAGTACGCCCCGGCTCCATGGGATCAGCATGGACCATTGGAGTTTTCCCAACCGGATAACCCCCAAGGCTAAGGTTAGACAACCCATCACGGCCTCCACCAGCCAGATTCCTACATACTTTCCACATCACATAACTCAAATGTTATGATGCATGGTCACAAATAATGCTTACAACTTTTTATAGACTTTTATCATGAAACATTGACACAATTTCATATCACACTCAGTTTCTTTCAAGGTAAATAATAAGCATACAATATAAACTCAACAAGGCATAAGAAAACAAACAACAATGAGTTAAAAACTACAAAAAGGAGTTCAAAAACACAAAGAACAGAATAGTAAAAGTCGTATCCGCCCAGCAGGACGGAAGTCTCGCCTAGCAGTCCAGCGAACCCGCCCAGCGGGTCCGTGTAGGAACCCAACCCGCCCAACGAGTGTTTCACCCCGCCCAGCGGGTCCGCGTGCCTAGCATAAACGCGAAATCCAGTTTTTGAAGAAAAGTTGCTAAAAGACTATCTAATCTATGAACTCCTTACTTCACAATTCCTTCAAAACCCATCAAATCCATAATCTTAGGCATAAGGAGGGGGAAAAGGTAAATAGATGAAAAATAACAACATAAAAGACAAGGAAGAATACGGGGGAGAGCACTCACCTTTATGGACATACAAAGCTAAGTTCTAGGGCTTGAATTCTCCGGTTTCTATTCCTCCTCTTTCTTTTCCTCTTCTTCTTCTTTCTTTTCTCCTCATTCTCTCTACCTTCTTTCTTCTTCTATTTGTGACGGCTAAACCTAATTCTCCTTCTCTATTCCCTTCTTATAACATGTGGGTGGGTATGTGGCTTAGTGGGCTTTAATCCTCTATTGGGCCCTAGATGCTCTTTTGGGTTGTATGATAATATTTCTACTAATTTATAATACTAATGTATTAATAAGAATAATAAGAATAAGAATAATAATAACACAACAATAATAATAATAACAATAAATATAATAACAACAACACAACACAATAATAATAATAATAATAGGAAATATAATAACAATAATTCTTAAGACATCTTTTGTCTAATAACACATAAGAAGGGTTCTACTAAAAGCTACCTCGTGGTTTATTTCTAGTACTTGAAATTTGGGCTGTTACATATTCTCCCACCAATACTTGGCGTCCTCAGCTAGCATGAAGGTGCCAAAAGTCACCTTTTGAGCTTTTGTGCACACCATGGCTCGGAATATCTTCTCAATTTCCTGCAACCAATTTTGTGCATCATCAATGTTGTATCCCTTCCTGAACGTTGGTGGATTATTCCTTTGGAACCTATCCAACCCATGAAACTCAGCAGCTCCATCCTCTCTATTCTGATTCCTCCCCACAGCCTAAGCTAAGGCATGAAGAGCATTAACAATAGCATGGTCATTTCTACCAGTAGCCATTACTTCTTGCACAAGCCAGAAGTAATCAACCATAACACAAAAATTCAACAAATAAACCATAGAGTACACACGGAAACACAATGGATACATAACGCACACAGTTGAATGAATCGACCTGCTTTTAGACTTGATTTTTACTTGCCATATCTCCTACCTACATTGCATAAAGTATTGAGGTGGCCAGTCTTAATATTCCATGACAAGGCGGTTACGATTTATGGCATAACAAACAACCAAAAACAATTAGTCTGACTCAAACAACGCCAAACAATTTCTCATAGTACATATAAGAAACATAGAAGACACATAACACATAGGTCGGAAAGATCAACCTACTTTGATACCACTAAATGTAACACCTTATAATTCCAAAGTTCGTATCATAACACTTACCTCAACGTCTCAGCAGCTCACACTCTACGACACTTCACTCGATGACACTTCACTCAACTTCCTTGTTGGTCAGAACCCTTCGTAGGTAGCCCTTTTTGAGACACCGACAACTAGCTCTGATACCACTTTGTAACGTCTGGCTGTTTCAGGATCAATGACTGTCCCCACAAACTAACACAAGACTTTTCAGCATGCTTTGTCCTCACTTGCACACTTCCTAGGAAACTTCCTAGGAGGTCACCTATCCCAGAATTGCTCTAAGTCAAGCACGCTTAACTATAGAGTTCTTAAGTGATAGGCTACCAAAAAGTAGATGCATCTTGTTGTTATAGGTAGCACTTATTAATTCTTTTAAGCTATCTTCAATTGTACAATCCCATACCTACACAGCCTTTGGATCCCTCTCATTCCGGTGTGTATTCAATTTATTTATGTGCCCCTCCTGCTAGGAGCCGCTCCTTGTTCATGCCTTATTTCTTTTGCACCGGCAATCACTCCCTGCCCTCATCAACGCCCGAGATGTTACACTATGGATTTCAAGTTGTAAAATAGATGTTTTGTAAATAAGGTTGTCCTGTAAATCTACTGTAAATAAAGGTTGCTTTCCAATTTTAAAACTTGTGATCTATGTCCGGTTGGTCTGCAAGCTTGTTTTCATTTAGGAAGAGATTGTGACCCACATCTAGTTTGTTTGCAAGATCGTCTCCTTTTTGTGATATTTATCTTCATTTGATTGCATTTCTTTAGTTGCGAACTCATTAATTGAAAACTCTCAAAGTTAAAATTCAAGGCTTCCAATTGAGTAAATATGCTAAATTTTGCTTTGTTCTCTTCAAATTTCTTATTAAGAGAATTGAATGCAAAAAATGTTAATTTCTTAAATTCTCTAATAAAAAATAGGTAAAGAGGGAAACAATGAACACTTAATCTTATCCTCTTACCTTTAGTTTTATTTTTATTTTACCTTTACCTTTATTTTGATTTTTTTTTCTAACCTCTTATTTAGTTTGAACCCATTTTATCTATGTCACTATTGCTTTAAAATGGTTCAAACCACATTCATTTTCCAATTGAGCCAAAGCCCTAACATTTTTAATTTTTTTTTACCATTCTTTTATTTTTAGTTTTAAACCAACTAAGCCCGAATTTGGATACATGCCTTTCTTTATTGATTTTTTTTTATTTTCTGATTTTTGGGCCAACTGAGCCCAAATTGGCCATTTAATTTCATTTTCCTTTCTATCCTAATGGAAGCCAAAGTCCAAAACATTTTTAGCTGTCCTTTTATTTTATTTTATTTTTCTTATCTTGGGCCAACCTGAGCCCAAATTGTCTGTTTCATCTCATTTTTGACTTCTTGCTTAACTAGGCTAAAATCCAACACATTACTTTCGGGAACAGCTATTCCCACCTATTTTTTTTCGCTATTTTCACCTTTTGCTTTTTACAAAAAAAAGTAAAATTACTTTTTTACCCTTACTATGTTTTTATTCTTTTCCCACCCATCTTCTCACCATTGTTCGATGCATTTGTTCATCAGAGGCCATTTCTTCCTCTCGCATGTCCATTTCTTCCTTCTCCCCACCTACATTTCACTTTATTGTCCCCAGAGTTCCCACCCACCGCGATGTTGCCGCCATACTTCATTAGAGTCCCATGAATCGCCATTACAGTCTCTATCGTCGTAGGTAAGCTTTCCCTTTTTTCTTCACTTTAAGATTTAGCGAAATCACATTTCCATTGTGTATTGACACACAATGGAATCGCCATTCTGTTATGTGTCTAGGCAGGATACATAATGAAATCGAGATTCTATTATGTATCTCATAATTTTTAATTTTTTTCTTTTATTTATTTAATTGATTTAAATAATATGTTTATGGGTTGTTGACTGACCATAGGATTTGCATGATGGAGCAAAGTTGGAATACATTTTTTTTTTGATAAAGTTAATATGCTACGTATTTGGGGCAATGTAATTGAAGCAAACGATTATGCTTTTGAGTATCCATTACAAGCAAGTGATAATGCTTTGAAAAATTCTAGAGAAGCAAACGAGCAGTATGTCATAAAGGGGTTGGATATGAACTCACAAGATATGTTTCCCAATTATAATGAATTTTTCACTACTACAGAGGTATCTTGAATAATTAAATATTCAAGATTAAAATTTTGTTTGATATTTATTATGTTGTTGAATTGATAAAGGATTATTGAATACAGGTTTTTGTAGAACGTGATGATCTGTTGAGGTGGGTTCGACAAATTGGGAAAAGGTGCAGATTTGGTATTGTCATAAATTGGTCAAAAATAGGACTAAGGAAGACATTTGTCTTATTGTCTTGTGAGAGGGGAGGAAAGTATAAACAATACAAAGATGTGTTAACCAGCAAGTCCACCAAACCAAAAAATATGATTGTCCCTTTAAACTAAAAGGGAAGTTTGTCAAAGGCATTGGATGGAGACTTTTTATTGTTTGTGGATATCATAACCACAATGTAGCTGAGACATTGTTGGGCCATGCATATGTGAAGCGGTTGAGTGGTGAAGAAATATCTTTGCTAGATGAAATGAGAAAAAATATGGTGAAGCCCAATCAGATTTTGCTGACAATCAAAAACCAAGATGAGACGAATGTTAGTACTATCAAAACCATATATAATGCACGTCAAAAATATCGCTAACATCAAAGGGATTCAAGAAGTGAAATGTAATATCTAATGAAGTTGATAGAACGTGATGAATATGTCTACTAGTACAAAAGGATGGATAATGAAGATGTTGTCAAAGATATATCATGGTCACAACTAGATTTTATCAAGCTTTTAAATGCATTCCCCATTGTGTTAATTATTAATTCCACCTACAAGACAAACAAGTATTGGCTTCCATTACTAGAGATTGTTGGTATTACTTGTACTAAGATGACCTTTTTTGTGGTGTTTGCTTATTTGGAATCTAAATGAACACATAACTTTACATGGGCATTAATTAATGTAAAACGATTGTTTGTAAAAGATGATGTCTTGCCTCAAGTTATTGTTAGTGACAAGGACCTTACTCTGATGACTGTATTGCAAGAAGTTTTTCCAAGTTCTGTAACGACCCTTTGTCACCACAGTACTATAAACAAACCCCTATATATATATATATATATATATATATATACATACATAATAATAATAATAACCAATCCACAGGTTACTCTAAAACATATAAGGTATGAAATAATACTGTATACAGGTTCATTATCATATATATACAATACCAAGGGAGAAATACAAAACCAAAACTCCCTATAGCTGGTCAATTATACAACATATACGATTAAAATCCAAAAATAAATAAAAAGAGCTTCTAGAAAAGCTCCACCCAAAAGGGCCTCCAAAAATCTCCATCTGAGACCTTCTCCATCAACTCTGAGACGTTGGATCTGTGGATGTCTCTCCCCCTGCTTCCACGCCAAAATGACGTGATCATCACAGTCACAGCAACACAACAACAACAACAAGATATCCAACCAACGACAGAACAAGGCAAGGGTAAGCTTACAAACAAAGATTAACATATAATGTTTAATCCAACATATTTAAAATCATTAATCACACCAATATGGAAACTAAATCATCAAATAAGTAGGTCTACATACATTATAGTGTATCACACACCATATCATATACTATGCTATCAACCCCATATGGCAATGTATGAATGACACGACTCTCAAGAGATTTCTACATTTTGGGCGATCAGTCAAGTCTTATCCCCTACCATGGCCATACACCATTTAGGGATTGCCAAAACTCTGATCAATTGGATAAGCTTATGGTTTTCAGGATAAGTGAATGTGGGTGGTGGTATACCGTGACACAAGGCCTGCACTGCCTTGGCCCCCTATAGGATTTACCCACCCACTCATCCCTTAAGCCCAGCTTTCAGACCCTACTTCTTATCCAGGCACTAGGCTGGAGGCCTATCTGAGCTGTAGCTCTGTTCACCCCTAACTTCCATTCCTACCCACATATGGCATGAGGCCCACACTACCTCAACCAACAACGTATGCATATATGCACGAGCCACAATACCACAACAAAACAAAATTATATATGTGTATCAACACAACAACAACATCACACTACCACGTGGTCTATTCAGCACCACCTGTGGTCCAACAATGATTATCAACACCATGCAAGCCCATTCTAGCCTCCAACATAGTCAATAATATCATACACCACAAGTGGAGGTCCTATCTAAGCAACCTTTCACTTCACAACCAATCCAACAATCAATTACAATTTAAAACCAAAACCTTCTTTGAAAACCATTTGGAAAATAAGTAAATCTAGATATTTGCAAAAACCTTCAAAACAATTCGTTTCTTTAATATAAAGAAAATAGTATCCCAACTTGACAACTCTCTATTTTTCTCAAATAGAGCTTTTGAAAATGTATAATAATCTTTTTATATGTGTATATACAAAATACTTCACGTTTTGAAATGAAAACTGTGAAATCTTAGATGGTACATTTAGTTTTGAAATAACAGATTATGTACTGTAGTAACAAATTATATCTGTTTAGTAAAATACACCAGATTTCATTTTTCAGCAAAGATAATCGATTATGGGCTTCCATAATTGATTATTTCCGAACCAAAATGCATCAGATTTCATTTTGGATAGAGATAATCGATTATGGGCTTCCATAATTGATTATTTCCAACCTAAAACCAGAAGAAATTTTCGTGAAACCTAGATAATCGATTATCAAAGGCCATAATCGATTATTTTCGAAACAAAATTGCGAAAACAGTTTTTGAAGCTCCAGATAATCGATTATGTGATCCCCATAATCGATTATCTGCAATGATTTTTCAAAAAAATGCGATTTTTTACAAGCAAACTCAAACTTTTTAACCAAATAACTCAAATTTTCGAATCAATGGTGTTCCAACAACATTAATCCACCTCAACCAAGTTCATACGCATCAGATTACACAACAAATTCAACATTTCATCACAAAATCATCAATTTCTCATCCAAATCTCAAAATTTCCCCCAAAACCAACGAAAATGGCAACATCCACAGAGGTTCAACCTATTACAAAGCAAAAAATCAACATACCAATAGTTATTAACACAAAACAACCGATTTGTAAGCTTCCCTTACCTCTAAAAGTCTCTAGATTTGAATTTAGGTTCTTTGAGAAACTTGTGTCTTGAGCCAAAACCTTCCACAGATTGATCTTCCTCTCGCAACAACACTGGATTGGGCTTGGGAATCCTCTTAACACCCGTAGTAACCTCAGATTTTTAGAGAGAGATTGAGAAAGAATTGAAGAGAGAGAAAGTTTAGACAAAGGAAGAGAATGAGGGGAAATCCCCCCTTCCTCCTTTATATACATGGACCTCTTAAAGCTCTTACACGGACTTTTGGCCAACTGAGGCCTAAATCTCACCAAGCCACTTCCCTTATCTCAAAATTGGTCTAACTCAACTATTTTTCTCTCAAAACCCAACATCACACTCGCAACATACCCACATTGGCTCTAGCACATATCTCAAGTTTTCCTAAATTTGAACCCGAATTTCAAACAAACAACACCAAACCATCACTACATGCAACATACCATACATAACAACAATTCATTTATTTCTTTTAATCACCTAGATTATATATCAAATTTTCACTTTTAGTTATTAAACCACTAAATCATACATTAAGAAAAACAAGATGTTACAATCCTCCCCAACAAGAAAAATTTTCATCCTCGAAAATTCTTACCTGGGAAAAGATTTGGATACTATTCTTTCATCTTCTCTTCTCACTCCCAAGTAGACTCTCCAGTCACGTCATTCCATACCACTCTGAGCAACTAGATATCCTTGCCTCTTAACTGCTTTGTCCTTTTATCCATGACCCTTACTGGTAACACCTCATAAGTCAAATCTTCTCGAACTTGCACCAAGTCCAGTTCTATGACGTGAGTAGGGTCATACACATATTTCCTCAACTGAGATACATGGAAGACATCGTGGATATTGGACAAGAAATGTGGTAACACAATCTGATAAGCAACAGGTCCAACTCTATGAAGGATTTGGTAAGGACCAAGAAACTTAGGAGTAAGCTTTTTAGACTTAATCGCCCTACCAACTCTAGTCACCAGGGTGACCCTCAAGAAAACATGGTCGCCCTCCTCAAATTTAAGCGGCCTTCTACGCTTATCAGCATACGATTTCTGACTACTTTGAGCAATTCTCATGTTCTCCTGAATCTTTTTCACCTTCTCTGTTGTCTATTGTATTAATTCTGGCCCCACAAGCATGCATTCTCCACCTTGATACCAACACAAGGGTGTTCTGCATCTTCGTCCATATAAGGCTTCAAATGGTGCCATTCCAATACTTGCATGAAAACTGTTGTTGTAGGTGAATTCCACTAAAGGTAGAATCTCATCCCAACTCCCAAGGTGATCCAATACACATGCCCTCAAAAGGTCCTCTAAAGATTGGATTGTCCTCTCCAACTGGCCATCTGTCTGTAGGTGATAAGTAGAACTAAGCCCCAACCTTGTACCCAACACTTGATGCAAACTCTGCCAGAACCTTGATGTAAATCTTGGATCTCTATCAGATATAATACTGGAAGGCACTCCATGCAATCGTACAATCTCCTTAATGTATATTTGAGTCAATCTCTCCAAGGAATACTTAATGTTAATAGGTAAGAAGTGGACACACTTTGTCAACCTATCAACAATTACCTAAATAGCATCAACACCTCTTGTTGTCCTAGGCAAACTCACAACAAAATCCATAGTGAAGCTCTCCCACTTCCACTCAGGTATCTCCATGGTTTGCAACATCCCACCAGGTCTTTGGTGTTCTATCTTGGCCTTCTGACAGGTCAAACATGTTGCAACTTACTCTGCCACATCCCTTTTCATACCAGGCCACCAAAACATCTTTTTCAAATCTTGATACATCTTGGTTGTTCCCGGATGTAAACTTAGCTTACTCTTGTGACCTTATTCCAAGATAAGCTTATTTAACTCAGGGTCTTGTGGCACATATACTCTGCCTTTGAATCTCAAAATGTCATCTACACCCAGGCTGAAATATATTGCCTTATCTGTGCTCAACAATTCCCTAGTCCTACAAAGACTAGAATTCACCGATTGCTTATCCTTGACCATTTCCAAGAAATCACTAGCCACGATAATCATACCACAGCTGATATGATCAGATGATGACTCCACATATAAGTTTAGATCTCTGAACTTTTCCACCAACTCTAACTCCTTTACCATCAAGGCTGACATGTGTACACTTTTCCTACTCAAAGCATCAGCTACCACATTTGCCTTGCCAAGATGGTATATCAACTAGAAATCGAAATCTTTTAGATATTCCATCCATCTTCTCTGCCTCATGTTTAGCTCCTTCTGATCAAACAAGTACTTTAAGCTTTTATGATAACTAAACATATCAAACTTTGCACCATACAGATAATGTCTCCATATCTTTAAAGCAAACACCACAGTTGCCAACTCCAAATCATGAGTAGGATAGTTCCTCTCATGAGTCTTCAACTGTCTAGATGCATAAGCCACTACCTTCCTATGCTGCATCAGCACACAGCCCAATCCTTGATGAGAAGCATCACAGTAAACTTCAAAAAGGCTCACTAAGATCAGGCAACACCAAGACAATTTGGCATACAGCTGCTTCTCCTTCAAGATTCTCAACACTGTTCTCAAATGCTTTTCATGCTCTTCATATGAATGGGAATAAACAAGAATATCGTCAATGAATACAACGACAAACTTATCCAAGAAAGGACAAAAAACCTGGTTCATATAGTCCATAAATATGGCAGAGGCATTCATCACTCCAAAAGGCATCACTACATACTCATAATGCCCATACTGAGTCCTGAAAGCAGTCTTCGGTATATCTTCATCCTTCACCCTTATTTGATGGTATCCAGATCTCAAATCTATCTTTAAGAATACCTTTGCTCCCTTCAACTGGTCCATCAAATCATCAATCCTTGGCAACGAATACTTATTCTTGATTGTGATCTTATTCAACTGCCTGTAGTCCACACATAAGCATGAACTACCATCTTTATTCTTTACTAGCAATATCAGTGCTCCCTAAGGGGAAACACTAGGCCGGATCATCTTCTTTTCTAACAACTCCTCAACTTGCTTCTTTAACTCAACCAACTCAGTTGATGCCATTCTATAAGGAGCCATTGATACTGGTCTCGCTCTTGGAACCAAGTCTATAGCAAACTCCACCTCTTTCTGCAGAGGCACACCAGGCACATCATTGAGAAAGACTTCAAGAAACTCTTTTACCACTGCCAGTGACTCCAGATCCAGATCATTCTTGACTTCTAGAAAAGACAAGATCATATACCCCTAAGCTCCTTCTTGCAAAGAAATCTGAGTTTGGGTAGCAGAAATAAATTCAGAATTCTCCACACTAGGAAAAATCAAGGCCTTTCTAGCACAATCGAACAGGATATGGTTGGAAGACAACTAATCCATCCCCAAAATCACATCCAACTCCGTCAATAGAAGACAAATTAAGTTCACTTTATACCTTCGCCCACTAACAACAATCGGGTAGTTAGCACAAACAGCCGACATTGTCATTGGAGTAGATCTTAGTGTGGAAACAAGCAAATCAAACGACAAAGGATAGGTAGGCAACTGCAACCTCTCCACACACTCATAAGAAATAAAGGAATGAGTGGCTCTAGAATCAAACAACACGGATAAAGCATTACCAGCTATCTCACACTTGCCCCGAATAAGATCATCGGAACGAGCAGCTTCTGCTCCACTCATGGCAAACACACGTCCAGTTGCTATAAGTCTCACTGCCTTTACAGCATTCACAGTGGACTCTGCCTTCACTGAAGCTATGCAGTCTCTGGCTATATGTTTAGGCTGCTGACATCTATAACATACATGACCCTTCAGAGGGCACTAACTCATGTAATGTGGGTCACTCTTCCGAAACTCAGCCAACCCTTGAAACTCGGGAGGCACAGCAACACGAGCAGCTTCTACAGTAGCTCGAGACATCTCCAATTGAGTTATAGCAGCTTGATGCTGCTGAGCCATGGCAGTCTGTTGCTGGGCCACAGTATTTTGCTGTTGGGCCATAGCAGCAACCATCGCTTCCATAGCTTTAGCTATCTGGAGAAATCAACTGGAGGTGGCAGTGGTGGCTGGTTAGACCTCCTCATTGGAATTCTACAAAACCAACCACAACAACACTCATCAACTATCCAAACATGATCACTTCGCTCATGGAAGGATCCACACCACAACAAAACAACCAAACATTAAAACAATTCACTCCAAACAACATGTCATATGCACACAACACAAGCATATTGGACCTATTTCCCACAGGCCAACCTAAAGGCATGACCAGCTTTGATACCAAAAGTGTAACGACTCTCTGTCGCCACAGTACTACAAACAAACCCCTGTATATATATATATATATATATACATACATACATAATAATAATAATAACCAATCCACAGGTTACTCTAAACATATAAGGTATGAAATAATACTGTATATAGGTCCATTATCATATATATACAATACCAAGGGAGAAATACAAAACCAAAACTCCCTATAATTGGTCAACTATACAACATATACGATCAAAATCCAAAAATAAATAAAAAGAGCTTCTAGAAAAGCTCCACCCAAAAAGGCCTCCAAAAATCCCCATCTGAGACCTTCTCCAGCAACTTTAAGACGTTGGATCTATGAACGTCTCTCCCCCTGCTCCCACGCCAAAATGACGTGATCATCACAGTCACAGCAACACAACAACAACAACAAGATATCCAACCAACAACAAAACAAGGCAAGGGTAAGCTTACGAAACAAAGATTAACATATAATGTTTAATCCAACATATTTAAAATCATTAATCACACCAATATGGAAACTAAATCATCAAATAAATGGGTCTACATACATTATAGTGTATCACACACCATCTCATATACTATGCTATCAACCCCATATGTCAATGTATGAATGACACGACTCTCGAGAGATTTCTACATTTTTGGTGATCAGCCAGGTCTTATTCCCTACCATGGCCATACACCATTCAGGGATTGTCAAAACTCTGATCAATTGGATAAGCTTATGATTGTCAGGATAAGTGAATATGGGTGGTGGTATACCGCAACACAAGGCCTGCACTACCTTGGCCCATTGCGGGATTTACCCATCCACTCATTCCCTAGGCTCAGCTTTCAGACCCCACTTCTCATCCAAGCACTAGGTTGGAGGTCCATCTAAGCCGCAGCTCCGTTCACCCTTAACTTCCATTCCTACCCGTATATGGCATGAGGCCCATACTACCTCAGCCAACAACATATGCATGTATGCACGAGCCACAATACCACAACAAAACAAAATTATATATGTGTATCAACACAACAACAACATCACACTAGCACATGGTCTACTCAGCACCACCTGTGGTCCAACAACAATTATCAACACTATGCAGGCCCATTCCAGCCTCCAATATAGTCAATAATATCATACACCACAAGTGGAGGTCCTATCTAAGCAGCCTTCCACTTCATAACCAATCTAACAATCAATTACAATTTAAAAACCAAAACCTTCTTTGAAAACCATTTGGAAAATAAGTAAATCTAGAGATTTGCAAAAACCTTCGAGACAATTCGTTTCTTTAATCTAAAGAAAATAGTATTCCAACTTGACAACTCTCCATTTTTCTCAAATAGAGCTTTTGAAAATGTATAATACTCTTTTTATATATGTATATACAAAATACTTCACGTTTGAAATGAAAACTGTGAAATCTTAGATGGTACATTTAGTTCTGAAATAACAGATTATGTACTGTAGTAACAGATTATATCCGTTTAGTAAAATGCACCAGATTTCGTTTTTCAACAGAGATAATCGATTATAAGCTTCCATAATCGATTATTTCCGACCCAAAACCAGAAGAAATTTTCTGAAACCTAGATAATCGATTATCAAAGGCCATAATCGATTATTTCTGAAACAAAATTACGAAAACCGTTTCTGAAGCTCTAGATAATTGATTATGTGATCGCCATAATTGATTATCTGCGACGATTTTTTGACAAAACGTAATTTTCTACAAGGAAACTCAAGCTTTTTAACCAAATAACTCAAATTTTTGAACCAATGGTGTTCCAACAACATTAATCCACCTCAACCAATGTCATACACATCAGATTACACAACAAATTCAACATTTCATCACAAAATCATCAATTTCTCATCCAAATCTCAAAATTTCCCCTAAAACCAACGAAAATGGCAACATCCACAGAGGTTCAACCTATTACAAAGCAAGAAATCAACATATCAATAGTTATTAACACAAAACAACCGATTTGTAAGCTTCCCTTACCTCTAAAAGTCTCTGGATTTGAATTTAGGTTCTTTGAGAAACTTGTGTCTTGAGCCAAAACCTTTCACAGATTGATCTTCCTCTCGCAACAACACTGGACTGGGCTTGGGAATCCTCTTAACACCCATAGTAACCTCAAATTTTTAGAGAGAGAATTAAAGAGAGAGAAAGTTTAGATAGAGGAAGAGAATGAGAGAATGAAGGGAAATCCCCCTTCCTCCCTTATATACATGGATTTCTTGGAGCTCTCACATGGACTTTTGGCCAACTGAGGCCTAAATCTCACCAAGCCACTTCCCTTATCTCAAAACTGGTCTAACTCAATTATTTTTCTCTCAAAACCCAACATCACACTCACAGCATACCCACATTGGCTCAAGCACATATCTCAAGTTTTCTTAAATTTGAACTCGCATTTCAAACAAACAACACCAAACCATCACTACATGCGACATACCATACATAACAATAATTCATTTATTTCTTTTAATCACCTAGATTACATATCAAATTTTCACTTTTAGTTATTAAACCACTAAATCATACATTAAGAAAAACAAGATGTTACAAGTTCAACAAACTTATTATGTCAATTTCATATTGCTAAATGTGTCAGAGCAAAATGCAAGATGTATGTGAGCCCCACTAAGGAAAAGGATAAGGTGTTAGATGCTTGGAATGGGTTACTTGAAAGAGCAAAAATCGCACAAGAAAGGGGGTTAAATTGTGCATTTTAAAAACTTTTTACTGAAGCAAAATGAGTTCTTAAAATAATTTACATGAAAGGATAAGGGAAGAACAAGAACACATAGATTTTATACTAGTTCACTCAAACTTGAGTTACGTCCAGTCCTTTCACCCAAAAGGTATTCACTAACCAACCTTAGGTTATACAACAAGTATTTTTCACTACCTCTTCAGGTTTTACAACGCAATTAACCCAAATTGCTTAACCACCCAAGTATTCTTTTTCACTAAACCTTTCCAGGCTTTCACAACGGGAACAATTGTTAAAAAAAAATTCTACTCACAAGGTGAGGATATGAAAGTTTAAGTGCAATACAAGTGCTTTTACAAAGAAGAGTTTCTATGTCATCTAGTAAATGTAGTCGTTCTCTATGTCACACTCTTTTTCATTTTCTTGTGTTTTTCTTCTTTCTTGAGCTGGTATATATAGTCTTCATTGAAAAGAGCCGTTGAGAGGATTCAGCTTCAGTCTTCAAGAAATATGTGCGTGTATCGAGCTTTCAAAGGAGTCAGAAAAGTAACTTTAGTTCTTATACTAAAATGGAAAGTGCAGGACTGCATTGAAGGTCTGCTTTTCTGATCATTCTGTATTCAGCTTGGCAGCTTGATAAGTTGACTTCCTTTTTCTGCAATACTGTGCTCTTACACTAATATACATCTGTCTTTTAATTAACGCTCAGATATTTTGAACGTTAGATCACTTAAATAGATAAACATTAGTCATGGGATATGTGTGTGTGTGTGTGCGTGTGTGCGTGTGTGTGTGTGTGTGTGTGAAAGACACATAGGCGAGCTTTAAACACTTAGTCATTTGGGGATAGACTTATGTTTGGACGACTTTGTATGAGTCTCAGCTTTAAACATTTAGCTATTAAAAGAGAGATTTACTTCAAGTCAATTGAACGCTTGTTAAAACTGGTGCGTTGGACACCACGATATAGAATACGTTTTGGACGGTGTAAAAAAAATTGTTACCAAAGATTTAAAACTTAATAAGTTTGTTATCTTCAAAATTTGAGGGACTAGACGCTTCATACGTCTTTGGTTCCAACAATCTCCCCCTTTTTGATGATGACAAACCTTATTAGTTTTTAAGCTTTGCGAGAATATAAATATAAAGATGCATTGCATAGACAAGATTCAATAAACTTACTATGATGCTCCCCCTGAATCTGATATATCAACAAGTTTACATGCTTTTGAGACATATAAAATATTAGTTCAGATAATCATCCAAGCAAGACTCAGTTTATGCATGAATGCATGTAATGCAAAAATATTTAACAAACATAAGGCATCAGAGTAATAAAATATTTAAAAACAACAGAATAGAAGGCATCAAAGTGGCAGAAAAAAAACTTAAGATCATAGCAAACGTATACTTTATTGCAAACAAATACTATGCTTTATTTCTATTATTTCTCCCCCTTTTGTCATTATCAAAATAAACAGATAGAGAAAGAAGAAAAAAAACATCATCGTCACTTGGGTGCTAAGGGAGGTAGAGGTAGAGATGGAGATGGTTGCGGGTTGTGGAGAAGTTTTTGTTGGTTTTGAAGAATCTATTGGAGAAGGGTCATGATTGGTTTGAGTTAGGTAGCGACGTATTGTTGAATAGCGGGGTCTACAAGTGGAAGGTTAAGGGGGGCAATAGTGGTAGTAGTAAGGCTTGTGGAGGCTTAGGAACCGGGTGGTGGAGGTGTTGGGGAGGATGGTTGACATGGAGTTGGTGTTTGAACTTCTAAGGGTGGTGGTGGTGGTACTTCCAAGAATTTAAGTGTTGGAAAGGTGAGTTGATATGGACGAGGGGTGTTCCAAGGGTAGGACAATTTGAAGGTTTTTGGGTGTGTAATGGTGGCAATAATGGCGTAAAGAATGGAGGTTTCTATGCCAAGAAAAGGGCGCATGTCAGCTGGATGGACAAAAGCGAATGATGTATCAGAAAAATGAAATACACGAGCTAGACGCTGCATGTACTCACAATTTTTCATAGTTGGAGTTTTAGCCTTGTCATCCATCGAGAGCCCACTGGCGGACACTTCTTGCTCGCAGGAGAACATGTATTGGCTCTAGAAACGTTCAGCATCTTCCTCATCCATGTCTTGCATTAGACACCTAGACAAGTACCATTCCAGAGTGATGTAATCATGTTGTTGAAATTCGACTTTGGATGATAGAGGAAGTGATGGCAGCTTTATGAGCAACTTTGTCTTCTTTTTATTTACAACCAAGGTTAGAAGCCTTAGGCAGACGCGATCTAGCTAGATGCGTACAGATATGGTTAAGGAGATGTACTGACAAGGCAAGATGAAAAGGTGTAACTTCAAATTTGCAGAGCTTTTTACAGAGTTGTAAAACATCTGGTCGAAAGGTGACAGGAAGAATCCAGCTTCTTTAGGATCCAAAGGCCTAAATTTCAAATTGACAGGCCTGCTATGGACGGTTCTTTCTGGCACTCGACCACGCCTTTGTTGCAGAGCTTGTTCAATCTCCTCAATTGGAGGTACTCTATGTCGAACTACTCCAAGAGGGTGTGCATTAAAGCGCCAAGTTCGCACAAGTCTTGGGTACTTCCTTCTGATGAACTGCTTGAGCAGCAAGTGATCAATAGCTCCTAGAAGCAGAGCCAAGTATACGTTTGATGGTTGATGGACGTAATCTTCCATATATCACTCAAAGGATATGGGTGAGTAGTCAAAGCCATATTCAAGTTCTGGAAAAGGCTCTGGACGCAGTATCATCGCATTGTCGTCCACCAAGTTCTACTGGTTTCCTTATACAAAAAGCAAGGGCTATTGCTTTTTTGTTTTCTCCAAGTCTTCTGGTCATCTAGAAGATGTGTCCAAGACAATAAGAGAGGATGATGAAGGTTGTATGGGGGGCTTGATGGAAAGGTATGGTTTGGTAAGGCTTGGGGTGGGAATGGTGCAAATGTAACCGTCATCACCAAGTAATAACATCTCTAGTTCTGGTGTGGTTAGTGTTTTAGCTTGTGTTTGTGTTTGGGTTAGTGTTTGTGGTTCAGTTGGTTGTTCAGCAGGCTTAACAATAATAGAATCAATAAACTCTTCTTTAGTCACAACAACAGCATCAGAAGCAGATAACTTACTTTTCTTTGTCACTACTGTTGTTGGTTAAGACTTTGCTGGAAGGAATGGATTGGACAGGTAGAGCTTGTGGTTGAGGTGGAACTGTAGCACTGGCAGTCTTCTACTTCTTCAAGAGAACTACGATGGGCTCGCCGTCCTCATCATTAGATTTGACTTGCAACTGGAGTCTCCTTTTGGCAGGAGCAGGTGGAGGAGGAGCAACAGCATAAGGAGTAGGCAGAGTTGGAGATTATTGTGTCCTAGACCTCGTTACTATGGATGACCTCCCTTTGGATGGTTGCCTCCTGGTGGATGATTCGGCAACTATGATGGGATGGAAAAATAGGACTTCTTCGTCCTGCTGCTCAGCTTGTTAGACAGCTTGTTGTTCAACAGGTTGAGGTGCTTCCTCAACTAGTTCTTTCTTAACGTTCACTGTCTTTGCTGTCTTCTCCAAAGGTTTCAGCATAAAACCCAGCCTTCATCTGTGTTATGTTGTTGCCGCTAAAGGGCAATTGGGTGAACCTGTGGCCACCACCCAGCATCCTGATTGTTGCTTTTTCACCACCAGATAGGGCAAAGAACTCATGATATACATGTTGCAACCAGAATATCTTGTTCAACAGGGCAGTATAAATAATCAAGTCGAATTTTCCTCGACCCCTCATGGTCTTGAAGATGTTGCTAAGAATGAGATGAGGGAGGTTGAACTGTTATCCAGTTATCATATGGAACAGAGCGAACTGGTGTAAGAAGGTGACACTATCCTTGGACCCAGCCTTGTGAAGTATACCTTTGTTCAGAAACTGCTGGTATACTCTTCTTTCTTTCGTCAGCTTGCTGTATTCAATAGTACCTTTAGCTTCAGGCCCCAACAATGTCGTATCGACTGTTTCATGACTTCCATAACTATCTTCCTAGCCGTTCTTGATGTAGGAACCAACACGCTCACATCCAATAGCTTAATCGACGCTCCCCAAGTCGATGGTGACTTTCACTTCGAGAACAATGCCGACCACACTATTTTTGGTGAACTCAACAGTCTTCCAAAAGCGTCGAATGAGTTCTGGGTAGATGATCTCGTTCAAATGAAAGTAGTTGAGGATTCCACACTTCATCGAGTTGTCCTTAACCTTGACCCCCATGTCATTAAGGGCTTCTATATCAAAACGGCTTTCTATTAAAATGATAGCTTCATTCTACCTTTCAGCACGGGCCGCTACCTTCATAGCGAGGCCTGGGTTCTCCATTGCCATTGTTGATGAGTTGAGGTTTAAGGTTCAGGAGGTTTCAAGAGTTTGAGATGTTTAAAGAGAGAGAGAGAGAGTAGTATTCTCAGAGATAGTAAAAGAATAGTAAAAGTGTTTGGTTCACAAGGCCTTTGATTGTATAGTAAGTAATTGAAGGGTTTTGATTTTGTTGATATTTGAATTTTAAAGAGAGATAGTGTGCATTTAATGTTGGTTCAGGCGTGCATGTTTTTCAAAGGTGATTTACTACGCAATTGTGATTCAGACAGAGAATAAAGCATTTATTTCACATCATTATTAGTTAAAACATGATTATGTACGGATGAAAACATTTATTGCACATAGATGTAAAACTTTATAGAATGCGAATCGTAATGCCAATGGACGTATGCATGATAGACGATGTAATCATAATGGACGCTATATGGTATTGGACGTTACTTGTCATTGGACAGTCAAGGCACATGAAAGAAATCTATTCCCTTATAAATTTCATACCAAGACGATCTCGAATATGGATGAGTTTATCTTCAGGAAATGGTTTTATAAATATGTCTGCTAACTAATTTTCAATGTCAATAAAATGAATATCAATAACCCTTTTCTAAACATAATCTCTTATAAAGTGATGTTTTATTTCAATGTGCTTTGCTCTAAAATGTAATATAGGATTCTTAGATAAGTTTATAGCAGTAGTATTAAAACATAGGATAGGAATTTTACTCTTATAGATACTATAGTCCTCTAATTGATGCTTGATCCATAGAATATGTGAACAACAGGATGCTGCTGATATGTATTCTGCTTTTGCTGTGGATAGGGCAATCATCCCTTGTCTTTTGCTCGTCTAGGAGACAAGATTTCCACCAATAAGGTGACATCCTTCACTAGTGCTTTTTTATTCTATTCTGTCTCCAGCAAAGTCAGCATCACAGAATCCAATTAACCTATACTCTTTATTCAACTTATAGCATAGACCAAGATTAGTGGTTCCTTTTAAGTATCTAAATATTCTTTCTATTGCTGTTAAATGAGTTTCTCTAGGATCAGATTGAAAACGAGCACAAAGACATACACTAAACATGATATTAGGTTTGGACGCTGTAAGATATAGTAAAGATCCAATCATACCTCTCTATGTGGTTTCGTCTACCTTTTTGGATGTGTCGTCCAGTCTAAGTACTAAAGATGGATGCATTGGTATGCTCATTTCTTTGGCATCATCCATCTTGTACTTCTTGAGTAGTTCTTTTGCATACTTCATTTGATGTATGTATATGCCACTGCTTGTCTGTTTTATTTGTAATCCTAGGAAGAATTTCAGTTCTCCCATCATGCTCATCTCGAATTCTATTGTCATTAGTTAGAGAAATCCTTACATAAAGCTTTGTTAGTGGCACCAAATATGATATCGTCCACATATATTTATGCAATAATAAAGTGTGAGTGAACGTTTTTACGAAATAAAGTTATGTCTACCTTTCCCTAGAAAACCATTTTCCAAAAGAAAAGAACTTAATTTTTCATACCAAGCTCTAGGAGCTTGCTTGATCCATACAAAGCCTTTTTAAGTTTGAAAACATGCTTAGGAAAGGTATCACACTCAAAACCAAGTGGTCATTTCACATAAACTTCCTCATTTATTATACCATTGAGGAATGCACTTTTTACATCCATTTGATATAGCTTCATATTGCTATGAGCAGCAAATGAAAGTAAAATATGAATAGCTTCAAGCCTAGCTACAGGTGCAAAAGTTTTAGTGAAGTTTATACCTTCTTGTTGAGTGTACCCTTGAGCTACGAGTCTAGCCTTGTTTCTTACCACTTTACCTACCTCATCTAGCTTGTTGTGAAATACCCATTTAGTTCCTATTATAGATTTGTCTTTAGGTAGAGAAACTAGCTTCCAGACGTCATTTCTCTTAAATTGGCTTAATTCTTCCTTCATGGCATTAATCCAACCTTCATCCAAGAGAGCTTTATTCACTATTTTTGATTCCATCTGAGAAAGTAGAGTAGTTTGAGCTATTTCCTAGGATTTGATCTTCTGGATGGTATGTCTTCATATGCCATTGTCGTCCAGATGGTTCTTCTTGTTCTTCTCTCTTTGGATTGTCTAACATAGTTTTGGACGCTGGTTGCTTGGTGTTGTCCAACTTCATAGCTGCAAAAGATTTGTCCAGCTTTGATAGTTCTCTATCAGGCTTATAGTCATTGAACTTAACATGAATGGTTTCGACCGATAAGGTTCTAGAGTTATAAACTCCATATGCCTTGGACATTTCAGAATAGCCTAACAATATTCTATCATCACTCTTAGAATCAAACTTTCCAAGATTATCCTTAGTGTTTAGAATGAAACACTAACATCCAAAAGGATGAAGATATGATATGTTGGGTTATTGTCCTTTCCACAATTCATAAGGAGTCTTTTTCAAAATAGGTCTAATATATATTTTGTTTTGTAAATAGCATGTTGTGTTTACAGATTCAGCCCAGAAGTGTTTAGGAGTAGAGTTATCGTTAAGCATGGTTCTAGCCATTTCTTGTAATGACCTATTCTTTCTCTCTACCACACCATTTTATTGAGGTGTACATGTTACAGAGAAGTTGTGAAGAATTTCGTTCTCCTCACAGAACACTTGAAAACTTTCATTTTCAAATTCTCCTCCATGATCACTTCTGATTGAGGCTATGCAAACATCTTTTTCATTTTGAATTCTTTTACAGAATATAGAAAAGAATTTAAAAGACTCATCCTTGTGTTTTAGAAACATAACCCATGTCCATCTAGTATAATCATCCACTACAACTAACCCATATCGTTTTCCACTAAGACAGGCTATTCTAGTAGATCCAAACAAATCAAGATGTAGAAGCTCAAGTGGTCTAGTAGTGGAAACAATATTTTTTGAATCAAAAGAGCTTTTCACTTGTTTCCCTTTTTGACATGCTTCACAGAGAACACTAGATTTGTATACAAGATTTGGAAGTCCTCTTATAAGGTTATGCTTGTTTAGCTTTGAGACTAATCTCAAGCTTGCATGTCCAAGTTTCGTGTGCCAAATCCATTGATTCTCGTTGATGGATACTAGACATGACACATTTTGATTTGTAAGGTCATTTAAGTCAATCTTATATAGATTGTTTTGCCTCTTAGCTGAAAATAATATATATCCATCTAAGTTTTTGACTATACATTCATCTTTGTTAAAGGAGACATTGTGTCCACTATCACATAACTGACTTATGCTCAACAAATTATGTCTAAGTCCTTCAACATATAAAACATTATCAATAGAAGGAAAAGGGTGCTTACCAATTTTACCTATTCCTATTATCTTCCTTTTTTGATTTCCTCCAAAGACGACCCATCCACCATTCTTTGGTTGAAGCCTTTGGAACATAAAATTTTCTCCTGTTGTGTGTCGTGAGCAGCCACTGTCCAGGTACCATGATTGGAGTTTCCTTTCTGTTGTCAAGCAGATCTACAATAGGAATAATCATGGACTTTGGTACCTAAATTGACTTGGGTCCTTTCTTGTTAGTTTTGAAGGCATTGGACGCCTTCATAACTGGATGATGAGTATATCGTATGATTCATGACTCCTTTTTCCACATAATTTACAAGAAATAGTATTTTTAGTTGTTTCAGAGGCTTCCTTCTTAACAAAGCCAAGTCCATATTTGCCATGTGGACTTCGTTTATGAGACAATTTTATTTAAATTTTTAGTTTCATTGACAAATTTGGACAGACTTTCTTTTAGGTGAGTTACTTCCTTTTAAAGTTCTAATGCTTCATTAGAAAGTGTCACTTCTGGAACATCTTTTGCCTTTAATTTTTCATTCTTTCTCAAAATGTTTCATAATTTTCTTTGAGTAAATTGAATTCTTTTGACATTTTGGAAAACTTCCTTTTTAAATCTTTATAACCTATTGAGAGAGTTGAAGAATTAGAGAGCAATTCATTATATACTTTTTGAAGAGAAAATATGTCATTAAAATTTACCTCTTCATCTTGCTCATTGTCTGAGCTTTCTGAACTGGTCTTAGCCATGAGACAAAGATTTGCTTTTTCCTCTCTTTCTTCTTCCAATGAGAATAGGTCCATATCTTCCCAAGTAGCCATGAGTCCTTTCTTCTTCTTTTTGAAGAAGGTATTCTTTTTCTCCTTTTTGTAGACTTGGACATTCAACTTTGAAATGTCCAAGCTTCTTACATTCGAAACAGACTAATGGACTCTTCACCTTGTGTTCCTTGCTAAACTTCTTTGTAAAGTTTCTAGCTCTGGATCCTCCTTTCTTTCTCCATATGGCTTGTATCTTTATTGATATGAAAGATATCTTGTCCTCATCAGAGTCATCTTCTTCAGAGGCTTCCTCAAAAGATTCTTCCACATTTAGGGCCTTGGATAATGATCCATTTGTTGGACACAGGATGCTTAAGGCAGTGGACTTTCCTCTTCTTTGTCCTTTGTCCTGCTTCAGCTGCAACTCGTGAACCTTGAAAGTTCCAAGTAATTCTTCCATGAAGAGTGCTATTAAATCCTTGGACGCTCTCAAAGTCATAACCTGTGATCTCCACTGTTTAGGAAAACTCCTTAAGATTTTGTCAATATGATCATAATTATCATAAGCTTTTCCTAGGGATCTCAAGTTATTTACTATGGTTTGAAATCTACCAAACATGAATTCAATAGTTTCATTTTCTTCCATAGTAAATAATTCATATCTTACAAGCAAGCTTAGCTTAGATCTTTTTACTTGTGAGGTACCTTTATAAGTAAGAGCTAGGGTATCCTACATCTTCTTAACACTTTTTAAGCTGTGCACTTTCTCATATTCAGATTCAGATAGAGCACACATAATAACATTTCGAGCTTTAGAGTTAAGCATATACCTCTGTTTATTTGCTTCTGTCCACTGACCTTTGGGCAACTCGTTTCCGTTTTGGTCCAAAGGTTGATAGTCTCTTGTTTCCACAACATCCTATATGTCGATATGGCAAGCATAAAAAAAGGCTATCATTCTCTATTTCTAGTAGTCATAATTTTGACCCTTGAAGAAAGGTGGTCTATTGACAGCTTGTCCTTCGTTATCCATAGTTCTTAGGATCTTTTAACCCCTGCACTATTAGATGCTCAACCCCAAGAGGTCGAGCTCTAATACCAATTGAAAGAGCAAAAATCACACAAGAAGAGGGGTTGAATTGTGCGTTTTAAAAATTTTTACTAAAGCAAAACTGGTTCTTAAAACAATTTAAACGAAAGGATAAGGGAAGAACAAGAACACAAAGATTTTATACTAGTTCACTCAAACTTGAGCAACGTCTAGTCCCTTCACCTAGAAGGTATTCACTAATCAACCTTAGGTTATATAACAAGTATTCTTCACTGCCTTTTCAAGCTTTACAACACAATCAACCCAAATTACTTAACCACCCAAGTATTCTTTTTCACTAAGCCTCTCCAGGCTTTCACAACGTGAACAGTTTTTTAAAAAAACTACTCACAAGGTGAGTACATGAAAGTTTAAGTGCAATACAAGCGCTTTTACAAAGAAGAGTTTCTACGTCGTCCAATAAATGTAGTCATTCTCTATGTCACTCTTTTTGTTTTCTTGTGTTTTTCTTCTTTCTTGAGCTAGTATATATAGTCTTCATTGAAAAGAGTCGTTGAGAGGATTTAGCTTCAGTCTTCAAGAAACATGTGCATGCATCGAGCTTTCAGAAAAGTCAGAAAAGTAACTTTAGTTCTTGCACTAAAATGAAAAGTGCAGGACTGCATTGAAAGTCTGCTTTTCTGATCATTCTTTATTAGGCTTAGCAGCTTGATAAGTTGACTTCTTTTTTCTGCAATACTGCACTCTTACACTAATATGTATCTGTCTTTCAATTAATGATCAGATATTTTGAGCGTTAGATCACTTAAATAGATAAACATTAGTCACGGGATATATATATGTGAAAGACGCATAGGTGAGCTTTAAACACTTAGTCATTTGGGGATAGACTTACGTTTGAACGACTTTGTATATGAGTCTCAGATTTAAACACTTGGCTGTTAAGAGAGAGGCTGACTTGGAGTCAATTGGACGCTTGTTAATGTAACACTCCTTTAATTTTAAATATAATTCATATTAATTTAATTTTTAAGTTAAGTTGATGAAAATATGAGTAAATTTTTTTCGATTTTATAATAAAAAAATTATCAATTTAACAGAATTTGGAAATAGAAGTAAAATGATAAAAACTGCTTATATATATATATATATATATATATATATATATATATATATATATATATATATATATATATATATATATATATATATATATATCTCAAACTATACATCATGGTTTGAGTAAAACATAACAGTCAAAAAGAAAACAAAAGTACAACAAAAGACTTATACTACCTAGCCCAATATATACATCCAAAAGATACTATACAGAGTAGTATTTATCTGCCCTATCCCTCAAGGAAAATATTATAAACTATGTATACAAATATGGAGGAGTATCCTCTCAGTCGTCCTCAGCATCATCAAGCATTGTCGTCATCTTCAAGAATTACAATCAATAATACAAGAAAAAAACAATGGAGTGGTGATTTGTTCTAAAATCACTTTCTCATGTATGGTAGGAATTAAAACACAATTAACGAAGGGAACCTAGGGTTTATTCTAAGTTATACTACACTACCCTTGACTTGGTATGGATCCATACTTCTCATTAGTGAGTAATAGTTCTCAACAGAACCTGGGAAGTGACTAAGAGTACATATACCTCATCAACATCATCACATGGTATAGTCCTCATCATCAATGAGGAACAAATATCAATCAAGACGTCCATTTATAAAGGTATACTCTCAAACCAATCCTAGAATGTTGAACAGTTGTCGGGGTTATCAAGCTTGGTCAGGTAAATATCCCAACTCACGAGCGTTACCCTGGCCATTGAGATTTTCACCACTCGATGCCTACCCCCAAGACCTCCTCAAATGGGTCTCTGCCTTTCATTCCTCAACGTACCAAACTGTAGCTTCCCTAACAAGGTGTCATGCCACTACATGTCATTCGCTTTATATTACTCACTAATTTATTAATTTTTAAAGGTTCAGTCTGGTCTCAAAATTTTCAGCACCAGTATAATTTCTACTAATATCTCTGCCTTATATTACAGAAATCTAATCCATACATATCATTCACATAATTCATAATTCAAATTAAAACACATAATCAATAATTCAATAAAAATAAGGATATTAAAATTTAAAACAAAGACCAATAATTAATAAATAAATCATAGAATAGTCAAAAATTTTCATAAAAATAATTTTTAAGCTTAGAAAAATTATTAGAATTTTATTATGAATTTTTAGAATTTTTTTGAAAATTTTTGAAATTTAGTGTTTTTAAGTAAAATGTGTTCACAGACACTTATAGAACATAATTAGAAGTACTAAATAAGCTTTAAAATTTATGAATTTTTTACAGATGGTCTATTAATGTGTCTAGACCTTACTTGAACGATAAGAACTTAAACTGAAAATTGTAGAGTAGTTTTCTAAAAATAAATTCATAAATAGCTCATTAACTAAAATTTTTGTTTAGTTTTTTGTTATGAACTATTTCACTTATTTCTTTTACTATTTTTTCTAGATTATTTAAGTTTTACTAAAATTTGGCAGTATGACAATTTAATTATCTAATACAATAGCTAATTTTTAAAAAAAAATTGGACAGTATCACAGCTTAGTAATTCTACTATAATTGTTTCAATTTGAGCAGTATAACAACTTAATAATTACACTATAGTTGTCTAAATTTGAGCAGCATAACTACTTAATAAGCGTATTTTAATTATCTAAAATTGAGCAGAGTAACAGCTTAATAAATGCATTTTAATTTTCTAAAAGTGAGCAGAGTAACAGCTTAGCAAGTGCATTTTAATTTTATAAAATTGAGCAAAATAACAGTTTAGCAAAAATTAAAGCTTAATATCAAACAATAATAGCAATAATAAAACTTAAGCCTAAACGAGTTTAGGAAAAAAGTCTTACTACCAACATGCAAAGTAATTGACATTTAGAACCAACTCCACTCCCCCCATTACCTCTAAGGTGGTTGATGAAGAAGATGAAATTGTTGATGCAAGGTCTTTGGGAAAGAAAACTTTACTAGTTGTTAGAAAACTAGTAGAACTTTTGCATAAAAATAAAGTAAAAGAAAATTTTCTAGAGAGAGATAAACTCTCTATGGAGACTCACGACAGTTTCTTGGAGAAGAGGAGTGAGGAGTTTAGTTCAAGTTCATAGCTATTTATAGAAAAAAAAAAAAATGGCTTAGGTGTCCATGTAATGAGATCATCCATGATGCAAAAATTCATATTTTTATTTTTTTTAATCAAATTAGGGACACATGTTAAACTTAGGTGATGAATCACCTATTTCTAGAGTAAAAGTGTGCTAGTTACGCTGTCCCAAAGTTCCCCAGTATAATTTTTGACTGTTAATTAATTAGCCGGTACTGATAAAATCACCTAAACTTGATTAAATTAACTTTTAATATCAAAATAATTAATTTAAATATAAATCTGAACAAATGTATTATTTTTAATCAAAAATAAATTTCTAAAAATAAAATTTAATTAATTTATTTTTTTTTGAATTATAAATGCGTATTTTATATATTTTAAGCTTAGAAAATTCATATTAAATTCATTTTAATTCAATAAATGCTCAAATTTTTATAGAAATTCTAAAATTACATATTTTACCTAGAAATATACTAAAAAAATTATTTTCACTATTTCTGGATGTCAAACCAATGCTGAGTTGGTTATTTGACAGCTAGGAGTATTCTAGTCACTTTGTACAAGAATTTCAAAAAAAATCCAGAAAATTTATAAAATTATATTTTAATACACATGACATGATTTTAAACTCAAATTGAAATTTTAATGTCAATTGAATCTTTTTATCATGTCAACCCTTTAATATTGATAAATAAGGACAAAATAGTCATTTTCTAATTTTTCTGAGTTTCGACTCCAAAAAATTATTAAAAATCACAATTATATAGTTTTTGATATTTTGAGTTTAACCATGGGGATCAGAATTTTTAGATTCTTTCTTGATTTGTCAGAATTAAATTGAAAAACAATTAATTAAGCAAAAGTGAGGGCGTTACAGTTAAAACTGGCGTGTTGGATGCCACGATATAGAATATGTTTTGGACATTGTAAAAAAAATTGTTACCAGAGACTTAAAACGTAATAAGTTTGTTATTTTCAAAATTTGATGAACTAGACGGTTCATACGTCTTTGGTTCCAACATTAATGCTATCTTGTGAAGAATATATGTATAAACAACACTTGACAAGGTTTAAAGAGATGTGCTCACACTTTTCTTTCTTCAATGATTACATCAAAAATATATGGTTGATATCTCACAAGGAGAAGTTTATCACAGCATGAACAAATCAGGTAATGCATTTGGGTACTACCACATTTAATAGGTATTTGTATTAACTTGTTTATTGACTTGACATATGTCATGTCTTATTTGTAATAATGTGCTTTTGTTTCCTAACAGGGTTGAGAGTGCACATGCAAGATTGAAGAGGTTACTCCTAGATAACATGGAAGACTTGTGTAGTTGTTAGGATGCAATGAATAATATGTTCATATTGCAACACACTGAAATAAAGGCATCATTTCAAAAGAGTATCAATGTAGTGGAACATAGGTTTAATAATAGATTCTACCAAAAGCTAC
Source organism: Spatholobus suberectus (assembly GCA_004329165.1). Lineage (NCBI taxonomy): Eukaryota > Viridiplantae > Streptophyta > Magnoliopsida > Fabales > Fabaceae > Spatholobus > Spatholobus suberectus. Next base: position 68,985,412 of record CM014732.1, read on the forward strand.
AAGGCCTTGTATCAACAGAAGTGCAGAAAATGATGTTTGATGAGTATAAACATGTTAACACTATTGGTGCTGATAATTGTGCTTGTGGTTGCACACTTAGAACTACTCATGGACAATCTTGTGCGCGCGAACTTGCTAAATATAGAAATATGTTTGGTTTCATTCCATTGTGGTTCATTCATGTACATTGGAGGAGGTTGTCACTTTCTATAGATAAAATGACTCATTCCTGGAAGGACTTATCACTTATACATAAGGTCGATGTATTGTAAAAGCGATTTTAGAACTTGACGAGTCTGAAAAAATCACATTGAAGACTAAAGTACATGAACTAGCATTTCTGGATACAACTTCAATATGTCCTCTTATAGAAAAGGTAAAAATGAAGGGAGCACCAAAGTCTGAGAAATCCCCTAAACATCGTCCTTCGATGTGGGAGTGAGTTAATGTAATGCAGATGGTCGTAGATAGTTCATCACTTCTTAGTATGCCTTGTAAAGTTTCCCGTGACACTAAACGCAAAAGAGATGTGCCATTTATAGATGAATTTTTAGATGAGTTGTATGAATATATTGTTTGTATTGTTGACGTGAGATCAGATGGAAATTGCAGTCACTGGGGCATTGTAGCTTTGCTAGGTAAGGGTGAGGAGTCTTGGCCCCTCATTTATGATGATTTGATTCTGGAACTTCAGCGGTGGCATGTTGAATATGCTGAGCTCTTTGGCATATAACAACGAGTAGATGAACTTAAGACCTCTTTGTATGTTGACCATCACACAATAGCAAGTCATGATAAGTGGATCCCCATTCCTAACATGGGTTATGTTATTGCTAATCAATACAATGCTGTGTTGGTCCATTTATCCAAGCTGCAAGGCTAGACATCTTTTTCCTTTAGGAGTTGACCGTCACCTATTGGACATCATCGGCTTATTGCCATTGGATTTGTTTATGGTTGTCACTTTGTGCAGGTATACATTTTCCAATTATTCTATTATTTAGCATTGTAAGTGTGTAAATGTATTTACTAACTTTATACAATTGTGTCTTTTTCTAGGTTTATTTAAAGGATATAGCTTCCTTACCTCTTATCGCACCACAATGGCATCACTAGTGCAAAATACGAATTCTACAACAAGATTTTACAACGGTTGTATAAAAACTAATGTAAAAAAAAAGGTGGTGGCATTTTTGTAATTAAATGAAAACTATTTAGATCGGTTTGCTATTTAACCGATGTAAAAAATAGTTTTAGATCGGTTATAAGTAAAACAGTTGTAAAAAATGTTTTTAGATCAGTTATCTTGTTAAGCAATTTAAAATGTTCACTCAAAAATCTCCTTTCAGCGCGAATCCAATTCTAAATCCTCTTATCTTCGTCTCTCTTCGACTGAACCATGCGAGCTCTATTTGACACAAGTTCTAAATAGCATTTTGAACAAATTATTTCTCTCCTTTCATTTAGCCTTCACAGATTCTCTTCAACTCAGTCCCCAACACAGTTCTCTTTGACACAAGCAAATCCTTTTGAGCGCGAACCCCATTCTAAACCCTTATATCTTTGCCTCACAGGTTCACAACGTACATTCTTTTGTTGCTCACCGATTCTACAATTTCCATTACTCTTTTTTAATTGTGGTGTTTTGTTGTTTTTATTCTTTAGATCATGTAGAGTGTGCATTGAGGTTTCCACGCTACCTTGAAGAAGCAGTACGGTAAGCTTCTCTATTTCGTTTAGTTGAAATGATTTTTCATTATGGTGTGGCTTTGTGATTACTACTGATTTGAAAAGAACCTGAGATAATAGATGACTCTCAAGATTTGGGCATTCCTATTTAGTGTTGTTTTTCACTAATATTCCATATTTTTTCAAGTGATACCTCTGCATCTTCCCTCGGGTGTTAATGGGACTCCTGACCAAATTGAGTCTGCAAAGTAGTTGGTTAATCAAGTCATCAGTGGTGAGGTATGTTAATGATGCTCTCTTTTTGTTACATTTGGCTTAGTATGTTCTACTTGCCTTGTCCCAAGTTTAGTTTAGTGTTTAAAATAGGGGATTTTCTATTGGGTTTTGTATTCTGTATCTTGCAGAAGTCTAATTATCTTTTTAGAATGTTTGTTTGATCAAACTAGGTGAACTTATGTCCAAGCTTTATGTGATTGTTAGGTGAATACTATGTGCTTATGATTGCTTGTTCGGTTTTTGTTATTTTTTTATGATATTAAAATATAAAACTAGATCTAATGGATCCCTGTAACATGTTACATGAGTGTTGGATTTTCTTCAATAATTGCTTTTGTTTCTTTACAGAGACAATTTTTTGGGGGGTAAATTATGTGATGGCTTTCAATTTAGTAGGCATAACCATAGTTAATTAACTTGCATGCTCTGGATGTATTGATCTCTGGACCGAAACAGCTTAGCTGTAAGTTTTTGTACAATGAAATAGTGTTTTCTTGCTTATTGTGTCTGTAACAAGTGGTCTTTCAAAATTTCATACATCTATATTGATTGGACATCTGTTACTTTTTGTATTGTTCTAAGTAGAAAATTAGTACACTCAAGACTACTGTAAAAATAATGTACAATGGTTGAAGATAATTAAATTGCTAATGGCCTTTATGATGTTTCTGCTTGAAATCTCCAATCTTCTTCAGTGTAGTTGCATCAGCTTGCCAAGTGGAAATATGATTAAGGAGACTGGTCACTGCTGTAGCCATCATTTATTAACTATATTTGAATGTAACCATTGATTGTGTTAACAACTGTATGGTGTCTTGTTCAACTAGGGGTCTTGATATAATAGTAATATGCATATGCACGAATCAGTATTTTTTAGATTAGTCTAGGCTTAGGTGGATGGTCATAAACTCTCACGGTCTTTCTTATTCTGACTTGCTAACTGTGTCCTTATGTTTATGTGTATATTTGTACTATGCTATATAAATATAATTAGATAATATGCATTAGTCATTATCTCTTTTATATATCCACAAACTGAGTACATTGGTGGAAATATTTGAGAATAGATTGTTCAATTTTGTTGTCCATGATACCAAGCTCTTGCAAAGGTTGTCTTTTAATTGTGGTAATGTTTTGCTCTTAGCCCTGTGCTTTGGTGAGGTGGATTTTTCATCTATTTTGTGGTTTAGGTTGCTGGGGCCATGATGGCTACTATAATTATGGAATTTTTTTGGTCCAAGTGGATACTCATTAGGATTATAGCCTGTTCGACAATGGAATATGTTTATTAATTATGTATCCTATGACTGATACTTGATGATTCTTTCTTGAACCCATTTTTCTGCTGTGTTGGCACGCATAGCTCGATTTGGCCAATAATAGTTATTCCAAGTCAACCTGGAGGGACCCTTTTGGATGGTTTTCTTTTTCTTCTAAACAGAAGAAGGATTGGAATGAGTAAGAGGAAACTTAGAAAAAGAAGGCTCATGGTTGAAGTATTTTTTTTCAGGTTCTCAATAACAGATTTTGTTTTCCCGAGGGGGGTGGTCTAGTTCTTGGGTTATAAAAAATGTGCTTATGAGAGTATTTATGTGAGGCTTTTGTAGGAGGGTTCGTCCTTTGCTTTGATCTCTAATTGGAGTGTCCAAATGAAACTCTTGACATAGATATTGGCTATGTACATTACAAAAATTGCATTCCAATATAAGAATGTTTTAACATAAATAAGATATGACATGATTTTAATATCATTTCTCTTTGATTGGATTCTATCAAAAAATTATTATTAATAATAATAATATTATAGGATATCCATGTATCTTCTTACCTTTTTCTTCTTCTTTTTATTCTATAGATGTGAAATATATATATATATATAATTGATTTATGATCTTGAATTGGACAGTACTATGATTTAGATTAAGATTTTGTCCTTATTAGAGACTTAGCATCGATATCCATTTATATTGTGGTTGGTGGACGATGCTATCTACACATTATGGGATTCTTTCTTTTGGTTCCATTTCATGAGAATATAGCACTTGACAGTTTGATGGAGCTTTTAAGACAAATATTAATTTAGCAAAGGAGAGAGAGCAAACAAACTCTTTATAAAATGAGCTTTTAAGCCCAAGGATATGATGTTTGAGTTAAATTAACAACAAGTATGTCGTAACCTTTTTGTATGAATAGAATGAGTAGTGTTGTCAACTAAGTAGGCCAAGATAAAGATATATCCAAGTTGTAAATGTATTTTTACATCTTAAAGTCAATGGACTCTTTATAAATTACAAAAGCAACAAGGAAAGGGAAAAACAAAAATAAAACGAGGGATATACACCTTCCACCATGAAAGACATCTTTTTGCTTTCTTGCATTCATTATTGCCTTAACTATCTATTATATCCATGTTCATATTATTGTGAAAATCAAAACGGTTTTTTTTTCAAACCATTTGAATATGTTTTCTATTAAGCTATATGTCTTTGGTAAACATCGTATAGATGTTAAGTGGCCATATTTATAATTAGCCCCCCTCTCTCTCTCTTTATACATACATACATACATACATATATATATATATATAGATATATATATATATATATATATATATATATATATATATATATATATATATATATATATATATATATATATATATATATATATATTACACTCCCCCATTTTTGGGATCTGAGTAGAAAGAAAGGAGAAATTGTAACACCCGTTTAATTTTAAATATAATTCATATTAATTTAGTTATTAAGTTTAAGTAAATAAAAATGCGTGTAAAATTTTTACAGTTTTAAAAGAAATTCCAAACTTAACAGAATTTGAAAATGGTAATAAAATATGAAAGATATATACATATATTTCATAAAACTGTACATCATGGTTTGAGTAATACATAACAGTCAAAAACAAAAGTACATCGAAATACATATACTACCTAGCCCACTATATAGATCAAAAGAGATCCTATACAGAGCAGTATTTATCTACTCTATCCCTTATACAAAAGTAAAATACTATAGGTCTTCAGGTCCTCCACCGTTGAGATGTTCTCTATCTCGTACTCAGTATCACGGAGCGTTAATGTCGTCTTCAATAATCACGACCAATCATACACAAAAGAAAATAATGGAGTGAGGTGTTTTGTTCTAAAATCACTTTTACATGTGCGGTAGGAAATCTACCATAAAACAAAGATAAAACACAACTAACAACACAAGAGATCCTAAGGTTCATTCTAAGTTATATCCGACTACCCTTAACTAGGTATGGATCCATACTTCCCATTAGTGGGTAATAGTTCTCAACAGAACTTGGGAAATGACTAGGAGTACATATACCTCTCTCAACACCATCACATGGTACGGTCCTCGTCATCATTGAGGAATAAAATAACAATTTAGGATATTCATTTATAGAGGTATACTCTCAAACCAATCTTGAAATGCTGAGCAGTTGTCGGGGTTATCGAGTTTGGTCAGGCGAATATCCCGACTCATGGGCGCTACCCTGGCCATTGGGACTTTCACCACTCGATGCCTACCCCCAAGACCTCCGCAAGTGGGTCTCTGCCTTTCATTCCTCAATGTACCAAACTGTGGCTTCCCTAGCAGAGTGCTATGCCACTACATGTCACTTGCTTTACATTACTTACTAATTTATCACTTCCTAATTTCTCAAACAGAGGCTTCCCTAGTCTCATTTAATTTGAGCACCAGTATAAACAACATTTCTGCCTTATTTTGCAGAAATTGCACTATACCAAAATTTTAACAGAATAACGATATAACAATTATAATATAATTATTAAAATTTTGGCAGAATAACAACTAAATAAATATATTTTGATTTTCGAAATTTGAGCAGAGTAACAGCTTAGTAAATGTATTTTTATTTTCTAAAATTGAAAAGTAACAGTTTAGCAAGTAAAATTTAATAATTTAAATTTGAGCAAAGTAACAATTTAATAATCATGATTTAATAATTTAAATTTGAGCAGAGTAACAACTTAGTAAAAATTAAAGTTTAACTTTAAACAATAATAACAATACTAAAATTTAAGCTTAAACGGGTTTAGGAAAAAACCCTTCCTACCAACATGCAAAGTGATAGTAATTTAGAACCAACCCCACTCCCCCCATTACCTCTAAGATAGTTGATGAAGAGGATGGAATTGTTGGTGCAAAGCTTCTAGGAGGAGAAATTCTACTAGTTGAAAACTAGCAAAATTTTAACATAAAAACTAGATAAAAAAATATTTTAGAGAGAGAAAACTTTAGAAAGAGAAGCTCTCTAGCTTGGGAGAGGAAAGGATGAGTGAAAATATGAAAACTTTGAGGCCTATTTATAGAAGAAGGAGGGGGGTTAGGTGTCCAAAGATTTATATTATCCATTATGTAAGCATTATGTCATAAATCAAATTTTTATTTACTTTTAATCCATTTTAGGGACAAATATCTCAAATAGGTGGTGAATCACCTATTTTAGGGTTGGGGACGTGCTCCACCAGCTGTCCCAAGCCTCCATGTGTCAAATTTTATCTGTAGGTGAATTAACCGGTATCGACAAAAACGCCTAAACTTGAAAAATTAGCTTTTAATATCAAAATAATGTATTTTAATGGAAAAATGGACAAATACATTAATTTTCATCAAAAATAAATTTCTAATAATAAATTTTAATTTTTATTAATTTATTTCAAATTATATGTATTTATTTTGTATTTTTAAGCTAGAAAATCCATTTTAATTCAATAAATACCAAAATTTTTATGAAAATTATAAAATTAAATATTTTACCCATAATTAAACTAAAATTACCATTTTCACCCTTTTTGAATGTCAAACCAGTACTGGCTAGCTTATTAGACACGTAGGGGCATTTTGGTCATTTTACACAAAAATTCCAGAAAATTCCCAAAAATTCCCAAAATTATATTTTTATATATATGACATAATTCCAAGCTCAAATTGACATTTTAATTTCAATTGAATCTTTTTCACATGTCAGTTCTTAATGTTGAGAGATAAGGACAAAATTGTCATTTTCTAATTTCTCTGGGCTCCAGCTCAGAAAAATTATTAAAAATCAAGATTAAATAGCTCTTGAAATTTTGAGCAAAATGGTGGGAATCAGAATTTCAAAATTCCTTTCCCATTTTTCAGAATTGTATTGCCAAATATTATAAAAAAACAGTAAAAGAATTGAAATAGGATTTTTATATTTTTCACTACTTTTCTCTCAAAATAAAGTTTTTATAATGAGAGATACTTAATATAAAATTTTCAAAATATTTTGAGGTCAAAAAGTCACCGGTTGGTTCCCACAGTCAACCAGGGGTATTTTTGTCATTTTACAAAAATTATCTCAATAAATTCGAGAAAAATTTCTAAAATTATTATTAATTGTTCTAAATACATTGATGACTTAAAAAAATTTTTTAAACATACAGAATAATTTAATATACAAAAGTAGGGGTGTTACAGAAATAAAAAGAAAAATAAAAGAGAGAGAAAATGATAAATATGATAAATGATGTGATAAAAAATAAAATGAGAGATAAGAAGAAAAATAGAATGAAAAGAAGATGAAAGAGAAAATAAATATATGTTAATAATAGCTATTCGTGTATATATATACTCTTTAATGTTCATAAAGTATATTGGCCTTTCTTTGCTAATATTAGCTTAGAAATTAAAGTTTACATAAATAATCTTGTGGCCTTGGTGAATTATAATAGCTTTATTTGGAGGAAAAGCAAACAAAGGAGATGGGAATCTGGTAGTGAAAAATGCCTTTGGGATGAATCCACAAGTAGTCAAGTTTAAACATATAGAGGAGCATCTCATTTTCAAAAATAGTACAAAAACAAATTTCTTAATGAAATGTTAAATGTGATTGGTGTTCTAATTTTATCTCTCTTATTCATTAAGCCAAACCTCTACCATGATTAATCAATACTATCATTTTATTAACTAAAATCTCTTTTCTTGTAAAAATTATGATACCTTAATTTAAGTGTATACATTAGATTAGGTCCATAAATGATTATGATTTATGATGGCTGTAAAATATTGTGGGATAGGTACCTCTGTTAAATCTCACTTGTTCTTATGATCATTGTTCCACTTCATTGCTTTGTACGGGGTTTAAGCTTCACTCTTCATAGGTGGGTGGTGCTTCATACAAGTCTTGTTATGTTTTATCTATTTGCTAGTTTCTGGGTGTGTGCTAACTTGTTTCCAATTTGTTATTAGGTGGGTTTGTTTGATTTATTGCTTCAATTTAAGGAGCTGCTTGCTGTTTGAGGTATGTTCTCTCTCATTATAAATTTTCTGTTGTTTTTAATTCAAGTTATGCATTCTGAGTGAACCTTAGTTTCCTATTTGAGATTCAATATAATGATTAAAGTACTAATCATTGTATTGAATCTTGAATTGTCCAAGTAGGACAGTTTGGGAAGATTAATTTTTTTATACTTGATTAATATGTAGAGGTTAAGTCTCATTTTAAATTTGATAAAATTTCAGTTTAGTGTATTTCATTTTGTTCTCCGAGTGCATACCTGATTGTGATGGATTTGGTGTCACCTCTTTCATGTCATGTACTTGGAGATCAATGTGAAATGCTACTGAAATTTTGTCAAATTAAAGATGAGACTTAACCTCTACGTATTAATCAAGTATAAAAAAATGTCTTCTTGACTGGGATAGGGCCACACCTTATATAAAAAAGTGAGATTTGAGATTTTATTGTGTGATTCATGTATTACATATGTGTGTGTGCATATTTACAGAACATATTTATGGATCGTAGTTGGATCAATAGTTTATGCACAAGTAATGAGTACGAGAGTGGAGTGGAAGAATTTCTAGAATTTGCTAAAAGAAATCTCCCTGATAGTGATGGGAGGTTGTATGGTCCTTGTGTGAATTGTTTGAATCAGAGGCGACTACAAGTTGAGAAAATACGGGAGCATGTTCTTTGCGATGGGTTTTGCAAGAGTTATACAAAATGGATATGGCATGGTGAATTGTTAGACATGTCAAGTGCATCTCAAAGAGAGGAAGTTGACGTAGATATGGACGATCGACTAGAAGATATGATTCATGATATTGGACCAGAGTCTTTTCAGCTAACACATGTTTATGATAGTTTGTGTAGTGATGTGAAAAATCCTCTGTATCTAGGGTGCACTAATTTCACAAGATTGTCAGCGGTGTTAAGATTAGTCAATCTGAAGGCAAGAAATGGGTGGAGTGATAAAAGCTTCACTGAATTGCTTGAGTTGTTAAGAAACATGCTTCTAGAAGGTAACATATTGCCAAATCGTAACTATGAGGCAAAGAAGATATTGTGTCCAATGGGTATGGAGTATAAGAAAATACACACATGCCCAAATGATTGCATATTGTATAAGACAGAGTTTGAAGAGTTTCATGAGTGCCCTGTATGTGGGGTATCACGCTACAAAGTGAAGGATGGTGATTCTATCAATGATGTGATGAGAAAGGGTCCTCCTGTGAAGGTGTTATGGTATCTTCCAATAATTCCAAGGTTCAAGCGATTGTTTGCTAAAGCAAATGACACAAAGAACCTTAGATGGCATGCATATGAGAGGAAATGTGATGGACAACTTCAACATGCGGTTGATTCTTTGCAATGGAAAAAAATTAATAGTTTGTTCCCAGATTTTGGCAATGAGGCAAGAAACCTTCGAGTTGGACTTGCTACAGATGGAATGAATTCGTATAGTAACTTAAGTAGTAAGCATATTTCATGGCCTGTTCTACTGGTTATCTACAATCTGTCTCCTTGGTTGCACATGAAGCGCAAATACATTATGTTATCTATGATGATTTCTGGCCCAAGACAACTAGGAAATGACATAGATATTTATCTAAGTCCCTTGATTGAAGACTTGAGAATACTGTGGGAGGAAGGTGTTGATGTGTTTGACGGGTATTGCAATGAATCTTTCAAGATGTGTGCCATGTTATTTTGCACCATCAATGACTTTCCAGCATATGGGAACTTGTGCGGATATAGTATTAAAGGGCATAAAGCATGCCCTATATGTGAAGAAGGCACATGCTACTATCAACTGACAGATGGAAAGAAGGCAGTTTACCTTGGGCATCGGAGATTTCTCAAACATAATCACCCGTATCATAGATTGAAAAAAGCTTTTAATGGATGCCAGGAGAGTGAGATTGCTCCGACTGCCTTAACTAGAGAACAGGTTTTTGTACAGGTGAAGGACATCAATGTTGTATTTGGAAAGACCCAAAAGCAGACTACTGCGAAAAACAAATGGAAGAAGCGATCAATATTCTTTAATCTTCCATACTAGTGCAATCCTGATGTAAGACACTGTCTTGATGTAATGCATGTAGAGAAAAATGTCTGTGATAGTTTAATTGGAACGCTTCTCAGCATTCAAGGAATGACAAAGGATGGTGTCAATACTCGTCTAGATCTAGTTGCGATGGTATACGAGACCAATTAGCTCCACAGTCTCATGGTAAGCAAACATATTTGCCCCCAGTATGTCATACTTTGTCAAAAAAAGAGAAAAGAAGTTTCTGTGAATGTCTACAAAGTATCAAAGTGCCACATGGTTATTCTTCAAATGTCAAGAGACTTATCTAAATGAAAGATCTCAAATTACTTGGCTTGAAGTCTCATGATTGCCATGTCTTGATGCAACAACTACTGCCAGTGGCTATCCGTGACATCTTGCCTAAAAATGTTAGATATGCCATAACTAGATTGTGCTCATTCTTCAATGCTATATGTAGCAAAATCATTGACACTCAAAAATTGGATGAGTTGGAAAATGAGGCAGCTATTATCTTGTGTCAATTGGAGATGTATTTTCCTCCTTCATTTTTTGGCATCATGGTTCACTTGGTTGTTCATCTAGTGAGGGAGATTAGATTGTGTGGCCTTATTTGTTTTACAGTGGATGTACCTAATTGAGCGATACATGAAGATCTTGAAAAGGTATGTGAAGAATCCACATCGTCCTGAAGCATCTATTGCTGAAAGGTACATTGTAGAGGAAGCTATTGAGTTTTGTTCAGACTACATGTCAGAAGCAGAAGCTGTTGGGCTTCCTAAGTCTCATCCTAAGGGAAGATATACTGGTAAAGGTACACGAGGTGTAACTATTAAGAGCATGGGTCGAGTGGAAGTGCTTCAAGCACATTTGTATATATTGAATAACACTGATGGGGTTCAACCTTATTTATCTGCTCACAAAAACATTGTGAAGAAAAATCATCCTCGAATGAATGAAAAATGGTTGTTGAATGAGCATAATAAAACTTTCTTAAAGTGGTTTAAAGAACAAATTGCCAATGATGATACTGCGTCTATTACATTAAAATGTCTAGCACATGGGCCTAACTTTGATGTCATATGTTGGAGTGGATACGATATCAACAAGTTTTTCTTCTATACAAAAGAGCAGGATGACAAGAGTACCGTGCAAAACAGTGGAGTTATGGTTGTGGTGAAATAGAAAAAGCGCACAAAAAAATGGGGGTTGAATTGTGCGTTTAAAACTTTTTTGAAACAAGTAAGTAAGTATGAAAAACATTTTCAAGCTTAAGGATAAAGAGAAGGATAACACAGAAAGTTTTTCTATTGGTTCACTCAACCTGAGCTACATCCAGTCCCTTCACCTAGAAGGTGTTTACTAGCCAACCTTAGGTTACAAGTATTGTTCGTGGCCTCTTCAGGCTTTACACAGCAATCACCCTAGATTGCTCAACCCAAGTATTCTTTTTCACTAAGCCTCTCCAGGCTTTCACAACACAGACAAGTATTTTTACAAGGATATCAATTCACGTAGTGGGGATTTGAAAGATAAAGCTCAAAACACTTTGAAAATCTTTACAAGATTTTTGCTATCGTCTAATGGACACTTCTATCAAATGTTCAGAAGTTTTTTTTATTCACTAAGAATTGTTACATTAGGCACGTATGTATATGTTTCATTCTTCCTTGGTGCATATATATATTCTTCAGGGAAAAGATCCGTTATAGAAGACTTTGACTTCATTATGCAATGAGAGATGTGTAAACTTTGCTTTCAAAAAGATCAAGGTGGCAGCTTTTAGATTTGCACTAAAGAGGAAAGCACAGGACTGTGCTGGCGATCTGCTTTTCTGAACATTCTTCATTCTGCATGGCAGCTTGATAAGTTGACTTGCTTTATCTGTTTTGCTGTGCCTTTGCACTAGAAAGAATCTGATTACAATTAATGCTTCAAACAATTTGAACGTTAGATCACAAGAGTGGTAATATGTTAGTTTCGAGAAAAACTATCATAAGTAAATTGGACGTTCCAATAAAACTTAACCATTTGAATATTTTTGTTGGAAGCTTGCATCAGATTTTTGAATTTGTTCTTCGAACGGTTATCTTAAGTAGTTCACTAGACGGTCCTTTTATAGCGAGTCTTCTGGACAGTCTTCTTTAACACGTCTACTGGACAGTCTTCTTTGACACGTTTACTAGATGGTCTATAAAGAGAAGCTTGCTTGCTGTGACAAGGTTAGTCCTTTGGTAGAAAACTTGAACATTTATAAGTTTGTTATCCTCAAAACTTTAAGGGTATAGACGCTTCTACGTCTTTGGTTCCAACATGTGGCTGAGTCTATACACTTCTCTAGTTCAAAAGATAAACACCCAATTATGGCATCCATATGTTACTTTGGAGTGATTGAAAAGGTTTGGGAGGTCGACTACACTAAATTTAGAGCGCCTATCTTTAAATGTAAATGGGTTGACAATAACATTGGTGTGCAAACAGATCAACTATGATTTACATTGGTGAATCTTGATAGAGTAGCTTATAAGGACGAGCCTTTCATCATTGCATTCCAAGCAAAACAAGTGTTTTATGTTATTGATCCTTCAAACAAAAGGTGGTCAGTGGTTCTCCAAGGAAGAAGCACGCATAGTGGTGATGACAATCAAGATTCAACTCTTGATATTTATGAGACTCCATCTTTCTCAACACAGATGTCTACTAACAGTGAAGAAAATGAAGTGGATGATGTACATGCCACTCGTGATGATGATCATGAAGGGATATGGGAGAACATTCATACTTGGCCATGTTATAAAATAAGTTATGTTTAGATTTAATGTTAAGTTATGTTTATCTTGTTATTTATCTAAATTATGTTTAAGGTACTAACCTTTGTTTTATTTTATTTTTTATCTAAACAGGCACATGGATGATTCATCGGCCATTCCTCCTTCATAAGGCTGGTCGGATACTTAGTCTACAAAAAAAAGGGGTAGACGTGCCGCACGATTAAAAGAGCTAACCCTTAGTCGTAATAGTGATCAAAGGATATCAATTGAATTTGATGAATTGACTAGCAATCCTAGAGGAGATAACAGAAAAAAGTTTAAGAGTTATGTGGCTTTCCTTGGTCAAAGCAAGGTTAGTATTCTAACACCGGATTGGGAACATGTAGAAGAGAGCGTGAAAAATCAAATTTGGGAAAGTATCAAGGTATTTCACTTTTACCTTCTATGTTTGTATATATTATATTTAACCATATTATTATTATATACTAACTCCTCCTTTTTGTTATATAATGTAGCTCACCTTTAATATTCCAAATACTGACTTCCTAAAAAGAAAATGTCTTGCACGTAAGTGTTGGAAAGCATTTAAGACCCAGCTCACCAGCAGATATATATATGAGGAATTGAAGGGCAAAAATCCTTGTGAGCAATATGTATTCATTGATGAGGAGATGTGGCAGAGCTTTCTTGCCAGTCGACTAGACCTTGCCTTTCAAGTTAGTTGGAAATATAGTTTTTTAGTTGGCATTAACATTTTATTATTTTTACTGAATCTAATGGTGTGTTATTTATCATAGGAGAAAAGAAAAATGGGGCAAATGATTCAAGCAAATAATGTCTACCCACATAGATTGTCTCGTGGGGGCTATGAGTTACTTGAAGAAAGGATGATGCAGGAAAAGTTGAAACAACATCAGGAAGCATGCCCATCTAATCCTACATTAGTTGATCCTCCATCTCCACCTGCACGCCATGAGAAATGGAGGAGAGCACGACTAAAACCATCAGGACAGTATACATCTGAGGAATCACGCCTCGTTGCTGAGAAGATTGTAAGCAAATATTTAATTCTAATTGTAATTACAATAAACTTGCACAGTCTTACACATGTTTATGGATTATATGTTGTAGGATTCCCTAGTTGAGCAAAGCACAGAAGGATCCTTTGTTTCCCATGGACGTGAGGATATCTTGACTATAACTATTGGGTGTCCCGAGCATCCTGGGCGTGTCCGTGCTGCTGGACGAGGTGTGGACATTCGGACATACTTTGGACCACCTTCACGTTCTAGCCCAACCCAAGGAGGTATCACTAGGGAACAATAGGAGGTCATAAAAGAAATGATGCGAGAGGAGCTTAGACAGGAGCTTAGTCAGGAATTGAGACAAGAGCTTAGATAAGAGCTTGCTTCTTTGGGTCTATCTCAACAAAACACAATTGTTCCTCCTGTTGAAGGAAATTTTATACATGTAAGCACAAAAGGGAGTTGTGCTGCTGAAGATGTATCGAAGGGGGAAGCTGATATTGATATCTTGGATCAGTGTGAACTATATGTTGATGATGATCCTTTCCGTTTAATGGAAATTGGCAAAGTACACAATTTGGGGCCAACCATACACCATAAGAGCATAGAGAATGATAAGGTGAGGGTGGTGGTTGAACAAGTTCGACATGCAAATGCTCGAGTTCCTATGCCTACTAAGGAGGTTCAAACAGTAGGACAGGCCCCTAATCATTTCATTCTATGGCCGAGAAGACTTATGAAGTCTGTTTCAGTCAAGGTATTCATTATCAATTCTTTACTTATGTCTTTCATTATTAACAATGGAAATAACTTAACCGTGTTTACTAATATAATTTTATCTTTGTTGTTAAGGATATTGACAGATCTAAAAAAGTTGTTCCACCCAAAAGCTCGGAACCTCAACTTGATTCGCTTCAATGTTTATGCGTAGTGGCTATGAACATTGGGGGGAAGCTTGTATAGTTAAATTTGGAACCCGATGTCATAGGCAGGCTCACTACTATCCCATTTTATATATGTTAGAGGGATGTTTTAGACATATGTATGGGTAACGAATTGATTAATATATCGATTATACAATTATGGTTGATGTAAGTACATTTTATTTGTAAATTAGTTAACTTATGTATGTATCAAACTATTATAATTAACATTTATGTCAATATCTTAGGTATTTGCATCGTCTCTGTGTCTTCAAGGGCAACATTCATTTGAATGGATTCATTGATCCCCTCTCCCTTCAGAGTGTAAGGAATAAGGCAGAAGAAGTTCTGGCCTACATGCAAACTAGGCTACATGAAGGTAGAAAGGAGTGTTACCTAACACCTTACATCCACTAGTAAGTACAAGTTTATAAGTGATTTAAAATTGTGTGACTTGTCACTAAATGTTCCCAAATCTAGGTCCCATTGGCAATTATTAATTATTTGTCCTAGGCAGAATGTTGTTGTCTTCTTGTGTTCGTTGGGAAATAAGCCGAAGAAAGAAACCAAGAGCCTAATTGATTCGTAAGCTTTTATTTGTAATAAATTTGTTTTATGATTTGTATGATAACTCTAAAAGCTATAACATACTTTACATGAATATTTTCTTTTGGTCATTGAGCTATGGCTCTATAGATGGATTTCAAATGTTGCAAGGTAGACACTTGTCAAGTAGAAAGAAGCCTACATGGATTTGCCCTCGTGTAAGTAGTTTAGAACCCTAGATTCCATCACATTTTATGAATAATAGTTACTATAATGTTTACTCATTATATTCAAATTTGGTATTCATTTGTAGTCTCAAAGACAACTTGGAAGCTATGAGTGTGGATACTATGTCATGAGACATATGCTCACTCTTGTCTCCGCGAGTATTGTTGGTTCATGGAAAGAGGTAATTGAATTTTTTTTTAAGTTAGATTAGTTTTTTTATTTTTCAATTGATGAGCTAACGTTTAATCTTAACTTATTTCTACTTGTAGATATTCACAAATCCGCATTCATTCTCTAGCGACGAAATTGACAACATTCGGGAACGTTGGGCACAATTTTTCATTGAGATTAGTAACTTGTGAATTTTTTCATTAGTTTAGAATGTTTATGGGTACAATAAAACAAAGTATATTAGATGACAATTTAATAGCTTCGCATGTATGTTAGTTTAAATTGTATATTGATTTGAAAATTATTGGAAAGTATATTAGTTTAGCATCTATGTTAGTATGCAATAATTAGAATGTATTTTTATCTTGATCTGGTTGCGAAATAATTCTGTGTGGTTGATGTGGTATATTGTTGTTAAATTACAGGGAAGGAAGGGAACAAAACAAACTAGCTATTAAAAAAATGTAACTTTTTACATCGATTATGCTAGCAACCGATGTAAAAAGTTATGTTTTTACATCGGTTATGACTATAACCGATGTAAAAAGTTACTTTTTACATCGGTTGCTAGCATAACCGATTTAAAAACATAACTTTTTACATCAGTTAACATAAAGAATCGATGTAAAAAAAAAAATTTACATCAGTTCAATAACCGATTTAAAAAGTCCAACTTTTTACATTGCTTGAATCTATAACATCACTATAACCGATGTAAAAAGTCTAATCTACAGTAGTGCATAGATACTACAATGATGACGCTCATTCATGGCCATACTTGCACTGCATACAAAATTTCAATTCCTTATTTGTATCTAAAGGAGATGAATATGTAGTAAACATTACTAGAGACTCATTGTAATTAATGAATGTGTAGTAGATCATTTACTTTGTTACACAAACTAATTATTTTATGATGATTAATGTTATGGTAATGACTTATATTTCATATCAATTGATACCAGTTTTGGTCTTGTTTTTTGTCTAGTTGTCTCTAATATATAATCAGAAATATGTGTCTGATATGCAATCTGTCAACATACAAAACTATAAAGATTAACCATTCATAGAAAACAAATCCAATCATTTAATTTGCATTAACTATGTCATGGTCCCACATATAGGTTCTGTGAAAGGTTAATACAAATTAGAGAAATGCTAGTAATACTATCAAATACTCCTTTTCTAACACTCTTTACTACAGGCTAGAATTTATTAGAAATCACAAATTTTGGTAGGTCCCACCTCTACATGAGGAGAGAGACTCATTAAAAAAGAATTAAAATCTACCAAAATTTGTGATTTTTAATAAATTTCAATTAATAGTAGATAGTGTTAGAAAGAGAATGTTTGAGAGAGTATAGCTAGCATTCCTCTACAATTAAATTCATATTGAATTAAACAGGTGGATTTTTCTCTATAAAGTGATTGGATTTAGAGAACATGGTGGATTTGTGGAAATGAAAGTGGCCGGTACCTTTTGTTGCGGGAATTAGTATTCTTTGCAGGATTGTTATTTTGTTCGGCATTTTAGTTTTTAAAGTTTTGAAAATTTTAAATATGAATTAATCTTAACCATTAAATAATTAAACGGTACAGATAAATTCACTTTACTCTCCAAAGTGATAAGCTCACTTTAGAGGATCTTAATCCCTCTACTACACTATATAACTCTCTTGTTATGAACCTCTCTTTCACAAAATAAAAATTAAAAAAATTCACATCTCACTCTCTCTAGCATCACCAAAATCACATTTTAACGGTGATTAGAAATTACAACACGAGTAAAGGCTACCCTCATTAAAAAATTAGCAGGTTACAATACGAGTAAGGTTACCGTCCCTAACCGTGAATGGTGCTGTCTCATGGAAGCTCAATTTGAGAGTTTTATGGGACTGAAGGCAAGCTAGAATCGTGTTAAAAAGTGGTAATTACTGGAGAAAGTCCATGCATGCGGAAAGCTACCCAATAAAGACACAACAATAGAAACATGCTTATTTGGTGGCTAATTGTGGAGATTATGGAAATAATTAATTATACAATATGTATGCACTCTCTAAAAATGTAAATTGCATTGGAGTCCAACAGGGCAGCACTACATATATATAGGGGAGGCAATCTAAATTTCAATTGTTAATCTAGTAGTTACCGACTGCATTCCACCTTGCCATTAATTTTTTAATTGGTAAAAAGCCATTAATTTGTAAGGATTGAAGCAGGTTATGTACCAAGCAAGAAACCAGAACACGTATATGAGATGCTACCATAAGGGGACACGTTAATTCATACTCACACTAGGTGGCCAGTTAGTTTAATATGAAATATAGAAATCTGGGGTTTCGATGGTAATTGAGAGACAGGTGCATACACTGTCTCTCATCTACACACGGTCCAAAATGTTGATAATTATTAACCCCTTCGCTTGGATCA
The DNA here is from genome assembly GCA_004329165.1 of Spatholobus suberectus. Classification (NCBI taxonomy): domain Eukaryota; kingdom Viridiplantae; phylum Streptophyta; class Magnoliopsida; order Fabales; family Fabaceae; genus Spatholobus; species Spatholobus suberectus. The sequence continues at coordinate 69,003,824 of CM014732.1, forward strand.
TAATGAATTAAGTGGGATTAAGTGGCCATTGGTAGAGTCACTTGGCTTAGTGGTTCATGGTCTAGGCAGAGAGAGGATTCAGATCCTCTCTTCTACATGGATTGAAGAGAAAAAGACACAATATTTTTAAATAAAACTACTAGTTCTTACAAGTAAACATAACAGGTTCTCCTTTAATAAAAAAGTTAAGAAAATATGCATAGTTGACTTGAATCAATTAAGAAAATGAGCATGAAGCTTCTCAAGTTCACTGATACCCTTGTTCTTGGTCATGCTCTAAAACATGAATTGGATTTTGAGGAATTAAATTACTGGATTTTCCTAAAGATCTATTGAATGCTAATCAGTAATCGGCGACGCCACCCATATAATTGTTACTTCTATTTCTTTTCTCAGGTAACCAAAACCCGAAAGACCTCGACCAAGGATAACAGCACCAACTAATAATGCTATCGGTGCCACAACTACGACAAGATTTGGGCAACCCTTCTTACAAAGCATCTCAGAGGCTGCCAGCTGATCTGTGTTTTCAATGTTACCCACATGTGGTTTGAGGGACAGAGGAACAATTGAGAAAAACAAAAACAGAAAAAAAAAAAATTCCTCCATGATTGCTTAGTCATGTGAAAATTAAATATAGTTACATTGAGCTTCAAGGGAGGCTAGAAACAACTGAGATGATAAAATTCTGCTCTGCATTGAGGAATAAGAACATTTTTAAGAGTTATTTTTTCATTTTTATTTTTAAATTAAATATTAAGGGTGGTTATCAAACAGCCAGCATTTTGTTCTTTCTTTGGCGGCAGTTAGCTAAAAATGAGGTTATATGAATTTGTAACGGCAATATTAGCGTCATTTTTAGAACCGCTACTAATCATTTTAGTGGCGGTTAAAAACTGTCAATATCCCTTAATATAACCGCTGCTAAAACCCGATTATGCTACAGTGTGTGTGTGTGTGTTGTGGGTAAAAAATGGTAGGAGTGAAAGGCATCTAATGTTTTATTGCTCCACCCGATGTCCTCCAAGTGCATGAATTCCCTTTAAGAAAAAAAATATTAAGCCTTTTGATTGTTTATTTACCGCATATGGTATACAAAGATCATTTATATATTTTATAAGGTTTAATTACCTTTTTAGTTTTTATAGTTGCGCAAATTTTACCGTTACAAATTGACATTTTCTAATATTTTTTATTTAATTTGTAGTAGTGTAAAACCTGCTAGAAAATTTGTAATGATTTTACATTACCAATTTTTATTTTGTGATGATTTTATTTCACAGAGTTAAAACACACTTAACTATAAGGATCAAACCGATATTGAAAGTGCATATATAGAAACTAAAACGGATTATTTTTAACTATAGGAACCAAAAGGTAAAGTCTGTGAATTATAGAAACCAAAAAAGTAATTAAACTTATTTTATAAATATCAAACCAATTTTCTTCCCTTGGGGTTATCACTATGTGACCTGGAGGTCGGAGATGGCTTAACAGAGCACGTTGATCGAAATAGCATAAAGTAATGAAAATGAAATATCATATATGGTTTTGGAGCATTCATGAACATGAAATAGGCGTAACGCAGCAGAGGCTGTGGGATTAAATGTGCTTGAAGTTGAGGGTTGGGAACGAGAGTGAATGCGGGAATGTAGAATTTGCAGGCTGAATGGCGGAAAAGTGGAAGGTTGCAGTTAGTTTGCTGAAACGTTGATAGAACTGGGTAACCCATCCGCTTCGCCTCACTATTCACATAGTCAAAATTTTCTTGTCCTCGTTTTAAGTGCTGCCTTGTAAACCAATATTGATCAACCATTATATTATCTGTCTCGTTGAAAACATATAAAAGACTATTTCATATATTGGAGGGAAGAGGCACTACACAGTGGGGGCAGTGGCTGAAGGTGAGGAATATAGAATAGGAGGCACATGACTCACTTAAGTGTTTTTATTAAAGCAGTTAGATTATAGGTTAAATTATGTTTTTTGTCTCTTTATTTATTTTTAAAATTTAATTTGGTCTTATTATTTTTAAAATATTCAATTTGGTCTTTCAATTTTCAATCAATGCAATATTGTCATTTTCATTAAATTGGAGTTCACGCTATTAGGTTTAAGGATTAGCAACGGTTTTAAACCGTCACAAAAAAGTTGTCACTAATTAGTGACAGTTTTAAACTGCCACTATTTAATTTTTTAATTTATTAAACTTCAAAAAATTATAAAATAGTGACAGTTAAAAATTGCCATTAATTAGCGACAATTTAAAACTTTCGCTAATCCTTAAACCTAACAGCATTGACTCCAATTTGACAAAAAGGACAACATTGCATCGATTTTGAAAATTGAGGAAACAAATTGAACATTTTAAAAATAATGGAACCAAATTGAATTTTGGAAATAATTAGAGAAACCAAAAATATAATTTAACCTAGACTATAATAGAATGCACAGGTGAGAATGAGTGTAACTCTTTTAATATTATCCTAGTATAATTTAATCCCTCCACACGCGCGCCACTCACTCATACACAAACTCAACGCCTACTCACATCAGGACCTCTCTATCATATACCCTCAAACTGATGCAACACCATCCCCTGAAACCGAACTCCCACCTCGAAGACATGTGCTTCCTCAGCCACCCCTCACGAACCCAACCTCTATCTCTATGCATCATTACAAGTCTAGTTTCTGGTTCAATCGGTTCAACGGACTGGGCCGAGCCGAATTTCAAAACATTGTTCATTCTTATTACTATATTTGGGAGTGCAGTGTTGTTAGCTGGGTTAGCTTAATCAATTGTTGGGCCTACCGGCCTAGTTACATTTACATTAAGGAAGTTACTTTTTGTAACCCCTTCTTTTCTAGTACCACCCTCTTTTTCTAATTTTTATTTAATATGTCTTGTATACATGTTTAGATGGTGCCTTAGAAATTAAATTCCCTTGCATTAGAGGGTGTGATTAGAAAAAGGGTTGCAAAAAATAACTTCCCTTTCATTAATCCAAATGAATTCATCTTATGGGGAGGCTACGCCATTTTGGTTGGAGTTAGGTCAAATAATTTTAAGTTTAATAGGTATGCATTGTTAATATAAAAAGTTTTACACTGTTAATTAATTAAAAATCATTTTTAGTATAATTTTTAAAGTAGTTATTATAAAAATCATCAAACTTATCATATATAAATAGTTTGTGATTGAAACACAGTGTAAAAATATTTACTTGTCAGTATATGTATATTATTTGTTCATAAAATAATATTGTAAGCTATAAAACTTTAATTATATAATAATAAAGATCAAAAATCAAAATTTTAAGATATAAGGATTAAAATAAAAATTATAGAGATATAAAAAAGTAATAAAAACTTATCAGAAATACTGAACATTACAAATCATATTAGTACGAAACATCAATAAGTTTCTCAAGCATTATTTATCTACTTTTACAAAACATGGACGCAGTGACAATAAGCAATCCACGAACACCACATCGACTCAGTGATTGTTATGTGCTAAATCTTTCGGAGTTCGGACTATATAGCAATGCCGAATAATAATTAAGTTTTGAATTGAAAAAAAAAAAGAAGATAAGATAAATATCTGTATAATGATTAACGGGGATTGCTAGGCTGCTAGCTGCAGCTAATTATAGAAAATGATGGAAGAAATTAGTACTAATCTATTCAAATTCAAACACCAAGTGTAACATTAATCATAAGAGAGAAAACTGCAAGGATTGAAGAATTTTGTTGAATTGGACAAGTACATAATGTCAAATTTATTTATTTAAAGTAATGAAATTGTCTAATGTCTTAAAATGATTATGAATATATATCATAGTGGAAAATTATTCCCGCCCTGAAAAAATGGCTCATAAATACTAATTCTTCAAGGAAAATAGAACCTATCTATTTATAATGTGTAAGTTTAAAATGTAAACTTTTGACATTTAAATAATTTTGCTTAGCTATGATCAATGGGTTGATTGAACCATTTACTATTAAAAAAGAGTGTTACTAACAAGTGTCTAAAGTAAGAACATTGATTGAAGAATCAATTAATAGGGAAATTTTTCTAAAAATTACGGTATAATGTTGCAATATTGGAAATCACTATAGAGTTGTGTGGATAATATTTTCGTATAAAAAATTTTTACTTTTAATTCTTTAAATTGTTTTGTAAAAATACTTGTTAGTGTTCTCCTTAGTGAAAAAAAAAAACTTAGTAAACAAATAACTAAATAATCACTCTTTCTCCCCGTTACTCATGCACTGCACAACTCCAGACTCACCATTAAGGCCTTCCTCTCTCCAACCTCTCTATTCTCTATTATTGATGCACTACACCCTCCTGCTGTTTCCGATATATGAAAAAAAAAAAACTTTTCTTGCCCACAGCTCGTTCAAAAACCCCACTCCATCACTTGGACACCGTCAACTCCACACCATCAATTGAAAAAGAGGGGGAAATAAATGAGGGAAGGAGAAGGCTAAGAGAAAAATATGCATAAATATCAATGTGGAGGGGAAAAGGTAATAAGAGTGAAGGAGATAGTAGACAATAATGCTTAAGAGACGCATATTCCTAATATATTTTCCTTCTACAATTCCTAGGTGTCATCTCCCAAAATCTATTTGATGCCTAAACCTTCCTAATTAACTGAACTATCACACTGCTAATTTACATTAACTTAAACTGTTATATCTCCCTTTTATTGCATAATTAATATTTCACCATATATTATTTTGAAAACATTTAATATTTTATTGTTGCATTTCATACAACTCTCGCTCCTATTAAACTTTTAATAAAAATATATTTTTTTATACAACTGCGTACATGCAAGTCAATATCTAATTACAAAATAAATTAACAATTCATTGAGTAAAGATAATGAGTCAAAATAAAGCAAATACTCAAAATTTAGATTTAACTACTTTAAAAAAGATGGTATTTAAATTTATCTAATTTAAATAAATAAATTATATGTAAAATTTAAACTTGAATTGTTTAAAACTAAAATTTAAGTTTAATTTGTTTAATTTATTTATAACTTAGTCAATTTATTTCCCTTTATTAAATATCTAGTTGGAGTCATGAATTAATAAATTTCATAACATTTACCCATGTATGGACCTACCAACTTGAGTAACCTAACAATTCTCCTTTAATTTGTTCTATTTGAAAATTAATATTGATTTCCAAACAATTAATCTCTCAAATAAAATTTTCAAATCTCAACTTCATTAGAAAAGTTTACCTCCTTTTTACTTTTGTCACTATTCCTTGCCCTTCTCATGACTTGTCCTTCTAGCTATAGGTAGCAAACATTTTTCTCATTTTTTCATTCTTGCATGATCAAGTGTCTCCCCTTATTCCCCTTGCACCTCTACTTGGTCCTAATATACTTGTACCCATATGACATTATCTCCCTCAAAGATATTATATTAAGCCTTAAAAAGAGTACAAATCAACCTCTTACATTGTAAAAATTTTGAATTGTACTATTGTGGAGCCCCATTCTCACTTTCCCAATGTATGCACCTCAGTACAAGTAATGCATGCACTAAAGGTTTATAAAACATTAGAAATAAGGGCATAACAACAACAATGTTTGCTCTTCATCAAAAAAATTTCATTTGCAGTCAATGGTTAACATACTAGTTGGTTCAAAGTATTAAGGTGGTCATGGATATCTCCTCTCTTCTTCATTTTGATTTGATACAACTTCATTTTCAAACAAACTTAATTGGTTAACATCTCTAACACATAAATGCAATCAAGCTTCTCACACAGTTTTTAGTGTTCACTCCTTCAATATGTTGTACTTGATATCAAGAGTAATAACAAACTAATCTGTACTCACGACCCTCCTTTAGATCTTAGCCCAATCTCTAGCACTCACAATAGTAGGTTTCTCTTTTTTCAAAAGCTTGGTCAAGACTTTCTTGTACCAAGAGGTCTTGAATAGTATTTTACCAAATTGTGAAATTAATTTTAATTACCATCAATAGTGGGATTTTCAAATCTAGGTGTTCTCCTTATCATAATCATTGTATGGAAAAACTTTACACATGCAAGATCAAGGATGTGAACACGCACACAAAACACACTATGAAGAAAATGATGGACATAAAATTTATATGGTTTGGCACCTCTTTTCTTTGTCCACAATAATGCTCCAACAAAGTATTCACAATCTTAACAAAATTACAAGTTTTGCAAAAACTTAAAAATATTCCCCAATATGTATCACCTTACAAATCTAAGTATCTCCTTGCTCAAGTGTAATAAGGAATGATAAACACTCACTTCACAAAAGACTCTCTACTGCTCAAGTAACCTTTCACACTAAGCTTATGAATTTCCTACTCTTCTCTTAGATTTGGATGGATGCTTCAACCCTATCTTTATAAGACGCATTTTGTATAGTGTTGGGTATGCCTTTATCTATGAATTTAATTAATTATGCTTCACATTTTCAAAACCCTTGAAAAGTCACATCTCTTCTATCAAGAGTCAATGAGGCATCAATTAATTTCATAACAACCAATTATGCGCGGAAACCACCAACCTGAGTAATTACCTAATAATTCTCCTTAATTTTATTTTACTTAAAAGCTATATTTGATATTCATAACAATTGTATACAATTAAAAGGAACCAAAACTATATGAAATTTCCTTTTATATTTAAATGAAATGTCAAAACTCAAGAAGATGTGAGAATCAGACCGAATCGGTTGATCTAACCAATCCAATTGGGAATCGCTCACTAGATTGGTTTGCTCAACCCTCAAAATAGGTCTTATAAATAACTAGTGTAAAATTGGCTAAATCGGTCACAACCAATTTGAACTACATTGTTGGATTTTTTCTATTTTTTAATTAAAAAAAATTAGTATTATAATGATTGATACAATTCTAACCCAATATTGTGATGATTGACAGTTACATCAATTATATTTATTTAGTTTCTAATTATAATTAATGGATATTCTTATGTGTTATTGAATATTGAACTTAAATGATAAGACACATTTAGTTAGCTTTCATATTTGATTTTGAATATCTTATGTTGTGAGTTATGAGTAATAATATTTATAAGCTTAATTTTAATATGAAATTATTAATATTATTTTTTTTATTTAATATTATTTATTATATTATATTAAAAATTACAATAATATTATTTAATTATTATCAGTTCAATTATAATTAAACCATTAAACCTTGAAACAGTATCTTCATAAATTCAATGTTTGGTCCAATTTTAAAAACCTACTAAATTGACCTAAATCTTAGTAAAACTTAATAACTATACTCCTAATCACAATGAAGTATGAAATCTTAGTAAAATTCCTCACTATACTCCTACCTATACTCTTAAACTTCACTAAATTTAATTTTAGTCCTCCATTTTTTTTTTGTAGATTTATTTTTCAGAAATTTTAAAATTTTAAAAAATAGTCTCTATTACCATTTATTGATGATATGACATATATTTAAATATATCAAATTGTATATCACTATAGAATAGTTATTGACGTGACATGATTAGATACATATCATATTATCAGTGAATAATAATAAAAGGATCATTTTTAAAAATTTAAAATTTATGAGAACTAAAATCAACCAAAATATTTTAAAAATTAAAACATAATTTAATCATATTTTCATGGGCTAAATATATTTAAACCATAAATATATAACGTCACGTGATTTTAAGTTACATAGAAAAATTTACTCAAATATTTTAAAATGGTGTAATCACTAAAACAATGTAATGAGCTTTTATTTAAAAAATATTTTTATATTTATTAAATGTTGAATTCAAATTTCATTAAAAAAATATATAATTGAACATAGGATCACTACTTCATAATTAACTAACATGTAACTAAACCCACTAAAATCGGCCTAATAGTAGGGAATTAGATAGTTTATATGAGAACTTATGTTCTAATTTCATTGTCATTGTACACACTCAAAAAAAAAAAAAAGATAACAAGTAACCAAAATATAAGATATAGAAAGAGAAAAGTAAATTACCAATTAAACGAAAGGATGTTCACAACTCCTGCGTGCTAAAAAATGACTTGAATCAAAGTAACTTCATTCAATTTACGAGAGAGAACTGCCAAGATCAAATGTTTATGAGTCAATCAAAATTAATTGATTATTTATAAATTTTTATGTTATAATGTAAGATTTTTCACTGCATGTGTTACAAAAATTTATAATTAAATACTACCTCATTTTTCATTGAAAATTCAACCATATAAGATTTCATTATTAAAAAGTGACTATTTGAAAAAATATCCTCTTTAAAATAAATTAAAACAACATAAATTGAATATTCTTCTTTTCTTTTTCTTTTGCACTTTTTCTATGAAAATTGCATTCTAATTGTAATCTGATAACTTTTAATAATTCAGTTGAAAAATTGTTTATGATATAAAACATTTCTCATAAAAAGTTATTTCATTATTTACTAAGCATATATGTTAGATTTTTAAAAAAGACTATTAACTTTAATTTTTTTTCCATGATTAATCATATTCATACCCAAACTGGAGCCAACAACCTTGACAACAAAATTAAGTTCAATATATTTGTACTAAATGGCAAAGTAAGATAGCAATATATTACATAAATTTCTAAATATAGTTCTATCAATTAGAGTGTTAATATGATAAATACAATACAAATTAATTAATGATTACAAATCTCATAGATAATTTACGAAAAGGAGTAATAAATTAAAGACTTAAATTTGTTTTTAATTTTTATAAATATAAATTTATTTAGTTTTTGTTATTTTGAAAAAATAATTGATATTTTTCTTTATAATTTCTTCAAACAATAGACCTTATCACCACTTGGTGATAATATGACATGTATTTAAATATGTCATATTACCAACTATTCTTAGATAAACATTTCACATGATATGATTAGATGTATATTACATTATCATCATTAAGTGATAACATAAACAACTTTGAAAATTTTAAAATTTATGAAAATCAAAACTAATAAAAAATAACAAAAACTTAAAATAAAATTAGTAAAGTTGTATTTATAAGATTAAAAGCTTAATTTATCTCAAAATAGACAAGTCTTAAGAACTCACAAATAAATAGGACTTGATAATTTAAAGAGTTTAATGGTTATATGCATTATCAGTGTAAAAAATTTTACACTGTCAACCAATTAAAAATCACTGTTGGTATGACTTTTAAGATAGTGATTGTAAAAGTCAACAAATTTACCATACATGGTGGTTTATGATTTGATAACTGTATAAAACTCTTTTACAATGTTAGTGTATAACCCTATATCATATCCACCCATAACAGTGTTTCCACCCATAACACCGATTGTTATTTGTATTTTATTTATTTAAATGGTAAAATGTGTTTGGGTCAGTGAGTGTGTAGCGCCTACGAGTCTAATTTTTTGGGTTTGGATTAGTTTTGTTGGGTCTAAATGAATTAATGCCAAATTCTGGATAGCATATGGTTTTGCATTGGTTTTGACCAAAACAATGGTTAGGCATAGGCTTGAAAAATAATAAATGTAGTGGCATTTAGGTAAAATTATTTTCTGTCTCTGATAAAAAGATTGGAGTTAAGGATAATACTTACAAAAATATTACAATAATAATAATAATAATAATAATAAATAAAACAATTTTTTCTCATATAATCAGATATAACATTGATTGTACGATTCATCATCTTTAAGTATTAGAGAAATATTAGAAACACAATCTCTAGTATTGATTAAAATTTATTGAAAATCACAAAATTTTGTAGGTCTCACATCTTCTTTGATGAATTTCATAATTTTGAAGTTTTCAATAAATTTTAACTAATATAAAAAATTATGTTAGAAGAAGTGTGTTAAAGAATGTGCATCTAGCACTCCTCTAAGTATTATATGCATCATATATAAGGTTCTATGATTAAATATATGTTATATTATAATCTTGTGCAATGAAGATTAAATTTTTCTTTAAAAAAATTGTTCTTCTGTATCACCATGTTATTGGTACGAAATATCTAATAGTTTTGCTAATGACTAATTTTCGTCGAAGAGCTTGACTGACCACCTTTAGTAGAGTCTACCCTTCCAATCATGTTTTTTCATGCACAAGACTCAAACTTGATACATTTTCTAAGGGATTCGAGCTCAGTTTCACTCAGATGAACGACATGTTGGAAAAAAAATGTTTTTCATTAAAATTATTTTCTACCTTTTATAAAATAACAACAATAATAATAATAATAAAATAAAACTTAAAAAGATTAAAATTCACTTAGCAACCTACGATGTTGATTTTCAATCCTCAAATATCGTATATTTCATGGGGACTTTCGTACAGTAATGTTGTCTCAAACCTTTGATGTACTTATGTTTTCTCAAAAATTTGTTCAAACTTTTCATTACTTTCTCATTTTATTTATTTTAAAATTATGTTCTTAATTACTCAATAAAGTATATATGTTCTTGTTAAAGAATTTTATAAACAAAATCTTTTTTATAAATTTGTAATAATAAGTAAATAAATAAACACACATAAGAAAAATAATAAAATAAAGTAATAAATGAGTTGGTAACATAATAAATAAACTAAATGTTCTTTTTCTGATTAGAGTATAGATCCTGTAACTTGTCTCTATCTTTCCATTTGATATAATTCGGTGAAATCATTGTATATAGATTGAAGTACTCCTTGTATTCTATTTTCTAATAAAGCTTTGCTTATAAAAAAAAAACATAAATAAAACAAGTTTAGACAAGCACCTACAACGTTTATTGTATGATTCGTCATCCTCAAGAATTAATGTATGATAATGTTATTTTAGACCCTACGCAATGAGAATCAGTTTTAAGAACAAAAGTTTTTCCTTTTATCAAAAATATTTTCTAGTCCTTTTCTATATATAAATTGATTCCAAAAAATAAAATAACAAATAAATAAATGTTAATAAACCAAAAATTTGAATCTCATGCAACGAGTTACAACATTGTTTATATGATTTTTACCTTCAAGTTTCATGAACATTATAAAAACTTATGTATAGTTATACTAATTTAAGTCTTGAGTTATGTGCGTGATTCTTTTAAATAAAATAAATAATTTATTTACTACAAAAAAATTAAAATTAGTTACAAAACAATTTATATGTAATTTTTAAATAATTGATCGCTAAAATTTTGTGAGATCAATAATACTAGTGACAAAAAAACAATTTTTGTCGCTAAATTTCATCACTAATATATTAATTTTTTATAGTGATTTTTAAAATCTTATCAAAATGAAAATCTTACTATATAAATTTCCTTTTTTAAAAAAATCTTACTCAAATAAAAGAAAATCTTACCAAAAATAAATTATCTTTTTTTAAAATATTATCAAAATAGAGATCTTACCAAAATATATTTTTTGTAAAATAAAAATCTTCTACTAGTTTATTTCAAACTTTAGTAATTTCTTCCCCCTTTTCCATTTCCAATTTGTAATTTCTTTTATTATTTTTTCATTTTTCTAAAATTTATAAAAATGATATCTATTTTATTAAAAGGAATCAAATAAATTTTTTAAGTTATTATAAATCTTGCTCAATCAACTTAAGTGTAATCACTTTAGAGTGAGTGAATTAAGGATGCTATGAGATTAAATTTCCACAGCTCTATATATGTAAATCCATTCCCAATCCTATTCTATTTCGTAAACCAATCTTTTTTTTAAAGGAGATTTTCCCCTTATTTTCTTGAATTAAAAAAACTTAATATGACAACTTTATTTTGAAATTATTTTCAAATAGTGGAATTGAACTTAGATCCCTTAAACAAAGTCTTAGATTTAAATATTATGGATGAAGAAAACGTAGTTGAGAGTAGAGATCCCACTAAAAATGGTCAGTTAAGTTTGAGTCTTATGACAAAACCGATAACTACTTCACACCAACATGGTAACAATAAAAAAACTGTTTTCAAATATTTTTTTGCCATTTTATTGCGATCTCGGTCATGGCAGTAGTGAATTTATATTTTAGACTTATCAAATGGGGCAAAAATGAATGTTAAAATTAATACCTATTCCTGTGCAAATATCTAGTATTTGAAGCACTTAAATAATTATAATTACATTTTAAATGAAAAATTAATCAAATCAACATTTTATCATGTGAATTTCAATTCATTAATCATGTGGAAAAATGTCTCCATTTTTAAATAATCTGTATAAGAGATTAACATAATTTCTAATAGTAATGAGATGTATGTGTGTGCACGAGTTAAAATCAAAAGAAAAATAATTTATACAATATATTTTTGGCAAATTTTTACCTTTTATTCTTTAAATTTATTTAAGCCTTTCATTTTATCTCACAATTATTTTATTTTATTTTAGTCCTAAGTTTCTATTTAATTCAACAAACTCTTCTAAACTTAATCAATTGATTAAATGTTATTTTGTTCTCACTTATACACATAGGCTAACGTGTTCTTTTCATTTCTTTTTCAAAGTTAAACGGTAAGGTATATTATGTACTGAATTACAAAATTATTTGATAAATTATTTGTCTCTTATTTTAAAATTTTAAAATAGATAAGTGACAGTATTTATAACCAAATGTAAATCTAGTTTAATTAATTATACATATGTAAGTTTAATATATTTAAACTATAAAAAATGTTACAATATTAATAGATATAAGGTAAAATATGTTCTTAATCCAATAAATATCGCATTTGGTTTTAGTATTTCAAAGAATTTAGGTTAGTTTTAATCTTTATAAATTTTAAAGGTTTTGAACATAATTCCTATTGACACAATATGTATTTCAGATGTGTATAGATATATATAACTTAATTAAGTACTTGTCATGTAAGTTCTTATATATAAGTTGTTTTTATAATCAAAGAGAAAATAGAGTTAAACTTTTCATATAAGTCATAAGTTCTTTTCATAAACTATTATAAAAAATTATTGAAATAGGCTCAAAACAACTTATGGGCATATTACAAGTTATTTTTACAAGTTTTCTCAAACACTTACACAAATGTTTATGTCCTAATATAAGCCAAATAAATTGTAAATAAATTCTTCTAAACACACCTTTAGACATGTAAAATCACATGTCACTTAAGAATGGTCATTAACATGACATTTGATACATGTCGTGTTTAAGATAAGGATTCCCCCAACTATTGTTTACTTTTTTTTAAAAGAGAAGTTAAGCCAAACATATTTAGAGAAAAGCTCTTAAAAAATTAATGAAATTATTTTTTATAAAGAAAAATGAGAGAAAAGTAACTTAAAAAAAAGTTAACTGGAGTAGTTTTAAAAAATAAGCTACACATCTTGTCTTCTCTCTCATCCTAAATTAATGAGTATAGGACAATGAAACAAAGTTTTTAGTCTAAAATGAGTTTTTAAGCTAAAGTTGTCAAACAACTTTTTTAAAACTCGCATTTAAACTTTAAATTTAAATTAATTTTTAACCAAAAAATTGGGCCAAATATAAGCTAAGTGAGGATATCAATTATTTTTAAAAAATTTAAAACTTTTTTCAAAAATTTATGTAGAAAACTAAAACCATATTTAGTCATATTTAAAAGAATTAAAAACATATAATAGCATCACAAATAGGTGGTGTTCCATTATTTAAAATTACGTAAAAAAATTTACTAAGTTTTTGAAAATGGTATATTAACTTCTGAAATGTAATTAGCTTTTATTTATAAATTAATTTTATATTTGCAAATATTGAATTCAAATTTTACATGTATATATGTATACATATATATATATATATATATATATAGAGAGAGAGAGAGAGAGAGAGAACGAATCGAATATAGAATCACTTTACTTCTTTATGATTGACCAACAAGTAACTAAATGGAAGATATAGATTGAGAAAAATACATTACCATTTAGGTCAAAGGAGGTTGACAACTGCCACATGCTCAAAAATAGCTTGAAGTAAGATAACTTCACTTCAATATACGAGACAGAACTGTCATATAAGAATCAGTCAATATCAAGATCATTTGATCATTACATAAACTTTTATATTATAATATATAATGTTTTATCAAATGTATAGCAAGATTTTATAAATACTAACGTATTTTTCGTTGAAAATTCAATCATATAAGGTCTCATCCGAATGAATTGCAAAATTTAATAAATACTAATTTATTCTTTGTTGAAAATGCAATCATATAAGATCCAATGATAAATAAGATTTTATAAATATTAACTTATTCTTCATTTAAAATTCAATCATATAAGGTCCCATGATAAAAAAAAAAAAGTAAATAGTTTATGCACTGTATAAAAAGCTTTTATACTATCATTTAATCATAAATTATCATGTAAGATAAATTTAGTAACTTTTGTAATAACTACCTAAAAGGTCACACCTAGCATGTTTTCTAATTGGTTGATAACATTGTTTTGAAAACCAAATCGTCTAGTTCAATCCAACTAGAAACCGATCTAGTAACCGGTCCATTAACTACAAATAGTCGAAGCATCCTAGAATTGGTGAGAACTAGTCAAATTGGTCTAAAACTGGTGTAAAAAACCGGGTTGAACCGATATTTTTATATTTTTATTTTACTTTAATCTAAAAAATTTTAAAATAAATAAAAACGTATATTTAAAGATTTCACATAATCATAAATTTTTATCCATTATTTTTAATGTTTTATCTTATAAAACATGTAATTTAGTTATTTATATTAAGTTACAATTTTTTAGATCCTGATTTCTCATAGTTTATATTAATTTATTACTTAAAATATTATATAATATTGAAAAATATAAATTTAATTACTACCAATTTGACCATGGTTTAATCGCATTTAAATTATTGAACCTTGAACCAGTGTCTTTACCAATCCGATCACCCATTTGGTTCTAAAAACATTACTTGATGGGTTAAATATGTTTTTAGTCCTCCAAAAATTGACCTATTTTGGTTTTAGTCCTTAGAAAAAAAAATTCTTGAATAAAGTCCCTCAAATATTAAAAATATTCTAATTAGATCATGTGCTAAACTTTGCTTAACTTTTCTATTGAATGATGGTTATATCAGCCTTCAAGTAAAATATTTATTACCTGGATTTGTCTGGTGATAATTTTTAATAAAAAATTGTATAATTACTTTTGTTTTAGGGTTAAAAAAAATTCTGTGATTTAGGGTTAAACATGTAATAATTTTATTCAAAAAATATGTTACTAATTTGACCTAGACATAACAGTTGACATGAACCACCACATCAACAAATTAATGGTAACTGTGATGATGATATGACCATTATTTAACAAAAAAGTTAAATAGAATTTAGCACAATGATCTAATTAGGGTATTTTTAATATTTGAAGGACTTTATTCAAGAAAAAAAATTCTGAGGACTAAAACTAAAATAGGTCAATTTTTGAAAGACCAAAAACATATTTAACCCTTAGTTGATATTGTAAAGATTTTTGTACCGACAATTAATGCATATAAATTAAATTTTAAAAAAAGTGATTATTTAGAATAATATCCTGTTTAAAAAATATTATCCAAGGACCAAGTGGATACTTAATTTAAGATAATATTAAATTTTCTTTTTTCGTATAACAGCTGTAATAAAACTAACGTTAAGTGTATAATTGTTTTGGTTAATTTTCAAAATTGATGAATTCAAAAATTGTATCTCGAAAATTCTTGTATCAGGAAAGTTCCAGTAAAGGAACGGAGATTAAAATTCGAAGCAGCAAACGTTTCAGATTATAGATACATTAAACATGCATTGCGTCTAATATCTTTTAGAGGAGCAATTAAATGAATGAATATACAGCGACAAACCCCAACTTCAAAAGGACGGATGTTCACCAAAAAAACAAAATAGGAAGTATCAAGTTGTTATTAGCACTTACCTGATCACTATGAGGACAACAGATCGAAACAACCAGAAGCTCTTAAGAATGCATAAGAAAGCTTCGAAGAAACAGTGAAAAGGAAAGGCTACGCACAGAATCTTTCCTCCAATCACTTCAAAGCATTGAGATCAATTTGAAATTGAAGTTGCAAAACCAATATTGGCACATTTAGATTTGTAGCACAAATCCGGTGATGAGTGGAATCGGGGATTTACTCATTATTTACCTTGAAGATATACCAAATACAGACATTTATATATTTCATTAATTAATTTTCTCTCATGTTCACATGCTACAGCCTCGTCACATGCAGCCACCAAATGCGTTGAATTTAAGTCTACTTTTGTAATTATTGTCTTTTTTTTATTATTATTAGGTGTATACTTTGTAATCATTGTCGTCGTTGGTCTACATATTGCTTATCCTGTTGGAATGTTTAGTAGTTAAAGATGCAGCTGTGAAAAGGACTTTTGGCATATAATAAAACACGTTGCCCTTACATAAACATTGGGTTGATCTATCTCGGATCCTGTATTGGATTTTTAATTATTCTTTACATGACTAGTTGAATGAAACCACTTCTGAAGTCGTTCTAGAAAATAGGAGTAGGACATTTGACGATTCCGAATTTGCGGTCCACCTAGCCAACCCACCATCAAGCAATCAAACAATCAAACATGGCCATCAAGAATTAAAAAATAAAAAATAAAAAAAAGCCAAATGATAAAAGTTGTCTGGTTCAGGAATTAAAACTAAGCAATATTAAAAATATTATTAATTCACTTTTATTATGATTTTCAATTATTTTTAATATAGTTTTCAATAAAAACTTTTTTACATATTAATATTTTAACAAAAAATTTTAAGACACTAATTAATACTAGTGTAAAAAAAATAACATATAGAAAGAGTCCCATACACTAATTATTTTATCAATTTAGCATATTAATATTTAAAACCTTTTTTCATAATAATTTTCATAGACTATGTCAGTGTAAATTTTTTTACAACATATATATATATATATATATATATATATATATAACAAATCCACTTACTTTATAATTAAATAAGTCTTGTTTAACTTACTCAATTTAATAATTGTTTATAGATGATTTGAGTGATTTTATTAAGTAGATCAAGTATATAAAATTTCATATAATTTAAAATTATTTTATATTTCATCAATTTACTTTTGTTTTTAATGTTTAATATATTTTTTTAAATAAAGTAAATGTTGATAATAAGATTACATATTTATGAATATTCAATTTATCTAAAATTTGACATACATGATTATCAAAAGGACAAAACTTATGTATAGTTTCTTGAGTGCTTTTGATGCTGTTCTCCAATCAAAATTGGAGTTTCACCTTCGTAATCTGCATTGTTCTTTAATGCATGCAAATTATTGAGGTGAAACTGTAAATTTAATTGGAGAACAGCACCAAAACCACCTAAGAAACTGCACTTAAGTTTTATCCTTAACAAAATGATGTCACATGATTTAATAGTAGGATTAGTGAATTTTGTATCTTATAAAAAGTTATGATGGGGAGTAGGGGTGGAAATAGGCCAGGCTTTGGTAGACCTGAATCTGACCTTCATTAAAAGATAAAGCCTAAGCGTGGTCTTTTTACCTATTATAGATCTTTTTTAAAGGCTTAGGCCTAACCTGCATAAAAGTCTGGCTTAGCCTGTAAGCCTATTTTCTTATAAGTCCTATAAAAAGGCTAGTAGGCTTATTGGCCTAATTAGACCTATTGACCTAAAAAAGCTCGTTAGTAATTACATATTCTTTTATATTATTATATGTAATATATGTATTATATATAATTATGTATATATGATATAACATAATATGTGATATAATAATATTTTATTATATATGTATATAAACAGACCAACCTATTAGGCTTAATAGGCTTTTTTTAAGGCCTAAGGCCTAAACTTTTTACCTAAATAGGTTTTTTAAAAGCATAAGTCTAGCCTTTTAATAAACGAGTCAGACCTTATGTAGGCTAGGCCATAGGTCCCTGATAGGCAGCCCGACCTATTTCCACCTTTAATGGGGAGTAAGTATCCAAGACTTACTCCTAGTAAGTGGATCCTTTTCCACACACACACATACATACATACATATATATATATATATATATATATATATATATATATATTTATATATATATATGGCATTTTAGATGAGAAACTTCTTAAAATAAAAAATGAAAACAATTAATGGCATGCACGCATGCGTGCGCACACACACACATACACACACATATGACGTTTCAAATGAGAAACTTATTAAAATAAGAAATGAGATCAATTAATACAATTAATAATAGCTATTAGATTATAATTAAAAATAATTAATGATTGAGATTCAAAATCAATTAAACACCTCTAATGAGACCACCATTGTTGTTGTTTCCACCACTATCACCATCGTTGCTACCACTATCATCGTCACCACTGCTGTCACCATCACCACCGTCGTCGCTACCGCTACCATTGCCGTCACCTCCACCACTACCACAACTGCTACCACCACCACCACCACCGATGCGGCAGTGATGGTGGTGGCAGTAGTGGTGGTGGTGGAGGCAATGGTAATGGTGGACTCTAAGAAGTGATCAATTGGGTTTTTTTCTCAACCGCAATTTTTTTTTTTTAATTATGATCCAAAAACAATCATTGAAAGTTCTCATTTTCTCATGATAAGAGTTTTTCGTTTGAAACGTTCCCTATATATATATATATATATATATATATATATATATATGTATATGTACGTATATATATGTATGTATATTTGAGTGGGTGGGTGAGAATCAAAATTATTTTAGGGTTAACTATTAATGGAAATGTTGTGTTCAATAACTCTTGTATATGTTAAATTTCAACAATTCAATCGTTAAGTTAAAGGCTTTTATTGAATGGATCAAGTCTAATTCTTTTTTCTAAATTTTTAAAACTATTTATATCAAATAAATTTAATTAACACACTAGGGTTGGCCTAGTGGTGGGTTGTTTGGATAGTTAGCATGAGGAATTAGGCTCGAATCTCATTGCTGTCATTATACACCAAAAAATAAATTTAATTTATATATGATATACATTTCAAAATATAAATAAATGTTGAATATAGGATTATCTAATTACACATATCCAATTTGTTTAAAATTTATATCAAAATATTTAATAGCTGAATTATTGAAATTTAATATATATATATATATATATATATATATATATATATATATATATATATATATACTTAATTTATATGCACTATCAATATAATTTTTAGTACTCAAACATCTAATATGATTTAATTATTTTATTTCATCATCTTATTTATTAATATGTAGCAATGAAATGAATTTTTATTGGATGCCTGTTTAAAAAACAATTAGACTAATTACACACAAATTAAACTCTGTGTATATATATGACATATCTAGTGAGAGGGCCATTTTTATATGAGAGAGAGGAGTAAATCTGGGCCATATAACCATACATGGATGATTAGGATTTAATGTCATGTAACCACTTTAAAAAGTCATGTAACTTTTTAAAAATCTCACATGACTTGTGTGGTTTAAATCTTGACCATCCATGGAAAGATCTAATGGTTCAACTTTATTCCTCTCACTCTCACATAAAAAAGGCTCTCTC
This sequence comes from Spatholobus suberectus, assembly GCA_004329165.1. NCBI lineage: Eukaryota > Viridiplantae > Streptophyta > Magnoliopsida > Fabales > Fabaceae > Spatholobus > Spatholobus suberectus. Next base: position 69,023,468 of record CM014732.1, read on the forward strand.
ACTTGATACGTTGCCTATATATATATATTTTTTTTATTTTATTTTTTGAGGTGAAAATATATGTATTGATTACATATTGATTGATGTTCAACAATTTTAAAGTGATAAAAACATCAATATGGTGCTATACAGCCTGGCAATTAGCCGCCAAATGCGTTAAAGACTGCTTTTTTTTTTTTTTATAAACGTTAAAGACTACTTTTATACATTTGTTTATCCCATTGGAATATTAAAAAATTAACCATGATCCAGCTGTGAAAAGAATCGTTGGATTATAATAAAACATTTTGCCTTTTTTATTATTCTTTACATGACTACTTGAAACCACTCGTTAAGTCGTTTCTTTTTTTTTTTTTTTTTGCTGAAAGCTTCTGACGTCGTTTTAGAAAATAGAAGGAGGGCATTTGACGATTCCGAATTTGCGGTCCACCTAGCCAACCATCAAGCAATCAAGGGGCTGCTATTCTCACCCCAGTTTTTTCTATTTTCATCCCATGTTTTGTTTGCCTTTTTTTATTTCAAAAATATCTTTTGACGGAATTGCATTTTCGTTGTACAACGGAAATGCTTTTCCATTAAAATAGAGGGGGTGCGCCATTTATACACAACGAAAACACGTTTTCGTTGTGTATTTGGGACTGATCCATAACATTTCCGTTATGTATGTATTCAAAATACATAAAAGAAACGTGTTTCTGTTATATATTTAGAAATCAATTCTTTATATTTATTAAATTCATTTATTTATTTTAGTACAGCTTTTAATGGCTAATTGATAAGTGAGCAGGGCACGCGTCTGAATCGGTGTGATCTAGACCTTTGATTTATTGTGTGTAATATTGACCGTTTATTTTCCTAATGCATATGACATTGCTTTTATAATGATTAGGATAATATTGTTTACGTTTTGTTTGTTTGTTTTTATTTGTATCGCGTACTATAATTGTAACAATGTATTAGTGATATTAACAACGCAAAAAGTGTAACATATATAAAATCTAAAAGCATCTATAAAATCCAAAAATATATACAATAACGTCTCTACATAAAAAAGGATCTAATAGGAAAAAAAAAAGGTCAAGCATCAGAGGTGGTCGTCTTCCTCCACCTCCTCCTGTGATAGGTGCACCCGGAGGCCATGCTTGATTGAGCGATGGCCAATGCCTCCCGGATCATCCCATCACCATTCGTGCCTTCAAGCACGACCCTTAAACAAAGCATACACTCTAGAAGGCTAGCAACTTTCTCCCACTGTGCCTACAAAAAAGAAATGGAAACTTTATTAAAAAAATGTGCCATTGGCATCATAAAAAGCACATTGTAAAGATATGGATATACTTACCCTCGCATGAATGGTAGTCGTTAGACGAAGAATCCGTCACAAGCTATTGCTGCGGGATAGGAACTCATGGAGGCCTCGTAGAGGATCTCCCTCTACCGAAGGAATCAGAAAAAGGTGAGAAACATGGTGGAACCACTCTAGGTAGCCATCGCCAGATGTCCACAGAGCCTCGTGCAGCACAGCAACTCCTTTGCCTACCACGTGCTCCTACTAGCCCTCCCTGTCATCAAACTAGCTGGTGAATGATGGGAATTGAACAGGCAGAGGGCGAGAGATCTCCTGGATGTACCCAATTGCCTGAACACCTTTTCCAGTAAATGGGCGTGCATATGGGTACCACACTTGGTGAAGCCAGAGTAGAATGAAATTGCCTCCAACGGCTTGGACGACCCAGTGTGCATCATATGGTACCATATGACGTTGTCCAATTGTAGCTGGTCCAACGCTAGCCTAGTCCCCAACGCAAAGTTTGTGCCCCTCGTCAACTTCCACCAACACAGACGGGGATGCTACTCTGAGTAACCCCTAATGGGCTCCCGCTTTAGAGTGGTGAAGTGCTCATATATCCATGCCTATAATCGCCAATTAACATATTAAATTATATAAACAAAATAATCACCAAACACATATCTACAAAAAATAAAAAAAGTACCATGATCAAGCTCATGTATCCTCCAAACTATGCCGCACACCAGAGGATGGCAACATTGAGCCGATCATACAGGAATGCTAACGTAGCAGAACCCTAAGAGCATTCGCTGCAGGCCTGGAGATCATGGAAGAGGTCCAGGTAGCAAACCTGCATATGCGTCAAGCTCTTGTCGGCGAATATTGCGTAGCTGACAAGATGTAATAGATACACTCGCGCAGCAAATGTGGTATGCCCAACTACCTACCATGTGACGTAGATCTCCGTAGCTATGATAAGGTGACACAAGCTCCTTTCGTGGTCGCAGCCTGCGCCTCAACAAAGGTCACGCCGAGCTCGCTTATTAGTAGGCACACAACATTATCATGCGTATAATAAATGTGCTCGCAGACCTTGCTTGTAATAGGCAAGTGCAGGAGAGATGACACATTGTCTAGAGTGATAGTCATCTCTCCTACTGGCAGGTGAAAGGAGCTAGTGTCCTTGTGCCACCACTCAACAAAGGCACATATAAGGTCCCTATTGGCCGAAGTATACCATGCCTCTATAAGAAAGGCAAGCCCTGAACCCCACACAATTTCTACCACCTGTAGGTGCAAGGGCATCAACAAGATCTTGCCCCATGGCTGATCAACCTCAACTCATCACGGGGCTGACCTAGCCATATATGTCCCGCGACATGATCCTTATAAGACCTGAGCAAGGACAAGTCTACAAGACCTCTTGGAATTGGAGGTCCAACAATAAGCTCTACCAGCTGAGCTAGAGGCACCTCTGCCTCTACCTCCAGTACCTTGATCAATGCCTGCTCCTGCTCCTGTTCCTACTCCTGTTGCCTAGATGCTTTAGCTTGTCTAACTCAACGTGCTGATGGAGTTGGCTGTGGGTGCCTAAAAGTGCTTGCCTCATCATCCGGCAGAGGGCTTCGTCTAGGATAATGGGCACCAAATCTCGTGCGTGCCATAATGAAGCTAAAACAATAATGATACATTAACAACTAAGAACCAATTAATATCAAATATAATCAACATTATTATAGAATTATTCTAAACAAATATTACATAAAATTAATCATTTATTAAAATACAAAATAAACTACATATTAGATAAATACTTTAATAGATGAAAAATAATTAAAAAACAAATAATTTAAATCAAACAAATAATTAAATGATAAAAAAATTATAAGTAAAGGATATTGAAAAACAAATAATTTGAATTATTTAATTCATACACATAATTAATATAAAAACTATTTAAAAATAAATAATTTAAATTATTTTATTCATATAAATAATTAAAATCAAAAATTAATTTAAAAACAATCAACTTAAATTAATAAATTTATTAAAATAAATAGCTATTTAAAAAACATACAATTTAAATTATTTAATTCATATACATAATTAAAATAAAAATAATTTAAAAATTACATAATACATTATGAAATCGTGATTTCGTTATGTATCTAGAAATGATACACAACGCAATCGCAATTCTGTTGTTTCCTCACTTGATGCACAAGGAAATCATGATTCTGTTGTATATCACTACACAATGAAATTGAGATTCCATTCAATCTAAAAGTAAAAATAAAAAAACTCACCTTCGATTACAGCACAGTGGGAATGCCGACGTTGTGGAGGCGTGTGTCAAGCTCACCAAAGTAAGGCAGCACGAATGGGGCAAAATCATGTTCTTTAGACAACTAGGGGCGGCAGCGTGAGGTGAGAAGAGAAGAGAATGGGAGAGGAGGGAGGGAGATGGGAAGTTTGAGAAGGGAAGATGGGGGGTGGATTTAAAAGTTTGAGGGCAAAGATGAAATTTCACATATTTTTAAAAAAGGAAGGAGGTGAAAAAAAAAAAGGTGGGAATAGCAGGCCCTACATGGCCATCAAGATTTTTTTTTTTTAAAAAGCAAATGATAAAGGTTGGAATTAAAAGCAAACAATATTAAAAATATTATTACTTCACTTTTACTATGATTTTCAAACTTATTAATTTTCATAGACTTTATTAGTGTAAAATTTTTCACAATATATATATATATATATATATATATATATATATATATATATATATATATATATATATATCTATATATATATCCTCTTATTCTATAAATAAGTCTTATTTAACTTAATTTAATAACTGTTTATAGTTGATTTGAGTGATTTGTTAAGTAGATCAAGTATATAAAATTTTATATAACTTAAAAAAATATTTTATATTTTATCAATTTACTTTTGTTTTTAATGTGTAATATAGTTTTTTAAATAAAAGTAAATGTTGATAATAAGATTACACATTTATGAATATTCATCAATTTATCGAAAATGTGACATACATGATTATCAAAATGATGTCACATGATTTAATAGTAGGATTAGTCAATTTTGTATCTTATAAAAAGTTATGATGGAGAGTAGGGGTGGAAATAGGCCAGGGCAGGTCATGCTTTGGTAGGCCTAAGCCTGACCTTCATTAAAAAAATAAAGCTTAAGTCTAGCCTATTTACCTGTTATAGGCCTTTTTTAAAAGCTTAGGTCTAGCCTACATAAAAGTCTAGTTTGACACTTAAAAGCTTATTTTCTTATATGGCCTATAAAAGGCTGGTGGGCTTATTGGCCTAAGTAGACGTGTTGACCTAAAAAAACCTATTGACCTAAAAAGGCCTATTAGTAATTACATATTCTTCGATATTATTATATGTAATATATGTATTATATAAAATTATGTATATATAATATAACATAATATATAATATAATAACATTTTATTATATATGTATATAAATAGGCCCGACTATTAGGCTTAATAGGCTTTTTTAAGGCCTATGGTATGACCTTTTTATTTAAATAGGTTTTTTAAAAAACCTAAACCTACCCTTGTTAATAAATGAGTTAGGCCTTATATAGGCTAGGCCATAGGCCCTTGACAGACAGCCGGGCCTATTTCCACCCCTAATGGGGAGTAAGTGTCTAAGACTTACTCTCTCTCTCTCACACACACACACATACACACACATATAGCATGCACGCACGCACACATACACACATATGGCGTTTCAAATGAGAAACTTCTTAAAATAAGAAATGAGATTAATTAATACAATTAACAGTAGCTATTGGATTATAATTAAAAATAATTAATGGCTGAGATTAAAAGTCAATTAAACACTTCTAATGAGACCACTATTGTCGTCACCTCCACCACTACCACCATCGTTGCTGCCATCGCTGTTGTCACCACTGCTGCTACTACCACCACTATCACCACCATTGCCACCATCACCACAGTCGTCGCTACCATCATTGCCGCTACTGCCTCCACCACCACCACAACCACAACCATTACCACCACCACCACTGGTGGCGGCAATGACAGTGGCAGCAATGACGGTGGTGGCAATGGTGGTGGTGACAGTTGTGGTGGTGGTGGAAGCAATGACAATGGTGGTCTTTAAGAGGTGATTAATTGGGCTTTAATCTTAGCCACAATCTTTTGTTGATTTTGATCCAAAGACTATCATTGAAAGTTCTTATTTTCTCACAATAAGAGTTTCTCATTTGAAACGTTCCCTATATATATATATATATATATATATATTTGAGTGGGTGAGTGAGAATTAAAATTATTAATTTTAGGAGTAACTATTAATAGAAATGTTTTGTTCAATAACTTTTTGTATATGTTAAATTTCAACAATTCAATTGTTAAATTAAAGACTCTTATTGAATGGATCTAGTCTAAATTTTTTTTCTAAAATTTGAAAACTATTTGATACTTTATTAAATAAATTTAATTTATGTATGAAATACATTTTAGAATATAAACAAATATTGAATATAAGATTATCTAATTACACATATCTAATTTATTTAAAATTTATATTTAATAGTTGAATTATTGAAATTTAATATACATATACATATATGTATGTGTATATACATACATATATGTATGTGTATATACATACATATGTATATATATGAATTTAATTTATATGTACTATCAATATAATTTATTTATTTTTTACATAAACGTAATTATCTTACTTCATCATCTTATTTATTAATAAGTAGCGATGAAATTAATTTTTATTGGATGCTTGTTTAAAAAAAATTAGCTTAATTACACATAAATTAAACTCTCTGTATATATATTCTTTTCAGGTGAAAATATATGTATTTGATTACATATTGATTGATGTTCAACAATTTTAAAGTGATAAAAACATCAATACGGTGCTATACAGGCTGGTAATTAGCCACCAAATGCGTTAAAGACTACTTTTATACATTTGTTTATCCCGTTGGAATATTAAAAAATTAAACGTGATCCAGCTGCGAAAAGAATCGTTAGATTATAATAAAACATTTGGCCTTTACTTAAATTGCCTTTTTTTTTTATTCTTTACTTGACTAGTTGAAACCACTTCTGAAGTCGTTTTATAAAATACGAGTAGGATATTTACGGTCCACCTAACCAACCCACCTTCAAGCAATAATGTATTCAAATGGACAAGGGAAAAAAGATTGTAAATGATAAGTGTGGTTAAAGAATTAAAAATGAAAATTTCTTGTAAAAAAATATTATTATTTTACTTTTATGATTGCTAGCATTTTAATTTATGTATTGTACAAAATAAATAAATATTTTCAAATATATAAATTACCAGGGATAGAGTTAGAGTAGGTTCATATGGGGGCAAATATAAAAATCTTCATTTTTTTTTTATGAATCTAATGATTACGCACTGTCAATATAAAAAGTTTTACATCATCAACTAATTAGAAATCATCATTAATATGACTTTTAAGGTAATTATTATAAATCTATATCTATATCTATAGTATATACAAAAGAAAATAATCTCAAACAGAAAACTTCCATGTGTCGATTTCTGGAGCAATTTCATACAAAATCTTATCCCATTTGTCTTCACGATAATGCTTCCCTCCATTTTTTGCTTAGGTGTCAGGCTCACATTTATTTTCACACAAATCAATGTATTGAGATTTATGACACAATAATTAATTTGACCATATAATGCTAAATTATGAACGAAATCAATTATTACTTGACTATGAATAGCATTGTACCATTTTACAATTAGAATTAATTGTTTCTGCACAAATTATGTAATATGTACAATTTCATTTTTTTTTATCAAATTTTAAATTCAAAACGTAATAATTATTATTATAAAGGTAATTTTCAAATAGTAATTTTGGCCTTAATTTCCCTTTTTATGAAATTTCAATTTCAAAATGTAATAATTATTATTACAAAGGTAATTTTGAAACGTTGGATTTTCCTTTTGGTTGTTCAACGAGGAAAAGCATCAAACACCTTTCCACAATGTCAGTTGTTGCAAATTGGCATTATATTTTTTTTTTCCTTCAACCTTTATTCTACACTCTTTTTTTAAAAGAAAGAGAAATATCATATGAAGAATTAAATAGTAGAGCGTTTGGTTTGAGAATCTCTTTCCTACAAGCAAGCAAAGTTACTACTTTTCTAATAATAAACATTGTTTAAACATTATTTTCCTCATTTTTTTCTACAAATCGTTGCAAATTTATTGATTGTCTTTGTTTTACCTTTCTTCGATTGAAAAATGACTTCTTTCTTTGCACTACATTGTTTTTCTTTCTTTCATTGAAAATCGGTACAAATTTACTAATTGTCTTTTTTTTTTGCAGCCATGATTTGAGTATCCAAAACAAGCTCTTTGAGAAGAAAGGTCAGTATTTGTTTTACATATTATTTATATTTATATTTTATAATTTTATGTTTCTTGATTTCTAATTTTCTCCCATTTTGTAGATATCATTTTGCCAAATAATAAGTTAAAGAAGATCAATATTTGTTTATTAGAGAACAATGACTTCTTGATGTGCAAAACGACGAGTCTATGTAACACTCCTTTAATTTTAAATATAATTCATATTAATTTAATTATTATTTTAAGTTGATGAAAATGTGAGTAAATTTTTTTTTTCTTTGATACTAGCAATAGAAAAACAGAATTTAGAAATAGAAGTGAAATGATAAAAACTGCTTATGTATATATATATATATCCAACTGTACATCATGGTTTGAGTAGTACATAATAGTCGAAGAGAAAACAAAAATACATCAAAAGACATATACTACCTAACCCAATATATACATAAAAAAAAGATCCTATACAGAGCAGTATTTATCTACCCTATCCCTTAAGAAAATATTATAAACTAGGTCTTCAAATTTGGAGAAGTATCCTCTGGCTCTTCCTCAGCATCATCAGGCATTGTTATCATCTTCAATAATCACGATTCAACATGCATAACAAAAATAATGGAGTGAGGTGATTTGTTCTAAATCACTTTCACATGTATGGTAGGAATTTAAATACAATCAATGAAGAGAACCTAGGGTTTATTCTAAGTTATACTACACTACCCTTGACTTGGTATGGATCCATACTTCCCATCAGTGAGTAATAGTTCTTAACAGAACCTGGGAAGTGACTGGGAGTACATATACTTCATCAACATCATCACATGGTACAGTCCTCATCATCAATGAGGAACAAATATCAGTCAGGACGTCCATTTATAGAGGTATACTCTCAACCAATCCTGGAATGCTGAGCAGTTGTTGGGGTTATCGAGCTTGGTCAGGTGAATATCCCAGCTCACGGGCGCTACCCTGGCTATTAGGACTTTCACCACTCGATGCCTACCCCCGAGACCTCCCAAATGGGTCCCTGCCTTTCATTCCTCAGCGTACCAAACTGTAGCTTCCCTAACAGGGTGTCATGCCACTGCATGTCCCTTGCTTTACATTACTCACTAATATATTAATTTCTAAAGGTTCATTCTGGTCTCAAGTATTTGAGCACCAGTATAATTTCTACTAATATCTCTGCCTTATATTACAGAGATTTGATCCATACATATCATTCACATAAGTCATAATTCAAATTAAAATAAAGACTGATAATTAAGAAATAAATCATAGAATGGTCAAAAAATTCCATAAAAATAATTTTTAAACTTAGAAAAATAATTAGAATTTTATCATGAATTTTTAGAATTTTTTCAAAAATTTTTGAAATTCAGTATTTCTAAGAAAAATGTGTCCACAGGCACTTATAAAGCACAATTAGAAGTACTAAATAAGCTTTAAAATTTATGAAATTTTTACAGATGGTCTATTAGTGTGTCTAGACCTTACCTGAACGATAAGAACTTAAACTGAAATTTCTATAGTAGTTTTCTAAAAATAAATTCATAAATAGCTTATAAAATAATTTCTATCTTTAGTTTCATATTATGAGATTTATGGTTTATTTCTTCTACTATTTTTGCTAAACTAATTGAGTATTACTAAAATTTGATAATTTAATAATTTAATTATTTATCATAATAGCTAAAAATATTTTTTCTAAATTTGGGCAGTATAACAGCTTAGTAATTCTACTGTAATTGTTTAAATTCGAGCAGTATAACAACTTAATAATTATACTATGGTTGTCTAAATTTGAGCAGCATAACTACTTAATAAGAGTGTTTTAATTATCTAAAATTGAGCAGAGTAACATCTTAGTAAGTGCATTTTAATTTTCTAAAAATGAGCAGAGTAACAGCTTAGCAAGTGCATTTTAATTTTCTAAAATTGAGCAGAGTAACATCTTGGTATAATTTAATAATTTAAATTTGAGCAAAATAATAACTTAGCAAAATTTAAAGTTTAACATCAAATAATATAACAATAATATTAATAGTAAAACTAAAGCCTAAACGGGTTTAGGGGAAAACCCTTCCTACCAACATGCAAAGTAATTGAAAATTAGAACCAACCCCACTCCCCCCATTACCTCAAAGAGTTGGTGAAGTTGTTGGTACAGAGCTCCTAGGAAGAGGATTTTTACTAGTTATCGGAAAACTAGTAGAATTTTAGCATAAAAACAAAGTAAAAGAAAATTTTCTAAAGAGAGAAAATTTCTCTATGGAAGCTTACGGTGGTGAAAGGAGGAATGGGATGAAAAATTCAGTTATAAGTGATGGCTATTTATAGGAAAAAAATGAACCTAGGTGTCCATGGAGTTATGTCATCCATGATGTCAAAAATGCAATTTTTATTTTTTTTATTAGGGACACATATTCATATAGGGGATGAATCACCCCTTGCTAGAGCTGGTACGTGGGATAGCAGCTGTCCCAAATATTTGCAGTATAAATTTTGACTGTTAATTAATTAGCCGGTACCGATAAAATCGCCTAAACTTGAAAAAAATAACTTTTAATACCAAAATAATTAATTTAGATATAAATCTGAACAAATGTAATATTTTTCATCAAAAATAATTTCTAAAAATAAATTTTAATTTTTTTCGAATTATAAATATATATATTATATATTTTAAGCTTAGAAAATTCATATTAAATTCATTTTAATTCAATAAATGCTCAAATTTTTATGAAAATTCTAAAATTACATATTTTACCTAGAAATGTATTAAAAATATCATTTTCATCATTTTTGGATGTCAAACCAATACTGAGTTGGTTATTTGACAACTAGGGGTATTTTGGTCATGTTGTACAGGAATTTCAGAAAATTCCCAAAAAATTCCCAAAATTATATTTTAATACATATGACATGATTTTAAACTCAATTTGACATTTTAATATCAATTGAATATTTTTTTCATGTCAACCCTTAATATTGATAAATAAGGACAAAATCGTCATTTTCGAATTTCTCCGGGCTTCAACTTGGAAAATTTATTGAAAATCACAATTAGATAGTTTTCAATATTCTGAGTTTAACTGTGGGGATCAGAATTTTTAGATTCCTTCCCGATTTTTCAGAATTAAATATAGAATAAATAAATAAATAAAACAATTAATTAAATAAAAGTGAGGGTGTTACAGTCTACCCTTTTGATTTTGTATTAATTCACTTTCTATTCTATGCATATATCATATGTTATTGTATTGTAGCTGAAGAAACTATTTTTTATCACATGTTTTTACAAATTTCAAGTAATTAAGTTGCTAATGGAATGGATATTGCTTATGAATCCTATTTGAACAAAGCAACAATTGTTGAGAAAGTTATAACTCAAAATTCACAAAGCTACACGATGAAGTTAGAGAGTCTTGACGAAGAGCTTCATCAAATGAAATCAAAGGATATAACAAAGTCAAACATAAACGAAAGTTATATGATGCATTTGTAATGAAGAAATAAGGGATATATGTTTTCTATAAATTCATCTTAAGTAACTATTATAGAATTCATAGTCTATAAAAATGATTTATTATAAAATTATAATTTTTGTACCTTCCTCTAATTTATTATTTTATTAATTTTAATATGAATATCTTTTTTTTTTCCTTTAAAGTGTCTTCTTATCAAAATTCATTGAAGATTTTTTTTATCTAAGAAAATTTCAATTTTTTACCTAATTAATTTAGATTCAATTACTTGATAACATATTAAAATTAATTTATGACTTTATCTTTTCCATGTATATTTAAATTTATACTCCAAATTATTTGTGTTTTTAATAGTTTTTTTAATTCATTGTTATATTAATTAAATATAAATTTTTATATCTATATTTTCAATTTAAATCTATTAATAATTCAATTTATATATTAGATGTATTGTAATTATTTTTTAAATAAAAAAGATAATTTTATTCGCTTAATACTTGAAACAATAAAATTCAATTAAGGATGAATGATAATAAACATACAAGAGATCATATTACATATTCTTAATTAATGTAAAATATCTTGAAAAATTAATGGAATAAAATATAACTTGTTTGTTAAAGATTAATGGCATGGGGACAATGCTTTGTAGATCTACTAACTATGTTTTGATGCAAATTTAATATATAAAATATTATTTTTTAAACAAATCATTGCTTAATTTTTATCTATTATTTCTCATCTAACTAATTTATTAAAGACTTTCTTTTATTATAGTGATAAAATTCTCACACATTGTACGGTGATATCATTATTATTGCTATTTTTATTATTAATATTTTATTAATTATTAATATTTTTATGACTAAAAATAAAAAAATGAATAATTTATGGAGTTGATGAGAGTTTGTGGCAATTGATTGGTGTGATTCTTAATTGTCTTTTATGTACATGTATCTTATAAAACAAAGTAGCTAATTATTTGATAAGTTATTTATAGTACCTAATGTATGAAAAGACATTAGTTTTTCAATAACTTGTAAGTCAATTATAATGAAAATGTTGTTTTGTTAATCTTTTATTTTTATTTTACATATAAATTGTCTTTCAAAATAATAAAAAAATATCTGTCTCATGTAACATCCTCAAAATATTACTTAAATAATTATCTAATAATTTTCATTTGTTTAATTGTCTTGTGATATTAATCAAAAGTCTAGATAAGGATTTATAATTTTGAAAGCTTTGATTTAGCTTTAATGAATAAATAATATCTAGACTTAATAATAATAATAATAATAATAAAGGTAATAAATGGAATTATATAGAAATGTCTAAATAAATTGTAGAGACATTTCTAAAGTTGAGAAAAATATATTCTAGTCTTAGAATAATATTAGAAAGGTATCTAAGAAATAAAAATAATTTTCGGTAATTTTATAAATAAAATTAGATTCATTGCAATTAATAAATTAGAATAAAGAAAGATAATTAAGAGATAAATCGTAAAATAGTATAAAAAAATTAAGAAAAGTAATTTTTAAACTTAGAAAAATGATTAGAATTTTATCATGAATTTTTAGAAAATTTTCAAGAATTTTTATAATTTAGCATATATGAGTAAAAGGTGTTCACATGCACTTATAGAGTACAATTAGAAACACTAAATGAATTTTTAAAATTACAAAAAAATTTCAAGAGGTTCTTTAGTGTGTCTAAACCTTACCTGAACAAGGAGAACTCAAACTGAGATCTCTATAACAGTTTTCTAAAAATAAGTTCATAAATAGCTCATAAAATGACTTATAAAATAAAGTAGTTATTTTTAGCTTTGTTTGCAGAGATATCTTAGATATGTTATTAGAGAGGAACTAGATTAAGTCTAATGTCATTAACTCCAACTCCCTCTAAGCCTGTTGAATCAAAATTAAAACAAACATCAAATATTTTAGTGACACACGTCAACACTTAGAGGTTAAAAACTTGGTATTTTCTCTCTTACCTTCTATAAACCAACGAGCACCTCTTTCTCCCAAACCCTCATCTTCACTTCTTTCATTCTCCTTCCAAAGCTCTCAAAACTCCAAGGTTTTCCCAAGGCCCAAGTATTCCAATTCCATTGGTGACCAAGCAAAGGTGAGTGGAATCTCTTCTTCTTCCTCTTTCTCCTCCATAAATTTGTCACCCCTCACCATTCTCCATCAATCCCTCTTTGTCTCCTCTTGAAATTTCTTCAAATTATCAAGGGGCTTTTGTTATAGAACACCAATTGAAGCTTATTTGTCTTGATTGTGCAATTAAGAGCTTGATTAACAGCATGAATGAGCAAAGCCCTCTCCTCCCCTCTTGTGGATAGCCGTGGGTCACTATGGGTAAGGGGGTAGAAACTAGATTAATTTGATTTCAAGAATGATAATGGCCTAGATGGTGGTTTTGATGAATTATGTGTTATCAATCTCATTTGTATGACCCTTGAGGATTCTAACTGTGATGTGCTTGCATGATGGCCACATAGAGCTTCGTTAGGTCTTCTATGATGTTCTTGATGATGGAATTGCTTGAAATATATGTCAATTGCTTGATTACAACGCTTAAAGATTAAATTATAAGTTGCTGAATTTTTACTGTAGTAAAACAGCCTCTATTTTTCGTGTATAATTTCCTGTGTAGTTGGAATTTTTGCATGATTTTCGGTAGAGAGATGCCTCTGTATGTCTAGAACATCCCTGTAAAATTTTGTAATCTAATTCCATGGGATGAATATTTGGCGAATTTTTGTTTGACAGCTGTTCTGTCAAATCCTGACAGCAACCAGTCACGAAAAAGTGCTCAATTGAACCCTCAAATGATTTTATAAAAATTAAGAAAAACTATATTTAGAAACCAGACATATTGAAGGTTAAAACTAAAAAATATGGTTGAAAGAAAAATTCATTTGCTATGCCAAAACGATCAACAAAAACAGGGTATCACAATATGGTAGAAAACAGAAAATTGCTTATGATGTAATTGGTTTATTAATGGGCGGTGAGCTTAAGATGAATTACATGATTTGTAAGCAATTAAATGGAATGCATGATTAGGACTCTTGAGTCGGTGGACATAACGTAGTTGCTTGAACCTTAAAGTGTTAGACATGAAATTGTGATTTGCTATTGAGTTAGTTAAAATTATAATTAATGTTTATAATGATAGCATATGTGAGAGCTTATTTGGATTGAATAACGAATGATAATGACTTTGGTTAGGAAAAGCGGAGGAAAGATGAATAATGTGATATATTCTGGTGAACTGAGTTAATTGGATGATTGAATTATCGAAAGTAGCATCGAAAGTGAAAGTGCATTTGAATCGACGAAATGTGCGATAGGAATGCTATCTATGAATGTTTATAACTAAATATATTGTTCTTGTGGATGTTCATACATCATATGCATATGTATTGATGTTGTAAACCATGCACTGATGACATGTGTTTTGGATGGGGAAGCCACAGTTTGGTACATTGAGGAATGAAAGGCAGGGATCCACTTGTGGAGGTCTTGGGGGTAAGGTATCGAGCGGTGAAGGTCCCAATGGCTAGGGTAGCGCCCTTGAGCCGGGATATTCATCTGACCAAGCTTGATAACCCCGACAACTGCTCAGCATTTTAGGATTGGTGTGAGAGTATACCTTTGTTTGGACTATGAATGTCCTGAGCTGAAAGATTGCTCGTTCCTTCGATGATGAGGAGGATTGTACCTTGGTGTAAGAGAGGTATATGTACTCCTAATCACTTCCCATGGATATTGATGAACACTTAGTAGATTATGGGCCCACATGCATTGCATTAACAAGTGTCTCAATAAAACCCCGAATTGGTGTGGTATGGGACGCATCAATTGCGGATGGTAGTAGTACAGACGGACTTGTAGTGCTACCATTTGGATTTATTGAGTAACTTGATAGAAATGATTGATGGATTGAAAAGAAAGACGATAGGTAATACATCAAATCTTTGTTTGTGTGTAGGATGGGAATGAGATGCATTATGTATGTGCAATGACTATGATATTTATATATGCTGTGATAATTTATTATGAATTGTGAATGTGCTCTTTACTAAATGTTGTTAATGTTTGTCATACTAATTCTGTGATATGAACTATGGTTTGGGTGGGTCTCTGAGTTTATTTGATTTCTTGGTTTCAAATTGTTTGGTTCTTGCCCCTGATTAATCTGTCCTTTCTTTCATCTACGGATGTTTGGAATGGAAATAAGGAGCGGATTGCCTTTTTATTTATACGTGAGCAGGTACATGGCTTAGGAATGCATGGTATTGACAAAAGAGTCACACTGGCTTGAGGCACTACATGGATCATAAGGCTTATAAACCCTAACTAAGATGGTATCAGAATGGCATGGTGGAAGCGTAGTTGAAGATGTAAAAGACCTGTCCCTATGGAACAATGAGTTCATGGTTTGATTCTATAATACCAGAAGTTAAAATAATCTGGTGTGGTGTCAAAACTGGTATTCCCTTTGGATTAGAATAATAATGCTCTAATCTAGAGGAGTATCCAGTTGTGTAGTAGACCATGCTATAATGTCATTAGAATGTAATGTAAACTCTTTTCGTGTCAAGAATATGTAGCTATATTTTTGTAGAGTTTTAAATTGTATTTCATTTTTATTGGTATTTGTTATCATAGTATTTCATTAATGGTTTGGTAATAAAACTCTTATTTCGTTTTACATGGAAAAAGATTTCACATTTTATATTATGCTACAATTTCGGTTTTAAAGGATTTAAAAAAAAAACCTACCTTAATTTCTACTACTGAGTTATTAGAGCTCGAATTTGAGTTATAAAAATGTTGACAGTTAAGGGTGTTACATCTCACACACATAATTTATCCATGCATCACATCAGATCAAATTTAACACAAATAAATGTGATATCTAATATAAATTATACTAACATCTAATAATTTAAATATGTATACTTAAACTTATATTGTTTCATTCATTCACTTAATTTTGTTTTTAATATTTTACATGATGATAAATTAGTAAACTCCATAAAAATGGTTTTTATGAAATTTTATGTGAGTTGTTCTTTAGGTAAAATTAATTCTTATTTTTATCTTATTTTTAATATCTAATTTTATTTATCTAGGAAAACTCCTTGACTTCAACAATGCAAACATGGAAAAATTCAACTTTAAAGTTGTATCGGAAAATAAGCGCATTTAGTATTAATTACATGAAATTATTATATATAATTTATTTTGTATAAAATGTTGCTAAAAATTTCTATTTTTATTGTTAACAATACATAATTATAATAATTACGACTAATATATTGTGATTTAAATTCATTAAGATAATTACAACCAATTTATATTTTAATTAAGGTAATAAAATTATTTTAAATAAAGATAATTAAAATTTTAAATTATATAATTAAATTAATTAATGTAATTATCAATTATATACAATTAGGGTAATTATTTGTAATTATTTTATATATTTGAATTAAATTTTTTACTAATAATTAAAATAATTTAAAAATAAAATATTAACATAATTACATGTAATATTATATATAATTTATTTTTTGGAAAGTGTGATTATTAATATTGATAAATATTTATTTCTATTGTTGATAAATATATTATAGGCTTAAATATATTTTAAGTCCCTACAAATATGACTTTGCCTGATTTTAGTCATTGCAAAAAACTTTGTTATTTTTAGATCTATGTCATTTTCTTAGTGTTCTTTTAGTCCTTATCATTAACTATAGTGAATTTAGTGCTGACATAGCTAACAAAATAAAGAATATTAATTAAGATAATTAAGGTAATGAATAATATTTTAAGTTAAGATAATAAAATTATTTTTAGGTCTGTAATTCAATTAAGCAATGTATTTATTATTTTATACAAATAAGGTAATTACATATAATTTAATTTTAAAATTTATTTTTAATTTTTAATATATTATGAAAGTGATTTTTATTGCTTTTAATATTATTCTTACTTTTTAATTCACTAATTTAATTTTAACATTGTAATTTTTTAAAAAATTTAATTTACTTAGACATTTATAATTTACTTTTAATATATTACCTTGAAGTTACTTTTATATTTTAATTCATTAATTTTGACTGATTGTAATATAATTTACTTTTTTAATATATAGTGATTTTGTCTCTAAAGATAAAAGTAATATATTAAAATAAATTATAAACATTTAAGTAAATTATAATTTTTTTAAAGAAGTACAATGTTAAAAGTAAATTAGTGAATTTAAAAGTAAGAGTAATATTAAAAGTAATAAAAATTATTGTTTAAAATATATTAAAAATTATACATATATCATAAAAGTAAATTATTTCTAATTACCTTATTTATATAAAATAATAAATACATAATTGACTTATACACCTAAAAATAATCTAATTATCTTAATTTAAAATATTATTCATTAACTTAATTAATATTTTTTATTTTGTTAACTATATCAACACTAAATTAACTAGAGTTAATGGTAATGACTACAAAAGAACACTATAAAAATGCTAGAGATCTAAAACTAACAAAAAAATTTGCAAGAACTAAAACCAGACAGAGCCATATTTACATGGATTTAAAACATATTCAAACCAATATTATATAACTATATTAAGTATGGTAATCATGACTGATATATATTGTGATTTGAATTAATTAAGATAATTATGACAATATATATTTTAATTATGATAATAAAAATTATTTTTAACAAAGGTAATTAGATTTTTTAAATTGTATAGTTAAAAGTAATTAATGCAATTATCAATTATAAACAATTAAGGAAATTATCAGAAATTATTATATATGTTGGAATTGAAATTTTTTGTTTTAATTAAAACATATAAAATTTTAAGGTAATTACATGTAATTATTACATAAAATTTAATTTTTATCAACTTTAATTATTAAATGTTGTTAAAAATTTAAATTTTTATTTATAAAAACATATAATTATATTAATTATGGAAATCATGGTTCACACACACACATACATATTGTGATTTGAAATAATTAATATAATTATTATCAATATATATTTTAATGTAATTAGATTTTTCTAAATAGTATAATTAAAGTAATTAATGTAATTATTAATTATATATAATTAAGGTAGTAACATGTAATGATTATATATATTTGAATTAAAAATATTTAGTATTAATTAGAACAATTTAAAAAATAAAAGATTAAAGTAATTACACGCAATTATTATTTATAATTTATTTTTCATTGAATGTAATTGTAAATGTTGCTAAATATTTATATTTTTATTGACAATATTATATAATTATTTAATTATGGTAATAGAAATTATTTTAAATAAAGGTAATTATATTTTTTTAAATTATATAATTAAAGTAATTAATTTAGTTATCAATTATATGCAATTAAACTAATTACCTGAAATAATTATATATTTTTGAATTACATAATTAAAGTAATTAAAATAATTATGAATTATATATAATTAAGATAAATATTTTAATTTTATATAATTCATTTTTCTTAGCATGAATTTTTTATTTTTTATTGATAAAATTACATGATTATATTAATTAAGGAAATTAAAACCAATACATATTCTTAAGAGAATTAATTAAAGGTTATGATTAGTATATATAAATTTTAATTAAGGTATTAAAGATTATTTAAAGTTAGGATATATATGTATGTGCATGTATTTTAATTATTATATAAAATTTAATTATTGTATATACATATATATATATATATATATATATATATATATGCATATATATGTTATATATATATATTGTAATTATTAAAATAATTAGCGTATTATACATATTGCATGTGTTAAATGTTACATTTCAAAATGTCAATGAAAAATATAAAATTCAAGTTAACAACATCCCATCTGTTTTTTCTTAAGTCGCAAGGTCACATTCATTTTTTTTTCCTACCAAAATGTTGTTGCTTTTTTTTTTTGACCTATATATATTTTAATTTGAGTTAACAAAGGTAATTAGTGTAACTGTCATCTACATATAATTAAGGTAATTATCTGTAATAATAATAATAATAATAATTATTATTATTATATATATTTAAATTGCATAATATATTAGTTAAGGTACTTATGATTAATATATATTCTGAAATGAATTAATTGAGGTAATTTTTCACCCATGATCAATTGTGCATTGCATTATTTAGATTTAAGTCAAGAAAAGGTATCAAATTTTCAATATTTGATAATGATCAAAGAGTATGTACATCAACCAAAAACATTATGTATTGAGAAATATTTGACAATGTTTAACATGATCAAAAATATTAATATGAGTTTTATTCCAATTTTCCTTATTTTTTTTTCAATTGGAGTGTTGTGTTTATTGTTTTAATATCTTGGATTTTTTTTCATCTTTTTTGCAATTGTCACTTATCTTTCATACAAAAATTCAATGGTCATAATTATAGTCAAAAGTGTTCAATTAATTTCATTTAGTTGTTAAATCTTTCATATATATTGAAACACTATTTTTTTTCCTTTTTCAATGGAAGCAATGGAATCCTCTTTTAATTTCAAACAAAGATACAAAAAAAATTATAAAAACCTTTGTGATCTCTTAGATTTTATTTTTGCCACATCTATCTTTTAATTTGGCTTGTAAGTACGTATAGCAATTAGGGATGACCCAAAAAAAAATCGTACTTGTAGGTAAAATATGCTATAGATTGAAAATGGATACCTTAATGCGAGTACTTGCTGGTAAAATAAATAAATTTTTCTCTATCTATTTATTAACAAGACAAGGGCAGCTAGTAAAGTACTTGAACCTGCGGGTACTTGCAATTTAGGAATACTTAAATAACTTTAATTATATATAAATTAAGTTGCTCTAATTTTTTTTTAGTATAAATATATATTTCAAAATTTTTATTGTAGTATAAATATATGTTTTAAAATTATTTATTTTTAGTATAAATATAGGTTTTAAAATTGTTTGTTTTTAATTTTATTTTTTTAATTTTATATTTTCATAAATATCCATAGATACCTATGAATACTTATGGATATTTATAAAATTCGTCGATACCCACTCAACATATATTCACGCAGGTACGAGACAAACATGAGGTGTACTTTCATTCAACAAGGACAGTGACAGGAGGTTACTAGTTGTGCCCACCTTGCAGCATTGTCATCCTTAACAGCAATTTTGTCCACACAATATCAAATCATATTTATAAAAATCATATTAATATTTTATACAATATTCACATTTAAGAATTATTATCTAAACTATCTATTTATATATACATATATATTAAAAATACAAAATACCACTACAATATTAACATTGTACCTAATTTCATTAATAATATTAAAACTTATAGTCCTTATTTTTTTATAATAAGTATTAAAATCAATAGATTTGAAAATTTACATAATAATAAACGTTATATTTACCTTACAAATATTTAATATTACATATCAATCAAAATAATAATCAAACTCTAAATTCCCGTGCATTGCACTAGTCCACATACTAGTTTGATTACATATTGATTGATGTTAAACAATTTTAAAGTGATAAAAACATCAATATGGTGCTGTACAGCCTGGTAATTAGCCACCAAATGCGTTAAAGACTACTTTTATACATTTGTTTATCCCATTGGAATATTAAAAAATTAAACGTGATCCAGCTGCGAAAGAATCGTTAAATTATAATAAAACATTTGGCCTTTACTTAAATTGCCTTTTTTTTTATTATTCTTTACTTGACTAGTTGAAACCACTTCTGAAGTCGTTTTATAAAATACGAGTAGGATAATTACGGTCCACCAAACCAACCCACCTTCAAGCAATAATGTATTCAAATGGACAAGTAAAAAAGATAGCAAATGATAAGTGTGGCTAAAGAATTAAAAATGAAAATTTCTTGTAAAAAAATATTATTATTTTACTTTTATGATTGCTAGCATTTTAATTTATATATTGTACAAAATAAATAAATATTTTCAAATATATATTTGGGTAGAGCTGTCAAAGTGAGCCAACCCGGCTCACCCGGGTTGCCTCACCACGGGTTAAGGAGAAAGTGAGCCAGTCCAACCTGGCTCAACCCACCACGGGTTGGTGGGTTATACGGGTTGGCTTATTTAATTTTAAAAAATATTTTTTAAAACAAATAAATTTTTTATGAAATAATTTATGTAAATCGGATTATTTTTTTATGCTCTTTTCGTTTCACACGTTGTAATTCCTGTAAATAATCCAAATTAGGACTATATATAATAACCAAAACCAGTTCTACATATGACCATGGCTTTAATATCAATATTATAACAGGGCGGGGAGCATTGAATCTTATTCAATTACGGTAGCTGATGAGATAGAAGGCAATTGAGGAATGAATTGTATTATTCCCCACTCTTTTATGAAAATCACTTTATTGATTGTGCTTAGAGAATTTTCATGCTCATAAGGTCTATATATGGCGTGATTGATTCACTCAAGGAAAAGAAAAAGAAAACGAAAGCTAAATGGAAATTGTTTGAACCCATCAAAGTTTGCGCATATGCCTTTTCATTGATGCGTGGAGTAATAGAGGAAATTGAGAAAGTGAGTGACGGCCCTCTCTTTTATTTGCGTAATATAATATGTCATAATTCACGAGCATTATGTACATATAATTGAAACCCATGGCTTCAAGCTTCATCGTGATGCTATCATAAATTAAAATGATATTAACTGCATTACTACAAAATAATAGCTTAGAAAGAAAATGATTCACATTCAACGTTGCTTCCCCTAACAAATCAATATTAATGATGCTATTATAAATAGTAAAGATAATTATGTATATATAAAAACATCCCAAAAGGATAAAAGAAATGCTAATGTATATAAAAACACTAGCAAATTCTGCTAATCTTATGCCTTTCACTACTGATGTAAGACTTTTTACCGGCAGCTCAGCTAATACTTCATGTCATATAGCAAACCAATACTATTAGGTGTTATGTGGAAAGTACACGAAGAATCTAGTTAGCATCATTACAATTAGATGAGATAAAGAGAACATTTCCACCATCTAATTCTCTTGAGATAACAGCTGCTGCACCAAACTCTAAAGCACCATTGTCCTTCTCTTTACTAGTTATGACACCTATTATTATTCTTATTAATGTTACGTTACTTAAATCACCTGCTTTAGAATCTCTTTTTATTTTCCTTCATTCTTCCTCTTACCATAAGACCATCACGATAGCTAGTACCACCATATGAATCAATCATTCCCTTTTTCAATTTGTAAGATTATAAGGTTGTTTTCACTTCCTCCATGGACAATGAAATTTTATTAAAAATTATTGTATCTACAAAATTATTCTAAGTTCTCAAAAAAAGGACTAAGAAAAAGAACAACTTCATCCTCGTCATCAACAAAATATCATCATGTATTGATGACTTGATATAGATATACACAAGTCAAATCATACTTTTTTTTTGAAACCATAGGTATCCTCCACAAAAGGCAATCCTGTTCGAGTTGGGTAAGACTACTAAGGGGCAAAAAAAAACTCTTTCTTTGAGTATTTAATGCAGCTACATAATCAGGACTTAAACTTGAGATTATTGGTTAAGCTGAAATAATTCTGTACTAGTTGATCCATGCATTCGGTGGTTCAAATCATATATATTACTTTAGAATAGTTGTAAACATGACATGATCAGATATATGTCATATTACTGCTAAGTGATATACAAATTATTTTTAAAAATTTTAAAATTTATAAAGACCTAAACTAATTAAAAAAATTTAGAGAATTGAAAACAAATCTAGTCTGATATACAAAGCTAATTAAAAACATATTTAAATCATAAATATATAATGTCACATGATTTAAAATTGTTGAAAAAATTTTACTTAAATTTTTTAAAAATGGTATAGTTACTACTATAATGTAATTAGCTTTTATTTATAAATTGATTTTCATTTATATTTACTAAATTTTGAATTCAAATTAAATTTATTCAAAAATATATTGAATATAAATATCTTTACTACTTTATAGTTTACCAATAAGTAACTAAATAGAATTGAGCAACAAGTAACTAAATGGAGGATATAGATTGAGAAAATATATTACCATTTAGATTAGAAAGTTCACAACCGTCACATGCTTAAACATAACTTAAACTAAGGCGGCTTTACATCAGACGAGCTCTAACCGTCATATAAAATATGAGTCAATCAAAATCATTTAATCGTTACATCAACTTTTATATTATTATATATGATGTTTCAATAAGTTTGTTGCAAGATTTTCTAAATATTAACTTTTTCGTTATATATATTCCCTAAAATTATAATGGTTAGTCAAATTGATCTCTAAAATTAATCAATTGGCGAAAATGATCTTAGAATTGTACATTATCAATCAATTTAGTCCATGAAATTATAATAATAATCAATTAGTCCCTAAAAAATAAATTGGCAAAATGGTACTTAAAATTATACATTATCATTCAATTTAATCCTTGAAATTGTAATGGATGGTCAAATGTCCCAAAAGTTAAAAGGCTTAATTGTACTTTTGTCCAACCTTCAAAATTTCTTAAATTATGCTCCTAAAGTTTTTTTCTTGTAATTTTGATTTTAAACTTACATAATTTTGTAGATTTTGACCTAACGTTAGTTGACCATCCATTGTCATTAGTTGACATTGATGTGGCAGTGTTGACTACTGACGTAGTATTGACATGTTGACCTGATAAGGGAATATGTTTTTAAAAAAGACTTTATTACATTTTTTGTCCTTAAAGTACAATTAAATCTTTAGAAAATGGTAAAAGTGTTGAAGGTGGGGTTTGAACCTTTGACCCTTCTTCTTGCCACAATCACTATAATCACAAAATCATTTGATTTGTTTAATTTATATATAACAAATATATTATATCTACTATTATTGCATTTGTTAATTGCACATTTGGTTCCCCAAGTTATGTTTATATTTAGGCTTAATTGTACTTTTTGTCCCTAAATTTTCACAATCTCATGAATTTTACCCTCAAAATTTTTTTTAGCAGATTTTGTCTCCAAATAGAAAAACCGCCACAAACTTGTCTTAATTGTGACAGTTTAAATGAAAACAGCCACAAAAAGTCTTAATTGTGGCAGTTTTTCTATAATAGGGTAAAATTCGCAATATTTTGTAAAGTGAAGGGTAAAATTCATGAAAAAAATTTTAGGGGGCAAAATTCGGGAGATTGTAAAATTTTAGGGACAACAAATGCAATTAAGCCTTATATTTATTGTAGGAAAAGATATTAAAAGTTAAGATAATAAATTTATTTATTAAATTTTTATTTTAATTATACAAATTTAAATTATAAAAATTTATTTATTAAATATATAAAATTATTTATTAGTTAAATAATACAATATCAACATTTTTATTTTTGGACAACTGTCCTACAAATAAAAGGGTAGAAGATGTAAAAATAATCTATACGTAATAAATAATTTAATATAATTGAATAAATAAATTTGTATAATTAATATAAAATATTTAAAAAAAATTTATCATATTAACTACTGATATTTTTTACATAAACATAAACATACACTTAGGAGATCAAAATTAAACTAACAAATGCAATAATGTTATACATAATATAGTTTTTATATATAAATTAAATAAGTCAAATGACTTAGTGGTTTCGATGGCAATGGAGAAGGAAAGGGGTCAAGGGTTCAAATCACACTTCTAACACTTGTATCATTTTCTAAATATTTAATTGCACACTAGAGTCAAAATACGCAAAAATTTGAAAGTATGGGACCAAATTTTGGATAGTTAACTAATGTTAGGATAAAATTCACGAAATTATGTAAGTTTATGATCAAAATGTACAAGAAAAAACTTTAAGGACATAATTTGCGAAATTTTAAAAGTTGGGCAAAAGTGCAATTAGACCTTTTTAATTTTGGGAACCAATTTGACTAACCATTACAATTTCAAGATATATTAAATTAATTGATAATTTATAATTTTAGGACCATTTGTCATTTTATATTTTTAGGGACCAATTTAACTGTCCATTATAATTTCAGAGACAAAATTAATTGATAATAACAATTTTAAAAACTATTTTATCACTTTATTAATTTTAGAGACCAGTTTAATCAACTATTACAATTTCAAGAACTAAATTAATTATTCAGAATTGAGCAACAAGTAACTAAATGGAGGAGATAGATTGAGAAAATACTTTACCATTTAGACCAGAGAATGTTCACAACCGTCACATGCTTAAAAATAACTCGAACTAAGGTGGCTTTACATCAGACGAGTCATACTGTCATTAAATGAGTCAATCAAAATCATGTAATCATTATATAAACTTTTATATTATTATATATGATGTTTCAATAAATTTATTGCAAGATTTTCTAAATATTAACTTTTTCGTTAGACACTCAATCATATATAGTCTCATGATAAGAAAAAAAAAATGATTATTTGAAAATAATCGTCTAAAGACCAAGTGAACATTCAAAATCAATATAAAGTCCTACGATAAAAAAAAAAAGAGTTAATTTTTGACAAAAAATCCTCTTTTAAAAAAAAGAACAATGGAAATTGAATCTTCTTGTTATTTCGTTTTCGCTTGTACTTTAACCAAATGTAAATTAATTAATTATAAATATTTGAGTTAATTTATTAAAACTTTAAAAAAGTACAATATTAATAAATGTAAGGAAAAGTATATTTTTAATCTTTATATTATAAATATCATTATATTTAACGTTGGTCTTCTAGAATAATTTTTCTAATTTTTGAATTTCATAAATTTTAAAATAATTCTTATCACCACTTATCAATGAAGTGACACATGTTTATAAATGCCAAATCACATTGCTTTCGATCAAACATCAATGTGACATGGTCAAATCCATGTCATATAACATTAAGTAATAAGTGAATAAATTTTATAGAAATCACAAATTTTGATAAGTCTCACTTCTCATTTAGTAAGTCTCTCCTGATTTAGAAGTGAGACCCACCAAGTTTGTGATTTCTGATAAATTTTAACCAATAAAAAAGAGACTATTAGAAAAAGAGGTTTGAGAGAATGTTGTTAATATTTCTCAAATTTCTATATAACTTTACAATTGATGAACAAATATCTAAATGAAGTATATAAAATAAGAAGAGTTAATGATGTATGTTTTTAGTCCATGAAAAGTTTTTAAATTTGGGTTAATTATAGTCCACAACTTTTAAAACTAATATTTGTCATCTTTATATTTTTTAAAATAACCAAATTATAGTTCCTAAAATTAACACTTTTTCCTTTATACATGGACTAAAATTTAAGTATTTCAAAAAATAAGAGAACTAAAACTGATATTTTAAAAGTCAAGCACTAAAACTAAAATTTCAAAAAGCATTTAAGAACTAAAAACATCACAAACCCATATATATATATATATATATATATATATATATATACCATTTAGGTAAAAGCAAGTTCCCAATGGTCACACACTTATAAATAAGTTGAATTAAGACAACTTTGCTTTAATTTGTGAGCCAGAATTGTCATATAAAGGGAGTCAATCAAAACAATTTAATCATTATGATATATGATGTGCCACCAAATGTGTAGCTAGATTTTATAAATACTAAGTTATTCTTCGTTGAAAATTCAATCATATAAGGCTCATACGAAGACAAAATTATTTGAAAAATATCCTCTTTAACAAAAGTTAAAATAACCTAGATTAAATCTTCTTTACTTTTTTTTTTTAGTTTAACCAAATGTGAATTTAATTAACTATACATATTTGAGTTTAATTTATTAAAATTATAAAATATGTTACAATATGGGTAAATATAGAGTAAAATATATTTTTAATTCCTATAAGTATTACTAAATTTGATTTTAATATTCCAAAAATATTTTATTGATTTTAATCCTTATAAATTTTAAAATTGTTTAAAAATTTCAAATTGTCATTTATTAATGACTTGATATGAATTTAAATGTGTCAAATCATGTTATTTCATAATAGTCATTAACGTAACATAATTAGATACATGTTATGTTATCATTGAGTGGTGATATAGAGTATTTTTAAAAATTTTAAAATTTGTGAAGACTTTAACTAATTAAAAAAAATTTAGAAAACTATAATCAAATTTAGTCTCATTGACAAGGACTAAATACATATTTCAACTATAATATGTAATATTACATGATTTAAAATTACGTAAAAAATTCCTTAAATTTTTTAAAATGGTATATAATGCTTTTATTATAAATTAGTTTTATATTTACTAAATATTGAATTCAAATTTTATTAAAAAATATAAATAATTGAATATAGAATATCTTTATTACTTTATGATTCACCACAAGTAACTAAATGGAGGATATAGAGTGAGAAAAATGTATTACCATTTAGATCAGAGAAGGTTCACAATCGCCGCATGCTTAAAAGTAACTTGAACTAAGGTAGATTTAGTTCAGCTGACAAAACAGACCTGTCATATAAAATATAAGTCAATCAATTGATATACTATGTTTCACACAAGTGTGTTGCAAGATTTTGCAAATACTAACTTATTCTTCGATGGAAATTCAATCATGGACTCATGATAAATTAAAAGAATAAAAAAAGTGATCTTTGAACAAATATCGTCCGGGGACCAGGAACCAAGTGGATATTTAATTTCAAATAATATTAAGTTTTCTTTTTGTATAGCAGCAGTAATAAAATTAGCTTTATTATAACCTTTTTTCGTGAACTTTCAAAATTGATGAATTCAAAAATTGTATCTACGAAAATTTTAGTATAAGCAAAGTTCTAGTAAAGGAACGGAGCTTAAAATTCTAGGAAGCAAAAGTTTCAGATTATTGATAAATTAAGCATGCAATGTTTCTTATATGTTTCTTTTAGAGGAGCAGATCAGAGCTGATCTAAGGATAAAGTCACTAAAACTCAAATTTTAAGCTTACTAACAAATATTTATTTATTATTTGTTTTTATAAAGTAAAAAGGTCACATATATTAACAAAAAAGCTCAACATATAAATCTCTTATTTAAAATAAAAAAATCTTTTTAAAAATTTGTTTTAAGCTTCTCTTAACATTAGGCCGTACTTAGAGCAAATGAACAAGATGCCTAACACAGCAACAAACCTTAATTAACTACAAATAGGAAGGATCAAGTTGTCATTAGTGTTACCTGACCACTGTGAAGGCCACAAAAACACCAGCTCTGAAGAACGCAAAAAGAAGAAAGCTTTAAAGAAAACAGTGAAAAGGAAAAGGCTACTGAATCCTTCCTCCAATCACTTCAAAGTTCAAAGCATTGAGATCACTTTGAAAAAGTTGCAAAACTAATATGACACATTGAGATTTGTAGCACAAACCCGGAGATGAGACGAATCGGTTTGCTTTCAAGATATACCAATTAATACACCTACAGGCTTATCTATTTCATTAATTAATTGTTTGTTGATGTTCACATGCTACACCCTGGCAGCAACCAAGAAATGCGTTGAATTCTACTTTTTTAATCATTGCTGTGGTTGTTGTACATTGTTTATCTCATTGGAATACTAAAAAATTAAGCGTGGCGTAGCTGTGAAAAGGATTTTT
>CM014732.1:69059992-69128803 GCA_004329165.1 Spatholobus suberectus
ATAAACTATGCATTGCAACAATTGGTGAATGATGGTGGGGACCAAAAAAACCTTCACCTGATGTACGAAGCTAGAGTAGTCCTTTATGTCTTGATTTCCCTTATAATCAACATTAGCATAAAATTCTTTAACAATGGATTCAGATGCTTTCTTTTTTGAGGTGAACAGCTCTCGCCATTGGTGGCGGTTAACAATTTCTCTTATTGTAGGATATTTCTCTTCTTGGAGCTTTGACCACCTCTCCCAAATTGGATTCCCATAGGGGAATATGTCATTGCTAAATCGTATCCAGTGTTGTATGGATTTGAACCTAGTAGGATCAAACCCTAGGACAGATGAGCAGGTCCTTACTTGCTTGCCTTTTCCATTAGGTGCACCACTTTTTTTCTTCTTACTATTAGGCTATTTACACTTTGGCGGTGTCATGGTCCTACAAAACAAAATAATATCCAAAAAAATAACAACCAAAGAGTAGTAATGTGGTTAATAAAAGAAAGAACACCAAGGGAATTACCCAATTATTTTGAGAAACAACTAATGGGCATACAATGAGAAGCATGTAATAGGTAGAGAAAAAAGAATTAAGTGGGACTAATTGAATGCCAATAATAATAATAATAATAATAATAATAATAATAATAATAATAATTCTAGAGGCACCATTACACACCTCACTTTTGGTTTAGACGGAAAAGAGAGAAAGAAGGAGAAGAGGAGATGTAGGAAAGAAAGGCAAGAGCCACCATCGTAGGAATCTTAGGACTCGTGCTTTGAGATTAGTACAATCCCTTGCATGCTTCCCCCTTCCCATAACTATATGCTTGTTTATATTCTTTCCCCATTGTATGACTGTTGAACTTTTTCATTATATGAATCCCCTTCCTATAATTACATTATTGATGAATTGATTAACAAACTTTATGAACGTGATGTTATGTTTGATGGGGGGTTTCTTTGATAGGGTTTTGTGAATTGCCATGCTAGGGTTTAGAAAGGGGGTTTTCTTTGGGTTAGGTTGATGTTTGCAAAAATTGAGAGGCTTGAGTAAGAAACCCTGACCTAACTTATGTGTGGTTTGCCTTTGTGCCCATAATTTTGAAATAGAGGGAAAAGGGGGCCATGGGAGGCCTCCTTCTAATTAGCGTTGTGCTTTATGATGAGCACGACCGTGTTGGAGGGATCAAATCGTGCATGGTGGGATCAAATCGTGCGTGGTTTTGGGAAGTTTTGCTTCTGATTTGT
The DNA here is from genome assembly GCA_004329165.1 of Spatholobus suberectus. Classification (NCBI taxonomy): domain Eukaryota; kingdom Viridiplantae; phylum Streptophyta; class Magnoliopsida; order Fabales; family Fabaceae; genus Spatholobus; species Spatholobus suberectus. Next base: position 69,061,235 of record CM014732.1, read on the forward strand.
CCCATGCTACAAAGCATGGGCGTGCTAAGGCTAGCACGGTCGTGCTCCACTTTGTGCTGGGGTTTTTGGTTTAGTGTCTCAAATTTCAAGCACAGACGTGCTCCACTGAGCACGCCCGTGCTGAAACCCCTACAAATGATAGTAAGGAAATTGTTATTTTAAATGCATTTTGAGAATTATAATTCCTTTAAATGCTTAATTATGTGGATGATTAAAGGACTATGTGCTTATATGAATGTCTAAAGGAAAAAGGTAATAAGATAGAGGGCCCTTTTCTGCAAGGGAAGGATATTCGTCTCTTTTGGTCCCCAAAGAGTGGCTGACAGTCCTCGAACTGGAAGAGTATAACAAAATGAGGTTGGCAAAGCAAGAGGGATGCTTCTTAGGATTTTGAGCTTAAATGTACCAGAGGGATGGTAAAGAAAAGGAAAAAGGAAGAGGTTAATTAAAGGAAAAAGTATTTTGTGTTAAATTATGTACTTAATGTCATCATGATTATTTAATGCCAAATTATATAAGATGGATTGTTGATGTATACTTAAATTTGAAATTCATATATTTATGCCTAATGTGATGTTGTAGTGTTCCCCCTTAGGGCACTAACTAAGACTTTTTGTCTTATTAGTTTGTTCTAACATGTTTAAGAGAAAACAAAGTAAAGGAGCAGTAAAGGAAACACAAGTGGTCGTGCCTTTTACTTTAGGATATTTTTCTATTTATTGTTGGATTTTCTTATGTAACCTCCTGTGTGAAGGCAACATCTTTACATTTTTTTTTTAAAACTTGTAGGGTACTTTAATTACCCCTTTGGAGGCATTTTATGATTAGTTTAATGGATTATGATATGTTCCTTTGAAAGTTTGATTTTCGCATAGTTATGTATGAACATATGGTAATGCCCTCTTAGGGTGTTACACTAGGTAGAAGTAGAGAAGCATATATTATATAGAGTAACAAAGAATAATCAAACTCATAAAAATTCATGGCATTGTAATTATTCAAGAGAAAGGGGAAAATGAAAAACAAACCCAAATGATAGAGATCAAAGAGAAAGAAGAAGGAAATCATACCTTTAGGAGATTATTAATAGAGTGGTAGAAGTGGAGTAAGAGAGGAAGATGAAGAAATTGAAAGAACAAGGTAGTAAGAGATGGTTTGGGAATGTGAGAATAGGAGATAAGTGTGAGAAAATTGGGGATTTGGGGCAAATACCTCCCTGACCAAGAGGCCTGTTTTTGAGGTTGTAAGGGGTCGTCCAACGTAGGAGTAGACTCGTCTAGAGGCCTCGTGCATTTTTTTAACAGAAACAAGAGAATAATTCATTAAAAAAAATTGATTACACTAGATTCAAATCAAGGTTCATCCTAACCTAACTCCTAAAGGGCTTAGGAAATCATAGAGTAACTAAACATAAAATAAAGAGAAAAAGGAGATTAAAAAAAAAAAAAACCATAAATCATAAGAATTGAACTCGAATTCTACAAGATCCAAAACCAAAGATGAGTTTTTAAGCTCTTCCTTGCTTTTAATCCCCATATGAGTCAAAGAAAGGTTAATTAAGTTTTTAGTCCCTTTTTAATTTTAAATTTCAGTGTTTAAACCCTCTTAAATTTTTGCTTACTTTTAGTCCCTCATTTATTTTCCATCAGCATTTTTGGTCCTCGATGTTAATTTCAAATTGTTAAGTGCTGATGTGTCCAACGAAAATACACATCAACATGACACATGGCAACCACATGGCAATCATGCCATGTGTCACCACATGGAGGTGTCGCGTGGCAACCTCATATTGTGCCTCGTGGTCACTACATAAAGGTGCCATATGGCACCACATGAAGGCGCCATGTGGACAACATGAAAGTGCCACGTGGCATGACATGAAGGTGCCACATGGCAGCCTTGTGAGTGTGCCATGACAACACTTAACTGTTCAAATTTAACATTGGGGGACTAAAAGTGCTGACAAAAAGTAAATGATAAACTATAAGTAGGCAAAAAAAATTTAGAAGGACTAAAACCGAATTATGAAAAAGTTGAGGGACAAAAAAACTTAATTAACCCATTCCTCAATCATCATCCACACATGTGCATAGAGCACTTCTTCTTACTAAAAGTTCAAGAATGGAAAGTTTCTCACTTGTTATTGCTAACAAGTATGATGTGTCCCTTCTCAATGCATAAAGATGGATTCCTGTGCCATTAGTGTTGCTGCTAACTTTGTTCATTTTAGACAACTAAATTAAAACTCATCAAGTTATCTGAAATTTTATTTCAGTCGACTCTAGCTCAAAATATCTGACTCTTAGTTTACCAGTTCTCAAAGTGTTTGAAACAATAAGTTGCACTTGGTTAAAAGCAAAGCATATCACTCTAAAAGTGCCTCTACTTGAAAGCGTTATCATAATGCAAGATGTCATATGAGATGCCTTACTGTGCAATTAGGTTTTCTACACATTATTTTGATTTGTTAGATCTGTCATTGGATCTTAATGCTTCTCTTAATGTAACTGTGAACTAATGTCTCAACGACAAAGATGAAAGCAGATGAATAAGAGACTAGAGATTCCAAAAATGAATAAAGTAAGACCAAACAACTAATTAAGGACTGAATACTAAATTCAAATTTTTTAAGGACTAAATTAAAAAAATCACAATTTTATAGGGACTAAAATCGCAAGCTGGCAATTTTATAGGGACTTAAATCCAAATTTTAAAATTTTCTAGGGACTAAAATGTCACAGAAAACACTAGTTGTGTGGCACCACATAAAGGTACCACATGGCACACTCACAAGGTTGCCACATGGCACATTCATGTGATGCCACATGGCACCTCTATGTGATGGCACGTGGCACAACATGAGGTTGCCACATGGCTGTCATGTGTCGTGCTGACGTCTATTTTCATTGGACACGTCAATACTTAATGATTTGAAATTAATGTCGGGGGCCAAAAATACTGACAAAAAAATAAACAAGGGTCTAAAAATGGGCAAAAAATTGAAGAGGATCTAAAAACCTAAATTTAAAATTAAAAGGGACTAAAAACTTAATTAACTCCATCAAAGAATGATTCCAAACATGTAGTTTCTTCATTTAAATAGTGAGTTTGGGCTTTTCAGACCGTAAAAGAACCAACACAAGCCTAGAAAAGAAGGTAAAAACATTAAAATTTAGACCTAGGGCTTGTTAGGCAGGTAGGAGGCTCACCAGGCATGTAAATTTAATAAACTAAACTGCATTGGCGCTTAGACTCATTGGGCGAATTTAGCTTGCCAGGCCTTCTAGAAAACCTGCTGGGCAAGTGCAATTAGTTAAGGCCCACTAGACAGGTGTTGTCGGATTCTACCTGCCAGGTGACTCAAGCAATCTGCCAGGAAGGTTTGAGCTTGGCTGACTTGCCAAAAGGGTTTAGGGCCTCGTCAGGCGGGTTTTTGTCTTCCTTCCTCATTTCTTGCCTTTTTCAGTCCATTTCTATGCTGGTTGGTTCCTCCAAGCGGTATTCACTTTCATTCTTCTTTTTGCGCATGGAACATTATCTTTTTCCCTTCTTAGTTCTTTAATTTTCACAATCCCAAACAATTCATGCAATTTTTAAATAAATAATATAGAAACAAGCATCACATGAAATTATTTATCATTGTTTCATTTTTTTTATTGATTTCCTTTGAACTAATGCAAAAATCATGTAAAATAGCCCTGCAAATCTACATAAGCTATAAATTGATCAAGGATCACCAATCTGTCGCAACTTAGATGCCCGACACAAAACATAGGATTAACAAAGCATCATACCTAACCCACTATGAAGAAATAACAATTCAACAATAATTTTTTTTATAAGGGTAAAATATGTTTTTAATTCCTCAAAATATCTCAAAATTCAGTTTTAGTCTCTATAAAAATTTAATATGTTTTTAGTCCCTCTATTTACCTCTAAAAGCATGTGTTTCTGTTAAAATGTAGGGACTAAAAGCGTACTAACTTTTTATAGCGACTAAAACCGAATTTTGAAATATTTTGAAGAACCAAAAACATATTTTACCCTTTTTATAACAATAAAAAACTAAAAAAACAACAAAACAAAAAAATATAAAAGGGATTAATAAAGCATCAGGCCTAAATTAAGCCATTAAACAATGAACCATTTAACAATTATAATTTTTACATCAAGAAATAATAAAACAAACTAACTAACAACAAAATAAAATAATAATGGGATTAATTGATGTTAATTAGGGCTCAGACATGGAGATCCAATTGCCCCATTTCTCTAATTAATTGTAGTAGAAAGGTTAGTGAGTTTCATGAGGCAAGTAGTGAGAAACAACCTTTTTTCGGGATTTAAGATGGGAGAGGACATATTGGAGATTTCTTTATTGTAATTCGCTAATGACCACTTTGTTTTATTAAGGCATCTACTCAAAATGTGTTGGTCATCAAGAGTTTATTGAGGTGCTTTGAGCTAACTTCTGGACTTAAAATCAACTTCTTTAAAAGAAATTTGGCAAGCATACAGGTAGCGGAGGATATTATAGGGAGATATGCCTTATTGTTAAATTGTAGAATAATTTCTACCCCTTTTGTGTACTTGCGTATCCTAATTACTCCTAGGAGAGAAATAACATGCAATCTAGTTATGCAAAAAATGTGTAAAAAATTGGCCTTATGTGTAACACTCCTTTAATTTTAAATATAATTCATATTAATTTAATTATTAAGTTAAGTTGATGAAAATATGAGTAATTTTTTTTTCGATTTTATAATAGAAAATTTCTAAATTTAACAGAATTTAGAAATAGAAGTGAAATGATAAAAACTGCTTATGTGTGTGTGTGTGTGTGTGTGTGTGTGTGTGTGTGTGTGTGTGTATCAAACTATACATCATGGTTTGAGTAATACATAACACTTAAAAAGGAAACAAAAGTACATCAAAAGACATATATTACTTAGCCCAATATATACATAAAAAAGATCATATACAGAGCAATATTTATCTACCATATCCCTCAAGGAAAATATTATAAACTATGTATACAAATCTGAAGGAGTATCTTCTGACTCATCCTTAGCATCATCAGGCATTACCGTCATCTTCAATAATTATGATCAATCATACAAGAAAAAAACAATGGAGTGGGACTTGTTCTAAAATCCCATTCACATGTATGGTAAGAATTAAAACACAATTAACGAAGGGGACCTAGGGTTTATTCTAAGTTATATTATGCTTCCCTTGACTTGGTATGGATCCATACTTCCCATTAGTGAGTAATAGTTCTCAACAGAACTGAAAATTGATTGGTAGTACATATACCTTATCAACATCATCACAGGGTACAGTCTTCATCATTATTGAGGAAAATAACAGTTAGGATGTCCATTTATAAAGGTATACTCTCAAACCAATTCTGGAATGCTAAGTAGTTGTCGGAGTTATCGAGCTTGGTCAGGCAAATATCCTAGCTTGAGGGAGCTACCCCGACCATTAGAACTTTTATCACTCGATGCCTACCCCCAAGACCTCTACAAGTGGCTTCTTGCCTTTCATTCCCAAACTGTAGTTTTCCTAACAGGGTGTCATGCCACAACATGTTACTTGCTTTACATTACTCACTAGTCTATCCACTTCCTCCTTCTTAAACAGAGGTTTCCCTTGTCTCAATTAATTTGAGCACCAGTACAATTAACATTTCTGTCTTATATTGCAGAAATTACACAATATCTAAAATTTTAACAAAATAACAACATAGTAATTATAGTTTAATTACTAGAATTTTGGTAAAACAACAACTAAATAATTACATTTTAATTTTCTAAATTTGAGCAAAGTAACAGCTTAGCAATTATAATTTAATAATTTAAATTTGAGCAGAGTAACAACATAACAATTATAATTTAATAGTTTAAATTTAAACAGAGTAACAACATAGCAAAAAATAAAGTTTAACATCAAACAATATAACAATAATAATAATAATAAAACTTAAGCCTAAACGGGTTTAGGGGAAAACCTTTCCTACCAACATGCAAAGTGACAATAATTTAGAACCAACCCCACTCTCCCCATTACCTCTAAGGTGATTGATGAAGAGGATGGAATTATTGATGCAAAGCTCCTAGGAAGAGAACTTTACTAGTTGTTGGAAAACTAATAAAATTTTAGCATAAAAGCAAAGTAAAAGAAAATTTTTTCTAGAGAGAGAAGCTCTTTAAGAATTTGGTAGCTTGAGAGAGGGAGAGGTGCTGAAAAATGGTCCAAAACAATGACTATTTATGGAGGAGGAGAAGGGTTAGGTGTCCACAAAATTACATAAGCCATTATGTAAGCATTATGTCATAAATCCAATTCTAATTTATTTTTAATCTAATTTAGGGACACATACACCATTTAGGGTGGTGAATCACCCCTCCTAGGCTTGGGGACATGCTATATGAGCTGTCCTTGAGCTCCTCAGTGTAAATTCTATCTGCAGGTAAATTAACCGGTATCGATAAAATCGCCTAAACTTGAAAAAATTGACTTTTAATATCAAAAAATGAAATTAAATGTAAAATTGGACAAATAGATTATTTTTCATCAAAAATAATTTTCTAATAAACTAAAATCCATTTTAATTCAATAAATACCAAAATTTTTATGAAAATCATAAAATTAAATATTTTACCCATAAATAAAGTAAAATTACTAGTTTCACCTTTTCTGGATGTCACACCAATACTGGCTAAGCTTGATAGGCACCTAGGGACATTTTGGTCATTTTACACAAGAATTACAAAAAATTTCTAGAAAATTTCCAAAATTATATTTTAATATATATGAAATAATTTCAGGCTCAAATTAATATTTTAATGTCAATTGAATCTTTTTCTCATGTTAGCCCTTAATATTGAGAAATAGGGACAAAATTGTCATTTTAAAATTTTTTCGAGTTCCGGCTCGGAAAAATTATTAAAAATCATAATTAAATAGCTCTTGAAATTCTAAATGTAATGGTAGGGATCAAAATTTTGAAATTCCTTTCTAATTTTTCAGAATTACATTGTCAAATATTAAAAAAAATAATTGAAAATTTTAAATAAGATTGTTATATTTTTCACTATTTTTCTTTCAAAATACAAGTTTTATAATGAAAGATATTCAGTATAAAATTTTAAAAATATTTTTGAGGTCAAAAAGTCTTTGGTTGGTTCCTGCAATTAATTGGGGTATTTTTGTCATTTTTGAAAAATTGTCGCAATAAATTCCAGATATTTTTTTAAAATTATTATTAATTATTCTAAGTACATTAATGACTTAAAAATAAATATTAAATATTTCTATCTAATTAAAAAAATAGTTTAATAGGCAAAACTAGGGATGTTACATTATGGAAACACAAACAATTGTCTTTTGGAGGTCAAGTTTGTCTTATAAATTACGTCTTGTTATCTTTTCCTCTTTTCTTCTTATCTTTCTTTAAATTGCCTATATATATAGCTAAAAAGATCAAAAGCATTCAGAGGAATTTCCAGGAGTAGGGAGGACTGAGGAAGAAGGATAGCATAGGTAAAATGGTAGATTTATTGGGAAGTTCCATGTTGTAGTAGCAGAGAACCATGTCATTTCAAAGGGATCATACCCAAATGGCTCTCATTTATTTAGTTGACTTGTAATTGTGGGCTCAAATTTTTTGGAGGAATTGAATTTTTCTTTTTTTTATGAAATTGTTTGCTTGAAAATAGCAATTACTTGATCTTGGTTTTACGTGGGTTCTGCAAATACAGTTACAAGTCCTTGTTTTGTTCTATATGTGAATCATATGTCTTGGTGTCATTATTTTGTGTTAACATTCATTCAATTGTTTCATGATCCTTGGGCATTTTCCTGCGTAATCAAGTAGTGGTTATCAATATTTTTTGTAGTCCCTTCATCATCACATGTACATATTATATACTTTTCTTGCATATAAGTATTGGACTTTTAGCAGTTTTTTCATCTCTAAAAGTTACCTCCCAATCTTTATTTAGTGTTTGTCTCAGAAGTTTAATTTACAAGATATAGCTTGTTGATCGTCATGGTGCATTGGTTTCAAACCACAAACAAAATAATAGGCAGTGAAATCTTGGATTTGTAAATAACTTAATGAAAAGGAAGGAATCATGTCCCTAATAGGAGTGCAGCAATGCCCCTATTTCCTATTAGCTTTTTTTTTTTTTTCAATTGTTTGCACATATATATAATTTTTATTTATTTATTTATTTATCTTGTTAAAAAATTGTACGTGTATACTAGCATATGAGTTTTTAGGAACAGGTATTATATTATGGATGCTTTGTAATGTGAAACTCTTAGTGTGTGTGTGTTTCTCGTCTAGTGCTAGTCTTTTTTTTTATTATTATTTATTTCTCTTCCAATTAATTAAAAATAAAACAGGAAGAAAATTTGAGTTTAGCTTTTGGTTGTTTTAATGTTTGTGTCTTTGGTTTTGGCTTTTTTTTTGTGGGGGGGGTGGGGTTGTTTAATTAACTTATATTAATTACATGAATTGACACTACAACAAAAGCTTAAATTAGTGTCGGCCTAAAAATTGATGCTACATAGAGTTAGTCAGTCGAGCTAAGCCAACATCAATATTCTTATCGTTAATTTTTTAATATGTATTTTTTATTTTTTAGCTTGCATCGGTCATAGCTAACGTTAATATTTTAAAAAAAGAATTATTAGCATCGGCTTAATTGACACTAATTAATAATTTTTGAAGATTAAATATATTTAGATATTAGAGTCAGCTAGGCCGATGCTCATTAGCTTCAATATTAGTATCAACTTGGCTGACACTAGTATTTCATTTGAGCATGAAATGAAACACTTCTCACGCCTCCCTTTTCTCCTTTATTAATTTGAAAACGCCTCTTCTCCTTCTTCTCCCCATATGAGTCTCCTTTTCCCCCTCCCTTTTCTATTTTTTTGTTGATGTGTTGATGCATTGTAATGTGGCTGAGGGTTGGGCGACAAGTTGGCTGGCCAATGGTGGTCGTTGTCGACATGGCGACGTCTAAGCGAGAGGAAAAGAGGAAGCGACATATATTGGTTTCTTTTTCCCCCTTCTGCCTCTTTCTTTTTTTTTTCTTTCTTCTATTGCTGGTTTATTTGTGTTGCAGGCAACAATTTCTTTGTTGCAGGTGGTGGTGGCAGGGTGTAGTGGTGATTTGGGGTTTGGGTTGTTTTGTTGTGTGGTTTTGGATGTTGTGCGGGGGAAGTTTAGCTTTTGGGGTTTGGTAGATTGGGATTTGGTGGTTTTGAGTGGTGGTTTGGGGGAAAAGTGAGAACATTGTCAGCAATGACAGTGTTTTTTCTTTTTTGGTTCAATTTTTGCAATTTTGTGTCAACTTAAGCGGCAACCTAGTCGTCACTAGTAAACATCGGCCTCATTTGGCTGATGCAAACAAGTTTGCGTTGAATTGATTGGTGTTGGTTATATATCATCACTTAGCCGACAATAAAAATGAAATTAGTGACGACTTTAGGCCACCAGTGTTGTTTTTTGGCCCTCACTTATTATTGATTTTCTTGTAGTGTGATTTTATGCATTGAATTGCGACGTTGATTATATGGTTTTCCATCCTCCAGTGTCGTATGCATCGTAAGAGCTTACGTATGCATATACTATCTGAGGTTCTATGGAATGTGATTTTTTTTATTGAAATTGATTTTTTTTAGTTTCTTTTTTTCTTTCTCTTATCTTCCCTTCTCTTATTTCTCTCTCTCTTTTTTTATAAATAAATTCATTTCTGCAAAATAAATACATAGGTTAAAAATTAAAAGTTTGAATCTCACGAGAGTTGATTTCATTCTCAAGTGTTGGGTGCATCGTAAGACTTACATATAGTTATATTGTCTTAAGTCTTGAGTAACGTGAATTCTTCTTTTAATAAAATAAATTCTTGCACAATCAACTTAAAAGTAACTATTTTAGAGTATTGTGAAACCAAATCTTTTCTATCATGTTTTCGAAGACCAAATCTTTTTCTATAAAAGGATTTTCCAATGTTTTTCCAAATTAAATAAACATTGTTAGTGACTTCAGTTTCAAAATACCTTTTAAATATTTTTCATCTTTCTATCGTGATCACACGATTGTGAGAGAACTAATAAAGATTAATTTTTTTAATTTTTCTTTGAGAGATAAGAACATAAAATGCAAATAGTATAAGTTGATTCAAATGGGAACAATATTGGGATTAAGTTTCATTTAATTTCATCTAGAATTTCTAATATGGTAATTATTTCAATTTGGTTTATAACTTTGTTTACTGATTTTGCTAATTTATTTAAATCTTAATTTCTTAGGCAATTAAACTTTTATTCCTAATTAAAAACCCTAATTCCTTAGGTATAATTAGAAGAAATAAGCTTTAAAAGTGGAAATATCTAAAGGTAGCGAACATCAATGATTATTTCAAAATAAACAAAGTTAAAGATCGGCAAATTATATCAAAATTCACTTAACTTCAACAAAAAGGGTTTAACTAGACATAGAGAAAATAAAAATAAATACAAAGAAGGAAAAGGAAAAAGAGATATTTGTTGATCCTTGAAGAGACTTGAGTTTTATCCTTATTGTTCTTTTCGTTCCTAATTCTCTTTTTCTAATATTTTTTATAATGTGGGTTGAATGTCCAATATGGAGAAAAAGGCTCACTATTTTCAAAGGCTTTATTCTTGTGTGTTTTGAGTTGTTCTTTTGGTTCTTTCTTCTGGTCCATTGCAACTTCAATTTTTCATCTTTATTTCTTAAAATAAAAATAATCAAAATATATGAAAATAAAAATAATTTCTAAATAAATACAACAAATAATCTTTTTCACTTTAATTTTTAAAATTCATTTTTTAAGACAAATTAAGTTAAAATTTAAAATGAGTGACGACTTAAATTTCTTTAAATATAATAGATGATCCTAGGGCGTAAATGTCATTATAATTAGTGTTGTCACGCTTCACTATTCTCCATATGTAGCAGAAAACAGTGTTTATGTAGTAAATGAGCATTATCGACGTGGATTCCAACAAACTCAAACCATGAAATGCTTATGTTAAATTAGTATTCATTTTCCAAGTAAAAGTTGGTCCTAGGGTTTAGACAAGGCACAAGACGGTGGGGTGTGATCAACATTTTCTTTTTTTAAACTTGTTCCAGTAGCAAAATTTGTCACTAGAGGACATCATCAATTTATCATACACAGTTTTGCTAATTAGCTATTGGTTATAGATAGATGGATTTTGTTTTTGAAAGGATCAACTTTAGACATGACCGTCATGCTTTAAACCATGAATCGTGTTGTTTTAAAAGACAAAATTTTAGGAGAAAATCTTTGAAGTGTGTTTGGGTTAAAAAATTTAGGAGAGAAATTTAATTTTTTATTATAAAATATCTTATTTGTCAGAATTGTTAAAAATTCTACATTCTTAGAGTATTTTATTGTCTAAAATAAAGAATTTAAAACTTCACGACATTTGATATAGAAATCTAGTTATCTCGTGATTGACAAAAAACGAACCTTTTTCTTATTCCTTTTAGTTGTCTTTGCTCTTAATCCTAAACACACTGTCCGTATTGTCCTTTTTATTTCGCTTTTTTTCCTGCAATTTTTTCGACTAATAAATGGTGTTCCTAGATTTTCGGAAAGAGAGAGAGATGATTCCGGTGCCGATGTCCATGGTGTTTCAGGCCGCAAAAATTGGAGATCTCCACTATATAAAAGCCCAGGTCAACAACTACTTGACATGTAGATATATCGGTAAACTTCATTCACAAAAGACATTCAACATAGAGTGGATTTTAACACGAGGAAGGTATCAAGTTCATATGGACTAGTCTAAAAATACTATATTTTAATTGTTAACATTTTTTACATATTTACAGGTAAGCTTTTAGGAGTTGAACATGTGCATTTTACGCTTTGTCCCGTTTAATTACAAGCAATATAGACAAGAATTAAACCGCATATGGTCAGAGGTTGCTAGAATTGCTCCTAAGAAAGGAGCTCGATCTTTGTGCCATCATTGCTAATTGCTCCAACCTCCCTGGCCTTGCCACACACCACCACATCATCGTCATCACGAAGTATAAACCACTAACACTAACATATCTTTAGGTAATACAGTTAAACTTTATATATGAAGCACTCTCCTCTTGAGTTTCTATAATTTAAAAACCATACATAACTCCTGTAGATTTACAGGACAACTTTATTCACAAAACACATACACGTAGAAATATCGTAGAAATATGTGTCAACATTATTCATGAAACACCTTATAACTTAAAAACCATACACAACATCTGTAGAGATGCACGCCAAGTTGCCAACTTTCTCCATGGAGCATCTTTCTCTAGAAATACACTCATGTCAACTTTATTCATAGAAAACCCTTCAACAACTTAATTTAAAACAATGCAAACCTCTTGTAGCAATACAGGTCAAGTATATGAAACACCCTTCTTATAATCTAAAAGTCACACACACCTCTGCTCCTGTATAAATACAGGACCACTTTATTCATAAAACATCCGTTTATAACTTAAGAACCATTCGTGTTTCCTGTAGCTATATAGGGAAACTTTATTCATGAACACCATACTTCAAAAGAAAAGAAAAGCCCTCGATTTGTCGATAGTTGTTGTCATGATGCTATCATTGCCTTCTTCGATTGAGGCCCCTTGGTTCCCTGAACCTTGAATGTTTTTTAGAAAACAATTATGTTAGATAGTAGCTGAGAGTAAAACAATTTCAAATTTATAGGAAAATAAGTATCTGTTCATGAGTACAGCGAGCGGAACCCCAACTTTGATAAGTAAAAGACTCAACGTTTAAACCATATTGTGTAAGGCATGAGAAAACATGACACTATCAAGTTTCGGCATTTTATGATTTTTTAGCTAGCCTCATTTTATAATTCTAGTTCTGACAATTAGGACTTTCTATCCATGCTTTATCAAATTGAATCCATCCCCAAAATAAACTTGCCATGTTGTCTTTTATTATGTTCAGATCCATGTTTTCATAAGATGAAAGTTATAAATGCAAGGAAGAAATCAAACTCACTACCATTCCATGTCTTCTGCTCTGTTGCTGTGCTTGATAAAATGAAGAAAACTAGTTTTCAAGGGTACCATGAGCGAACACAATGACAATAAGCTTCTCTTACTTGACAACAATTTCCTGAAGCAAATTATTAACAAAAGTGAGGTGATTAGAGATGACCAAAATATATTGGGGTAATATATATATTAACATTCCCAATTCTTCATTTATGGAGAAGACAGAAACAAAGAAACGTAATTAGATGATGCATGCCTTCTCACTTATTTAGTAGTGGTTGATCAGCATATATCAAATTATTAATTGGATGTCCATGAGAAATAGCTAACGATATATGTACTTACATACAAATCAAGGGAATTTGTCGCCAAACTAACTCAGGCTGCCTCCTCAAACTGTTGCACGATCACAGAATTTATATCAGCTTCCCAAGTGAGTCCATTCCTTGTCACATTCAATTTTGCTGTTACTTTGTCACCAAGACGGAAAAGTTTCGGGTAGTAGCAACCAATGAACCACACTTCTTTCAGGGATGGGAAATTCAAAGTGGAATTCCCCGTGTAAAAGCTTTCAAAATCTCGTAATGAGTCAAGTTTCAAAATCTCAAGCTTCCTGAATATCATCTCATTTTCAAATTTATCTTCACCTTTGTGATCATCTTCATCTCCCTCATTAGCCACTATTTCTTTCACTGAATTACATTCCTCGACTGTGATCTCCTCAAGGTTCATTAACTTTTTTGCTGCTGAAGATGTAAATAAATACTGCAATCCGTGACATTTGTATATAGACACTTTTTTCAGACAAGAGAAAGACACTGTTGAAGTAGAATGTACTAATGTTGTCAAATTAGGACATAGGCCAACATTTAATTCGTGGAGCTTCTCACAGATTGCGTTTAACCATGATGAGTTCTCTGACTCGATGGACTGGAGAGTGGATACTTTCCATAGTGTCAGTATTTTAAACTGTCCAAGCATACGGTCCTCACCAATTTTGGGGTTTGGAGCGACGAATATCTCGGCACTATTGCAATTATTTATACTTATTTTTATTAAATTGGGTGCATTTTGGAGTATTTCAATGGGCAACATAGGCTTCTCCTTCTCATCAGCATCAAAGAACAGGGAAATTTCATTTAAATATTTGAGGCCTTCAAATTGCTCTGGCTTCAACCTTAAGCTTAATGCCGAAATGTTTTTCCAGTCAAGTCTCAATTCCTTCATGTTGGAAATGACCTAACATTAAAGGGAAAACAAATAGGATATAAAGGACTGTGAATTAGAAAATGAAAAATTTAAAAAGTTGAGAGTGCAGATTCTATGATGCTTACCTTATTTGAGATAAGAGGTTGTGTGTTAATTGAAGTACTCGAACCTTCACCCTCACCCATGGGATGTGCAATTTGAAATAATTCCAACTCATCACTATCCAACACAGATAATTTATTTAAGGCAGGGCATTCCAGAGTGAATGTTGTGCCTTCTTCCTTTCCAACAATTTCTTGCAATTTATGACAATATTCTATTTCAAGTTTCTCAAGCTTCTCAAGATTTTGTGCCAGGGAAGTAGGAAATAAAGTTTGCAGGATTTCACAACCACTAACAATGACCTCTTGCAGATTTGGAAAGATGAGGAGTCCTTGACTATTCTTTTCCCACACACTTGTTAGTCTTGATAGCCGTTGTAAAGTCCATTTCTTCAACTGGGATGTTGTTTCCATAATCTCAGTGTCATTCATATAAAAGATTGCCTCTACTTTGTCGCTATCCCGCACTTCCAATTCTTTTAAGTTCTTTAAATGAGGAAGAATACCGTATGGAATTACATATGGTCGACAACAGTTGTCCAGCTTCAAAGTTACCACTGTCCTAGGCCAGTCTGCTTGGTTACAGGTCTTGTACAATGCTTCAGAAACCACCTGTAAATATTAAAATAAGTTTATCATCAGATATCATATATTTATTGCTTGCTCTGCGTGACTACGTCTGCCTATACACAACATTATAAATTTACAATACTCTTTGTTTTAGAATCTTTAAATTGAAAGGAAAAACTAAAGCAGTAATAAAATGGGTTAAGTTGAATCTAACTTGCAATTCATGATAGTCATTCATTTATCTTTCCAAAAAATAAAATGATCCTTGGACACCCACCTACTCATCCACTGAGAGAGAGAAACAGTTAACAGAGAGAGATAAAAAGAAGGGTGTCAATGAGGTGTTTATACTGTTGAAAAATGCTAACAACACACTCTCTTGAACACATTTTCTATTATTGACTAGAATTTATTAAAACTACAAATTTTTGTGAGTCTCATCTCTTATTTAATGAGTCTCTTTTTATTTTGTAGTTTTTAATAAATTTTAGCTAATAACAGACTGTGTGTTTAAAAGAATGTGTTAGAGAATGTGTTGCTAGCATTCCTCATATAGTGTTTATGTATCAACATTCTTATCTCTTAGTTCATAAAAACTGTGGTCTATTACATGGGTATGAGTATTAATATTATGTAAAATTAATGCGGATATTAAGTACCTTCTGAATGAATATGTTTTTATTTTTAAATTTGAAAATCTATTTTTAACTACAGTCGTGAATTAATATTTGGTATCAAATTTCATGCTTACACAAAATCTCATTTCTTTATTTTAATTGATCAATAAGGCTGAGATTAGTATTCATTAAATCATTCAGATTACCCCCTAGTGTTTCTTTTCTCTTTCTCAATTCATTAAATCGACTACTGACACATACAACTGAGGTGAGTAAAATCGATCATAAAGAACCTCTCCAAGTCAGCCCAATTCTAGATTGAATTACACCAAGAAAAACTTGTGCTAGTTAAAGAAAGAGAAAACAACTGAAGTTTGAAATAGTTGTTTTGATTAGCCTCCTCGCACCAAGCCATGAAACAGCTAACATCTTCCATGGTTGATTTTTCATCCTCGACTGAGAAGGTTGCAAAGTCTGGGACTTTACATCCTCTCGACAACTTATCTATCCATTCAAGATAGGGTTTCTTGTAAATAGGTCTATCGATGGGCCCAAAATGCTTCCTAATAACCTCAACTATCATGTTGGGTTTAATCAACAGTGGGGTAAATGTTTTGGCTCTGCCCATGTTGACTAAGGATTCCTATGGTAAATGGTTGTCTGCTTGAACCATGCACGGTACACTAAGGGATCACATACATGCTGGTAATTGAATTGCCTCTGACTGGTGGCTGAGTAAATCCATAAGGATAATCTGGGGTGGCCTCATAGTTCATGTTTTAGGCCCTGAGATTAGTTATTGGGGCCTGAAAGATAGAGGTTGTCCCCATTGCTCCTAAGTACAAGGGGCAATCTAATGCATCCTGTGGCATTAAGGGGTCACGCTGGCCGTCTACATTGTCCCAAATTAAAACTATGGAGACCAGGCAGCCTCCCCAGTTGGTTGAGTAACTAATGGTACGATTGTAAATGGATCCAGTGCTTCAACCCCCGCAAGCTCGTTAATGAGGATAAAGTTCTGTGTGGGAGGAAGAATAGAAGCACTAACAATTATTGGGCTAACAACAACTTGAGTGGTAACAACCATTGGAAGTGCAACTGTGGCAGTTGCAACTATGCTCAGCTATGCACCTTCTTGGCTACTAGCAGACTTTCATGTGGTTGGAGTCAGTTCTATCTTCGTAATACTTTACCCAGATCGTAATTACATGTGCCAATCTCAAACCAAGGATGGTGAAGGAAACTTCAATTTGGAATGACTGAGGTCCCACCAGGCATGCCAAAAATTTTGTTGGCTCTAAATTTCGATTGATCAATCGTTTGAAATGGCTAATGACCAACTAAGTGATTCCTTTTACGAGATTGGCTCGAGGAATGGATTTTGTTCCTCAAACGGTTTCCTAGTCCACTCATTCATGGGATTGAAGTTGTCTATGCTAAGCTATTTCTATGGATTTGTAGTAAAAGAAAGTTATAAACAGCTAAAAGTGGTAAATAAAAGATATAAAGATATGTGATAAATAAAGCTATAAAATGTTGAAGAAATGATCAATTTAATTGATTTGGTCGAGAACCTTCATTACATCGTGAATTCTAATATTTACGGAGGCTTGTAGCAACAATTGTTTTCCCTAAAAATAACTACCCCCATTATCCCCTTTTTCGGGAATCATGACATAATGAGCATTTGGCGTGAAAATTGCCTCTAACTGCTACCCACGTCCTAATTATGCATTCAATTTGTTCTTCTTCTGGACCTGTCCTAGTTTTGGGATACTTTGGACCCAACTACATCTGACCTGGATCAACCGTTTGGTTTACGGTTGACTTTAGTCATTTTTAGTGCCAACAACTTCATAGCTCGAACTCTGAATTCTTCCATATCTTTGGGATTAACCTTTGCAATGTACAATGAAAAGGTGTGCCCTTTGAAATTGACACCACCATAGTATAAACTTGAATATCTTCTAACAAATTCGGTACTAGTGCAACCTCCTTATAAAATCTTGTTAGGAAATCGCGTAATGTCTCAATTGGTTGTTGGACGACCTTGGCCAATGTATGTGAATCCATGGATGATTCTCTTTCTGTGATGAAATGTTGAAATGTTAGGCAAAGGCTACTGCTAGGTCGTTTTAGTTATGGATCGACTTCTGGGGGAGAGCTTAAAACCATCTAAGGGCTTCCCCCCTCAAAGTTATGGGGAAAGTCCTGCATACCACTACATTTGAGGCTCCAACGAGCAACATCTCATTTAGAAAAGTATTTAAGTGTTTGTTGGGGTCCTTCTCGCCTATGTAAGACTCAATGGGCCAAAAAGTTCAACTCTTATCTGGTATTTCTATCAGTCGTGACCCCGGCCAGCTGTCGCAACTGGGGTCACGACTCTATCAAGTCAATTTGTTCAGCAAAGGGGTGCTAGAAAGGAATGGAGCTCGATCTAGGGGGGTTAAGTGTGGTAGAAAGAACCAACGTGAACTCGGTACATATCAAGTCAAGGCCTTGACATGTGTCGGCTAGGAGCAGTAGCATTGTATTGATCGAGGTTCCTCATAGTGAGGTCAGCTTTGCGAATTAGGAACTTGGTTTTGAGATGTATACTATAATTGCTTTATTTGTTGTTCCAAGTCAAGGTTTGGTGGGAGAGCAGATGGTTTAGGGCGCTGTTACAACTCAGCTATTCATTCTTAAAGTTGACAAATGAGTTTGTCCCTGGGTTGATTGTGGCGAAACCATTCTCAGTTATACCTTTGCAAGTCGGTATAAAATTATTGATGGGAGCTGGGTCGACGTGGGGGTAGTGGGGTGAGTTCATTTTGTCCATGTGATCCTTTGGGGTCCTTCGACTTGAGTGGTTTGAAGTATGGTGTTAACCATGTCAAATAGTGGGAATTCAATTTATTAGGATTCCCACATACGACATCAATGTTATATTCGTGATGCCTGAATTGACTTCAGTTGAGCTCTAGTTGACTTTAACTGTGGTCCAACTGTTGTTGACTGAGGTTTGAATTGTATAGGTAGTGGTCCTTTTAGTGCGGTTGAGTTGCAGTGGAGAAAGGTTGGCTACCTCCAACACTCAAGTCAGCTGTGATTTTGGCACAATGGTAGTATGTAATAAATGCCTACTTGACATTATTGATGTTGCTTGTATTTATAGGGTGTCAGAGATGGGATGGATCATTTGGCATAGGTTCCAAGGCATTTAAAAGGCAATATTGGCCTATTCTAGAGTAGAACACTCAATGTACTCTAGGCTAAGGTAGGTTCACCTGGGCTTAGGTGGTGCCTTGTAGTGGTCTTCTTTCTGACTTGTACAGACATTGACTTATGTTGACACCTAATAGTTAGGGTTGACTCTCTCCTCTGGATTTGAAGTAGCTTGTTAGATGGATTGGGTCTCAAGCTCAATTCAAAGTAGTGCAGAATGTAAAATTCTGATAAGTCATCGAAAAAGTATATGATGCAAATGGCACTAGAATAAGTCAGTATTTCTTTATACAAAGTAAACGGCTAATATTTCTGTTGAGATAACTTTAAAAAAATGTATTAATTGCAACAATGATAGAAAAGTTATTAATATAATAACAAGCTACTAACAAATTATCAAAATATTGGAATCAAATTTAGAGGATACAAATATGTTTCAGTCCTGTGCCACAATGGATCAAAAGAGATGTTTGGGATAAGGCTAGCTTAAGACATTAAATTCACGCAAAAGTTGAAGTCAAAATTAGTTGATTTGAAAGAAGTGGTTACCTGTAGTAGAAACACCTTGTTTACTGAGGAGTTAAGATTATTGTAGAAGACCAATTCATCAATTGAGTCGTTCGAAGCTTCAATTCCTCTAAAAGAATTCGCAAGAACCGATCCTTGAGAGAAAATTTCCATCTTGGGGCACTTCCATATGTCCACTTGCATCAAAGAGGGTAAGTGCAAAGTGTCATTGCCGGAATAAAAATATTCCAAGCTTGGTAAGGAGTTAAGGCATATGCGGTATAGCCGTTCTAATTTGATCCCTCCTGAGCTTGTTTCAGCTTGCTCTTCTGCCACTATTTCTTTTATTGAATTACAGTCCCAGACTACCATAAACTCAAGCTGCATTAATTTTTTTACTGCTGAGGATGTGAATAAATACTTCAATCCATTACAGGCGGATATGTACAATTCTTTTAGAGAGGAGAAAGATACTGCAGAAGTAGAATGCACTAATGTTGTCAAATCAGGACACTCAATAACACATAATTTGTGGAGCTTCTCACAAATCATGTTTAACAATGGTGAGTCCTCTGTTCCGATGGACTGGAGCTTCCATACATATCTCAGTCCCAGCATTTTCAAGTGTGTAAGCATCTTGTTTTCATCGGTTTCTGGGATTGGAGTGAGGAATACCTCGAGGCTTTGGCAAAATTCTATACTCATTGTTTTTAAATCAGGCGCCTTCTCAAGTATTTCAATGGGCCAAATAGGCTTCTCATTCTCATCAACATCAAAGAGCAGGCGAATATTATTTAAATATTCGAGGTAGCCCGTAAGTTCTCCTAACCTTGATTTTAACACCAAACTGTACATGTGTTTCCATTGGAGTGACAAGTCCTCAAGGTTGGAAATGTCCTAGTAAAAGCAAAACAAATAAAAAAGAAAGGACTGTTAGAAGATGAAAAGTGAAAAAAAGTAATAATAATTGAGAGTCCAGATTGCATGTTACACAGGACCGCTATAAGGATAAGACTACTAAAGTTCAAGTTTTAAGTCCACCAACAAAAAAATTATTTATTATTAGTTTTTATAAAGTAAAAAGGCCACATATGTTAGCAAAAGGCCCAACATATAACCATTTCATTTGAAGTAAAAAAAGTCTTTCTCAAAGTTCGTTTTAGGTCTCGTTCACCATTGAGCCGGCCCTAATGTTGCATACCTTTAGATCCAAGAAAAGGGGTTGTCTGTTAGCACTTTCATATAGCTCCAGCTTTGGGCAATACAACACAGATAAGTCACTTAATGCAGGGCATTCCAGAGTGAATGATTCGGGGTAAAAGTAAATGAGCTCTGGCAGGTCAAAAAGATGCAATGTAGTTAAACAAGGGAACACAAACTTTTGTGTTTCCGCTGCTGCGTCTTCTTCCTTTCCAACAATTTCTAGCAACCCATGACAAGATTTGATTTCAAGTTTGTCAAGTTTCTTAAGTTTTTTGGCCAGGGCCGCAGGAAACACAGTTTGCAGGATGCGACAGTCATCAACAAGCACTTCTTGCAGATTTTGAAAGCTACGACTTCCTTTACCATTCATTTCCCACACATGCATAAGATAAAATAGGCCTTGTAAAGTCAATTTCTGCAATTGGAATGTTGTTCCTGCACCCTCTTCGACATTCATCTCAAAAATTACCTTTACGTTGTAGCAATGTCGTACTTCCAGTTCTTTTAAGCTCTTTAAACAAGGAAGAATATTAGATGCAATTGCACATGGTTGAATTTGACAGTTCTCCAGCTTCAAAATTTTCAAACTATAAAACCAACTATTTTGCAGAACTCCAGGTTGCCAGGCTTCTTGTAGATCAAGATGTTCGTAAAGACTCATCTCCTCCGTGCCTTCAAAATATTTCTGTGAATATATATTGCGAATAAATTTATCATCAGATGTATCATATTCCCGCTCAGTCAATCAATTGTTATTCACTTTTCTTTTATTATTTCTATATATTACATGGGTATGTATGACTGAAATTTCTTTGCGAAATTAGAGCTTCATATCTACAAATTAGAATATCTAACTGGGGCAATGAAACTCTTATTTTTTCTATTCTTTTAAGAGAAAATAGGTCATGCACTGACATATATTGTCATCTAATTACAAACTACCATTTATGGTAAGTTTGTTGATTTTTATAATAAATACTTTAAATGTCATATCAATGATGAATTCTAATTAGTTAACAGTGTAAAACTTTTTACACTAACAATACATGACTATTAAACTCTTTTTTTTAATTAGAGATTTTCCATATTCTCTCTATTCTCATTGAGAGGTATATTTTGTGTAACTAGCCAAAAAATATTTTTTTCAATCATCTCAAACTGCACTCTTTTCATCTTTATTTACATGCTTAATTTTTTTAATCACTTATCTATTTTAATTTAAAAATAATCTTATATCACAATTTAACTTATTTATTATAAATTTAAAATTTAAGTTATATATTTAAAAATATTTATTTATTATTAATTTTAATTATAATAAAATTTATAAATTTAAAAGTTATTTATTTTATATTATAATTATATACAAATAAAGATTTATATATCTTGTATAATTCAGACTAGTTATGTTAAAATAAATGTGCAGTTTGAGTAACCTTCAGAATGACTTGACTAGCTAGTGTCTTTTTTATTTTTTTTTAATTTGTAAAGAAGTTTCATAATCTATTTTCAACAAATGTCATCGACACATTATGATATAGATATACCTTTTATTTACCCTGCGATTTTATATATAAACTAATTTTTGGATTGTATTCTACAAAGGCAAGGACGACCTCTTGGCAATTGTTTTATTAACATATATTGTAATTTAGTTAGAATGATAATTAAGTAGTGTTTATTTTTTTGTAGTTTTTTTTCCTCTTAAGAAAAAAGAACTGAAGCCAAAAACATAATTCTAAAAAATTCTTTTAAAATAAATGTATTTTTTAACAAATAAAATCAAAAATAAAAATCTTCTATAAAATTATCTAAAATGATAGAGAAACATTTATTTTTAAGAAAAATAGAAACAAAAAAATAGATAAGATAAAACAGAACAATTTAATTATAATATTTTGTCCAACACTCACAATTATACATTAAAATAAATTCATTATCTAAAAAATGCCATGCCTTATTATTTTATTTCAAATTTATTTCTCTTTTTTTATTTACCACCAATTCAAACAAATTTTTATTTAAGCAAAATAATTTAATTATTTTAAATTAACTTTTAAAAGAGGCGGAAAATAAAAAAATGGAAAAATAAAAATTCAGTAAAAAAAGAAAATACATATTACATACCTTTTCCTTGTATATCTTTTGTATTGTAGCATTTAAATCACCTTCCCAGCAACGTCTTTTCTTCTGTTTTTCATGTACGACATATATATTTTGTAAAATTGGTGTGCTCGTGACTTTTCCAGAAAATTTTTCCATATTATAACATGCACTCACTACTACTTTTTTCAATGATGGGAACTCAAGGACACAACTGTTAGAGCTACAGAAACTTCTGAGGTTCTTCAGTGAAACAAGCTCCAGGACTTTCAATTGTTTAAAAACAACTTTGCCAGCATTTTCTTCTTCTTTTTCTACTATTTCCACAAGAGATTCACATTTGATTACCTTCATGGTGTTGAGTTGACCCAAACTTTTTGCAGTAGATGGTGACATTAGATTTTTCAATCCATTACAGTTAACCACTTCCAAATTTGTCAAGCATGTGAGAGATGCCGAGGAAGGCGCTATAGTGATCAAACAAGGACAATTCCATAAAATCAAGAACTCTATCCTTTCAAGAACTATGTCTAGTTCAAAGCCTATCTCTTTGAGATTAGGCAAGTTTATTAACTTCAAGCTTTTCAGCTTTGGCACAACTCCCAAGTTTTCAATCTCAGTAGGTTTTTCGAGAGGTACTATCTCTTTAAAGAAACAATTATTTAATGTTAGGCTTTTCATATTAGGATTGCTATGAAGGAAAGAATATAAAATCTCAGTATCCATTGATCTAGATAAGCAAAGCTCTTCTAAGTTATCCCTTCGATGGTTCCCTTGCCCCATATAACTGCTTGGTGACTTCACATGCCAAGACTCAATTTGCATGGACTTCAACTTATTAATTACCTATAGGAAATAAATTATGAAAAAGAAGAGTTAATTTATGTAAAATGTAAATATAGAAAAAGTGCACCTTCCATGTCAATGAGAACATTTTTCCATTTTTATAATTTTTTAGTTTTTTGTGCATGAATTAGAAAGTATAGTTAAAGAGTTGAAAGGCTTAGTAGTACCTTTTCAGGAAAGCGAACAAGCTTTCTTTGTGCATCTTCGGTTTCTTTGTTGAATGGTTCCAGCCTGTCACAAAGTTCAATAGACAGGTCATTCAACGTTGGACAAAATAATTTATAAGCTCCTGGATAGAAACGTGTTAGTCGTGGTAGCTCTGAAAATTTGATGGTGCTTAGTTTAGGGAAGTTAAATAATGGATCAAGATTGGTTGTATCAGTATTGGGAGCTTCCCTTTTGGCAACAATTTCCCTCAATTCAAAGCAATCACACACCACAAGGTATTCAAGATTATGAAGAGACTTGGCTACAGAGAATGGAAATATATTTTCCAAGCTGTAACAATCTTGAACCCATATCTTTTGCAGATTGTTCAAGTTAAGAATCCCTCCTCGGTCTTCATGCAATTTCCATACATGCTCCAAATTTGGGAGTGTTTCTAAATGAACATCTTGCAAGTTAGCTACGTCCCCAACTTGTTCAAGTATATTATATATTGCTTGCATGGACCTGCAATTTGTAACCCTCAAATTGCATAGATTCCGAAATATTCTCTCAATGTAACAAGGAAAAACATTGACCA
Organism: Spatholobus suberectus; assembly: GCA_004329165.1. Taxonomy (NCBI): domain Eukaryota; kingdom Viridiplantae; phylum Streptophyta; class Magnoliopsida; order Fabales; family Fabaceae; genus Spatholobus; species Spatholobus suberectus. The sequence goes on from CM014732.1 coordinate 69,085,430, forward strand.
ATTTATCACACTCCTCAATGATTAGCGTGTCCAGTTTGTTAAAGGAGTGTGAAGGGAATTTCGAATTCCATATCTCACTCAAACTCTTCATGCTACTAAGTTTGATGTTCTTCAATTTTGGAAAGATGCTACCCTGTTTTGGTTCACGTTAGCCCTAACTTAATCGAATTAGATGTCAGACATATAGCAAACCAAATCAATAAAGAGAGAGCAAAAAGTACTTAGATTATAATAAAGGTTATAAATTACTGTTGGAGTTAAGAAATTATTGTATTGCTATCATAGAAACTGAAAAATTAAAATGGACGAATATAACCTTTGTGATTCCACAAAGCAAACAAAATTAGTCATGATAATTCTTGAAACTACAATTGTGGGTTGCAATTTGAAATCATAATTATAAGTGATACTGGTGACATATATGTTAATGAGTTTCTGATATTATATGCATTAGAAAATCTAGATTTCCACATTTAGTATGTTTATATAGTATTTGATTTGAACATGAAAAATTCAGGGTTCTTTGTACTTTTGCATACCCTATCAGAGTAAGTTTTCAATATCATAGGACCCATAACAACAATAGATTTCAAATTCTTTAACATGAAAGATAATGGGGGTATTAATTTTCATATTAATAGAAGGCATGTAAAGATATCTAAAAATTGAATCTAATCCCACCAACCTACTTACCTTCATCTTCTGATGACTATCTTCTTCTAGGGGAAAGATGCTTCTCATCTTCTCACATTCACTTACAAAAAGGCTTTGAAGACTTACCAGACTCTTGGCCATTGAAAATGATATTAAATATTTTAATTTTCAACAACCATTAACATCCAAATGTGTCAAATTTTGAAAAGAGGATCTTTGTGAAGAATGGTCACTCCATAATATGTCAATGGGGATTGAGGACAACTGCATTCTCTCTAATTTTGAAACTTCAACCTGCAAAGAGACACACATATTAGTGTTTTCAAAAATTAAAGAATTGATTTTGACTTTCTCCACTTAATTTTTTCTCAATAGATAAGATGTCCTTTATTTTTAAATTTATTTTCACAATAAAATAAAATGTGAAAAAAAGTTTGACCTGTAAAAGATAAAGACATTTAGAGGATAATTTTAAACACACCTTTTCGTGGAAGAGTTCTTTTTCCTTTCTTTCTCTTGATGGAATGGGATAAAATCCAATAAATTCAGATAAAGATTCTAGCTTCAAAGAGTGTAATTCAGGAAACTTAAGAAGCTTGATTTCATTGATGTTGCTTTGCGTTTTCCCTGGGACAATCTCCTTCAAAGAGTTACATTCAGAAACTTCAATTGTTTCAAGAACAGTAAAAAGTCCAACCACAGAAATTAAGAAAACATTCTTCAATTGACCACAGAGATTGATCTTGATGACTTTCAGTTTACCAAATGAGGGCTCTAAAAGTTCACAGGAGCATATTTTATCCATATTCTTGAGATTATAGAGATACAATGACTCCAATTCAGGAAAAGCTTTCTCGGGGTGCTGTCTGCCCTTTGGATGGATGAGAGATTCAATTGTAGAATTATTTACAATCAACAGATGTTTTAGATATGGAAATCCCTTTAAATTCAATCTATAAAAAATATCTTGGACAGCATTAAGTTCTTCCAGAAACAAATTTTCAACTCTTTCAAACAAAATTTTGATCCCCTTTAGAGAATGAATATTGTCAAAGTCGTCTTTCAATCGAATTGCCAAAAATCTCAATGTTTCATACTTCTCTGGCATCTTGAAATCAGTCTCTAAATATACAGTCAAATCTCCAATAACAATCTTCTAACTATATAACTTGTCAAAGAACAACTTCTTCGGCAAAATGGAAATCTCTGGGATTTGTATGTCTAGAGTTGTCAATTGATTCAAATGTTTCAATTCAGAAAGACTAGCTTTTTTACTTTCATGTGTATGTCTTTCAACCTCCCATTGAATGAAGGTGTTTCTCATATACAGCTCCTCCAAACTTACCAAGCTTGATATGACACCAGATGGAATTACTTTTAGTTTAGAGCAATTACTTATGTCATAAATTTGTAGTTTTTTTAACTGCTCCAATTCAACTGGCAAATTTTCAATATTAGATCCTGAAAAACTAAGAATTCTTAACTTTTTCAGCTTGCCTATGATGGATAATTCCTTATCTAGCATGCAATGCTCCAAACAAAGCATTCTAAGTTCTATCAAAGATGAAATTGATGAATCTGAGAGAGACAGCCGGATGCCAGTCAATATCAATACTTTGAGTTCTTTCATTCCTTCAAAGAAATTTTTGGGTATTATGAGATTTGGATCATTATTGATAACTTGGAAGACTCTAAGTCTTGGGTAATCTATTCTCCCAGGAAACCCCTCAATGAAGTCACGATGATGAAAGGAAATAGCATCATACCTTTCAAGTTTATCAGGCCATTCATCTATTTTTCCCTTTGTCATTGTAAATAAATGATTCTCCTTACATGCTATTGACAAAGCCGCATTGCGAACAATATCTTGCATGTTAAAATGATCACTTGAATAACTGTCAGACAACAAACCTGACTCTTTTAGCTTTGCAACCAACGCATGTACTCTGTCTCTAGTTTCCCTTACTGTGTAGATCCCTTGAAGAAAACCCAAACCAATGCAATATTTCACTAAGTCCATTATCAATGCATCATGACCCATGCGAGCACAAAGTAAGAAAGTATACTTGAGTTCCTCATCTTCTAAAAGATCATAACTCAACTTTGTAGAAAACTCAGGTGCTCCAGTTAACTTCTGCCATTCGAGTTTTCGATCAATATCCCCCCATACGGAGAGACTCTGATTTTTTAATGCCCTCGCAGTTGTAACTATTGTCATTGGCAACCCTTTACACTTGTTGGCAATTTGAGCTGCTAACTTTTCAAATTCTGAATTATTGTCACCTATTCCAGCCATTTTCTTGAATAGCATATCCGCTTCCTTCTCCTTTAAGACTTCTATAGAGAAAATAGAGTTTGTTTTCCCTTCCATTTGGCTTAATAATGCTTGTTTGCTTTCAGAAATCATCAAAATTTTGCATCCTTTGTACTGACTAAGAGTTTCTTCTGTTTTCACCCTATCGGAAGCATCAAGGAGTTTTTTCCTTTTCGTCATACTAAGATCAATAGGAGATCTTCCTTCTTTGACATTCTTCAAGCCATCAGTGCTGAGGGATTTGCCAGCTTTAACATTATTTATTTCATATGGAATCCCCAACATATTAAAGTCCAATTTTTCCCAAAGATCATCTAGGATTATAAGCGTGCTCTTCTTCTCATTCTTCAATATATTTTGTATTTTAGCAGCTCTTGCAATGTCGCTTTCCTCATCCACTATAACCCCCAACATGTCAACAATTTGTCCTTGGATTTTTCTTATGTCAGGATTCCTTGTCACGCTTGCCATTGTCGCTACATCAAACATCTTAGCTTCTAAGGCTTCCTTAACAACTTCTTTGACTAAGGTGGTTTTACCCACGCCACTTAACCCATGAAGGCCAATCATTTTAACACTTGGGTCTTCCAATTCTATAATGATCTTTCTCATAGTTTCTTCTCTCGATGGAAAGCTTTCATAACCAAAGTTAGAAAAAAAGGCAGCCATGGAGGGTGGGCCAGACCAATAAGAAAATGTGTCAAACTTTGCCGTTTGCAATAACCCATTGGCCTTCCTTGTAATATCATATGCTTTTCTGCTTTGACGATACCTTATTCCCGGCTTGGGAAGGTAACCACTCGTTAACAAGTCAAACACTGCAAGTTCATGATGGCATGTGTCGTCGTTGAACTCCTCATATTCAAAAATTAGTTGATCCACCCTCTTTATCCATTCTTTAACTTCAACAAGTATTTCTCTTCCATGTCGATGTTCTTCCTCGTCAACTTTATGTTGAATTATGTCTCTCACTTTCTTGAGCTTCTCGACAACATTTTTCAGTTCACGAACTCTTGACTCGTACAACTTGAGGTGAATCCATTGCTCCTTTAGCCACGCCTTTAAACGAGGTGACGTCAGGAATTGATGACACACGATTAGAGAACCCATGCTACATCTCAATTACATCTTCTGCATGTACGTAAATAGCAAAATAATATTAATTAAGAAAACATAAGTAAATTAATGAATCAAAATAAAAGATGATATGATGAGCTCTGTTGTTCTTGGAGCAAGAAATTTAAAGTTTTGTAATGCAAGATGGGTTGTGTGATGTGATTGTTGTGAAAACTGATTTTGCCAAAAAAAAAAAAAAACTGGTGGTACAAAATACAAGTGACACAAAAAATAATCACATGTATGAGAAAGGAATGAAATTACAAAGAAAAATTTTTCAAAAATTTTTACCCCTCATAAAACTCTGATCTTCAAAGGATTGAATTCTTTTATATTTGTTTGAATAAATTATACAATTCTTTTATATCTATTTATATTAGAATATAAGTTAAACAATGAATGATAATGGAGGATTCTTATCCTAAGTAATTTATTATGAATGATTTAATATATATTAACTAAGCCATTAAATATTTGATGGTTTATATTTATTTAATATTAATTGAATCCTTATATTTTTAATGGATAATAAACAAAATAATTAGATAAATAAGAATGTTATATGGTAATAGGTTCATTCTAAGCATCCACAGATCAAAAACTAGAAATCCATCTAATTAACCGAAGGATATATAATTTCATAAGGATCGTCTTAAGACCATACACAACAATTTGAAGACTTCATTGTCCTATGATTATCTGACAACTAACTAACAGTTTGAAGAAGATTTCATGTTAGGAATGTTAATTTGTCCTCTATAATGAAACAAGAAGAGACAATAGCATCAAGGTCAAACTATAAAAGCATGGTAGTCTCGAGTACTATTTCTTACGCAAAAATAGACAAGTGATATAGCCTTTTAGACAAAGTCTAACTCTTAATGCATCAAGGTCAAACTCACTCGAGTATTGTTTTTGTCACATAAAAGACGAGAAAGTTCCTGCTACTTTGATCTCATGTGAACTCTAGAGAAATATAAGCAATATTTGCAATATAAAGATATGACAATAAGATTCAAAAGCACTGGATGCATTTATAAATGCATCCAACCTTCACATTTTGTAGAAGAAGTGCTCTTAGACTGAAACTTCCCAACGTTTCTCAAGAAGAAGAAACATAAATAGAGAAAATGAAACATTAAATGTTGTAGGCTACTTCAAAACTACATTAACTCCTATTTCAGCTACCTTGCTAACATTGTTTCTGAATGCATTAATTGTATATCCTTAGTGAGAGACTTAGAACAACTATTTCTTTTTGTTCTTATTGCATATAATAATACGATAGTTATATCTTCATTCTTTTTAATTAAAAAACACAATGGTGTGTGGAGTTTGGATAGGTTTGTTTTTGCGCCTAAAAAGGTCAGTGAAAGAATGCTTGGGAAAGTGAGGGTTATATATGTTTTTGTATTTGTAAAATGTGTTCGTAAAAATCTTGGTTGTGTTAAGGACTAGACGTAGCGTTGGGTTATGGGGTGAACCAATATAACTATTATGTGTTGATATTTCTTTTCCTTATATCTTTTATCTACTTATCTAACCAAAGCAGATATTAAATTGTGAAGTGCTTTTTTGAAAAACTAAAATCATTTGATTAGTTTAAAGACAACAAAATACATTTCAACCCCCTTCTCATGTTTCATATTTGTCTTTAAACTATTAATAACAATACTTATTTAAGTCACACAAAACAAATCCCTGCATTGCCTTGAATTTCATGATCCATTTAACATTTATTTTCTATTAGTGTTGCTCTACCGATTTATATTGTCAATGATCAATTGTAATGAAACTAAAAGTCCAAACAATGTTTGAACTTCACAAGTGGAAGAATTTTGTCATCGTGTTTATAGGACTATTAAAGATGACAATCTTCTCTATTAACAAATCACCTCATATTGTTATGAATTAAATGCATTCTAACATCGTGCTTTGTCCTTTCATGATACAATTGATTCTTGATTATGTGAATTATAGCTTGACTATCACAAAACACAATAAAGTCCTTTTGACTTATACCAAGATCACCTATTATGCCTTTAAGCCACAAAATTTTTTTCACTACTTTTGTAGCTACTATATTCTTTGCCTTTGTAATTTGGCAAGGTAGCAATGGGCTGTAAAGTTGCACACCAATTGATAGCACTATCTCCAAATGTGAAAATATACCAATCAAGGACTTCCTATAATCAAGATCACTAGCATCATTTGAGTCACAAAATCCAATGACATAACAAGTAACTTCATTTATTCATCTACCAAACACTAGACCTACATCACTTGAATCCCTTAAGTGCATGAGAATCCATTTCACAACTTGTTAGTGAGTCTTTCTCAAATTAGTCATATAACGACTAACAACAATCACCACATGTCAAATATTCAATCTAGTACAAACCATATTATGGATCAAATTTTCAATTGTGTTACAATAATGCAACCAAGACATGAATTCTTTCTCCTTTTTTCTATTTATGGTTACATTTTGCAAATAACTTAAAATGAGTTGCAAAGATAGTATTAACTACCATACCCGGTACAACTGTTTTCGCCCTCCGACCGCGCTGAGCCCAGGCCAATCTAGTGTGACCACACAACCAGAGTCGCCCTTCTTTGGCAACCAAAATGTCACTTGTCTCGCTGTCGGACACATTGCCTTTCTTTGGCTTGTGTATCTCACATGCCTGCATCAAATTAGCGTGTAAGCCCTTTTCCGGAGAGCCCACACGCTGGTGACCCCCCTCCACCGGACCTTTCTCCCTTCAGTGACCCATCAATGCCTCTTTTTCCCTCTTTTCACATGGAGACCACCGATTCCTTTGGTGACTCTGCTTCTATTGTTATATTTACCACTGTGCCACTAATCCCCCATGAAAAATTGATTAAAACAATGAATTACAGCACTTGGGCCGTTGCTATATATCCAACTATAGTTCCAAGGCCAAGGCTGTGCTGAGCACTTGACCACCCAAGCCTTAGATATTCTTGCCAAAGATCAGGTTGGTTGGAAGAAAATTGACACATCCCTATGCAACATCCTTTGGTTCTCCATTACTCCCAGCCTTTAACCTTAATACCAAGCCTTCCTCACTTGCTATGACATTTGGACCAAGGCCAAGAAAGTCCACTCCAATGATGTTTGCCGCCTCTATAGTGTTGCACCGTTATAATGTCCACCAAGCTAGAAAATATGGACATGCAGACATATTTTGGTAAGCTTGACAATCTACTGGCAAATTTTGCTAATCTTATGCCTTTAACTATTGATGTAGAGACTTTTTACTGGCAGCTCAGCTAATACTTCATGTCATATAGCAAACCAATATCTATTAGGTGTTATGTGGAAAGTACACGAAGAATCTAGTTAGCATCATTACAATTAGATGAGATAAAGAGAACATTTCCACCATCTAATTCTCTTGAGATAATAGCTGTTGCACCAAACTCTAAAGCACCATTGTCCTTCTCTTTACTAGTTATGACACCTATTATTATTCTTATTAATGTTACGTTACTTAAATCACCTGCTTTAGAATCTCTTTTTATTTTCCTTCACTCTTCCTCTTACCAGAAGACCATCACGATAGCTAGTACCACCATATGAATAAATCATTCCCTTTTTCAATTTGTAAGATTATAAGGTTGTTTTCACTTCCTCCATGGACAATGAAATTTTATTAAAAATTATTGTATCTACAAAATTATTCTAAGTTCTCAAAAAAAGGACTAAGAGAAAGAACAACTTCATCCTTGTCATCAACAAAAATATCATCATGTATTGATGACTTGATATAGATATACACAAGTCAAATCATACTTTTTTTTTTTGAAACCATAGGTATCCTCCACAAAAGGCAATCCTGTTCGAGTTGGGTAAGATTACTAATGGGCAAAAAAAAACTCTCTCTTTGAGTATTTAATGCAGCTACATAATCAGGACTTAAACTTGAGACTATTGGTTAAGCTGAAATAATTCTGTACTAGTTGATCCATGCATTCGGTGGTTCAAATCATATATATTACTTTAGAATAGTTTGTAAACATGACATGATTAGATATATGTCATATTACTGCTAAGTGATAATACAAATTATTTTTAAAAATTTTAAAATTTATAAAGACCTAAACTAATTAAAAAAATTTAGAGAATTGAAAACAAATCTAGTCTGATATACAATTAAAAACATATTTAAATCATAAATATATAATGTCACATGATTTAAAATTGTTGAAAAAATTTTACTTAAATTTTTTAAAAATGGTATAGTTACTACTATAATGTAATTAGCTTTTATTTATAAATTGATTTTCATTTATATTACTAAATTTTGAATTCAAATTAAATTTATTCAAAAAATATAATTGAATATAAATATCTTTACTACTTTATAGTTTACCAATAAGTAACTAAATAGAATTGAGCAACAAGTAACTAAATGGAGGATATAGATTGAGAAAATATATTACCATTTAGATTATAGAAAGTTCACAACCGTCACATGCTTAAACATAACTTAAACTAAGGCGGCTTTACATCAGACGAGTTCTAACCGTTATATAAAATATGAGTCAATCAAAATCATTTAATCGTTACATCAACTTTTATATTATTATATATGATGTTTCAATAAGTTTGTTGCAAGATTTTCTAAATATTAACTTTTTCGTTATATATATTCCCTAAAATTATAATGGTTAGTCAAATTGATCTCTAAAATTAATAAATTGGCGAAAATGATCTTAGAATTGTACATTATCAATCAATTTAGTCCATGAAATTATAATAATAATCAAATTAGTCCCTAAAAAAATAAATTGGCAAAATGGTACTTAAAATTATATATTATCATTCAATTTAATCCCTGAAATTGTAATGGATAGTCAAATCAGTCCCAAAAGTTAAAAGGCTTAATTATACTTTTGTCCAACCTTCAAAATTTCTTAAATTATGCTCCTAAAGTTTTTTTTCTTGTAATTTTGATTTTAAACTTACATAATTTTGCAGATTTTGACCTAACGTTAGTTGACCATCCATTGTCATTAGTTGACATTGATGTGGCAGTGTTGACTACTGACGTAGTACTGACATGTTGACCTGACAAGGGAATTTGTTTTTAAAAAAGACTTTATTACATTTTTTGTCCTTAAAGTACAATTAAATCTTTAGAAAATGGTAAAAGTGTTGAAGGTGGGGTTTGAACCTTTGACCCTTCCTTCTTGCCACAATCACTATAATCACAAAATCATTTGATTTGTTTAATTTATATATAAAAAATATATTATATCTACCATTATTGCATTTGTTAATTGCACATTTGGTTCCCCAAGTATATGTTTATATTTAGGCTTAATTGTACTTTTTGTCCCTAAATTTTCACAATCTCATGAATTTTACCCTCAAAATTTTTTTTAGCAGATTTTGTCTCCAAATAGAAAAACCGCCACAAATTTGTCTTAATTGTGACAGTTTAAATGAAAAACAGCCACAAAAAGTCTTAATTGTGACAGTTTTTCTATAATAGGGCAAAATTCGCAATATTTTGTAAAGTGGAGGGTAAAATTCGTGAAAAAAAAATTTAGGGGGAAAAATTCAGGAGATTGTAAAATTTTAGGGACAACAAATGCAATTAAGCCTTATATTTATTGTAGGAAAAGATATTAAAAGTTAAGATAATAAATTTATTTATTAAATATTTTTATTTTAATTATACAAATTATAAATTATAAAAATTTATTTATTAAATATATAAAATTATTTATTAGTTAAATAATACAATATCAATATTTTTATTTTTGGACAACTGTCCTACAAATAAAAGGGTAGAAGATGTAAAAATAATCTATACGTAATAAATAATTTAATATAATTGAATAAATAATTTTTATAATTAATATAAAAATATTTAAAAAATAAATTTATCATATTAACTACTGATATTTTTTACATAAACATAAACATACACTTAGGAGATCAAAACTATAACTAACAAATGCAATAATGTTATACATAATATAGTTTTTTATATATAAATTAAATAAGTCAAATGACTTAGTGGTTTCGATGGCAATGGAGAAGGAAAGGGGTCAAGGGTTCAAATCACACTTCTAACACTTGTATCATTTTCTAAATATTTAATTGCACACTAGAGTCAAAATACGCAAAAATTTGAAAGTATGGGGACCAAATTTTGGATAGTTAACTAATGTTAGGATAAAATTCACGAAATTATGTAAGTTTAGGATCAAAATGTACAAGAAAAAACTTTAAGGATATAATTTGCGAAATTTTAAAAGTTGGGCAAAAAGTGCAATTAAGCCTTTTTAATTTTGGGAACCAATTTGACTAACTATTACAATTTCAAGGATATATTAAATTGATTGATAATTTATAATTTTAGGACCATTTTGTCATTTTATATTTTTAGGGACCAATTTAACTGTCCATTATAATTTCAGAGACAAAATTAATTGATAATAAACAATTTTAAAAACTATTTTATCACTTTATTAATTTTAGAGACCAGTTTAATCAACTATTACAATTTCAAGAACTAAATTAATTATTCACTCTCGAATTGAGCAACAAGTAACTAAATGGAGGAGATAGATTGAGAAAATACTTTACCATTTAGACCAGAGAATGTTCACAACCATGCTTAAAAATAACTCGAACTAAGGTGGCTTTACATCAGACGAGTCATACTGTCATTAAATGAGTCAATCAAAATCATGTAATCATTATATAAACTTTTATATTATTATATATGATGTTTCAATAAATTTATTGCAAGATTTTCTAAATATTAACTTTTTCGCTAGAAACTCAATCATATATAGTCTCATGATAAGAAAAAAAAATGATTATTTGAAAATAATCGTCTAAAGACCAAGTGGACATTCAAAATCAATATAAAGTCCTACGATAAAAAAAAAAAAAAGAGTTAATTTTTGACAAAAAATCCTCTTTTAAAAAAATAAGAACAATGGAAATTGAATCTTGTTATTTCGTTTTCGCTTGTACTTTAACCAAATGTAAATTAATTAATTATAAATATTTGAGTTAATTTATTAAAACTTTAAAAAAGTACAATATTAATAAATGTAGGGAAAAGTATATTTTTAATCTTTATATTATAAATATCATTATATTTAACGTTGGTCTTCTAGAATAATTTTTCTAATTTTTGAATTTCATAAATTTTAAAATAATTCTTATCACCACTTATCAATGAAGTGACACATGTTTATAAATGCCAAATCACATTGCTTTCGATCAAACATCAATGTGACATGGTCAAATCCATGTCATATAACCATTAAGTAATAAGTGAATAAATTTTATTAGAAATCACAAATTTTGATAAGTCTCACTTCTCATTTAGTAAGTCTTTCTTCTGATTTAGAAGTGAGACCCACCAAGTTTGTGATTTCTAATAAATTTTAACCAATAAAAAAGAGACTATTAGAAAAAGAGTGTTTGAGAGAATGTTGTTAATATTTCTCAAATTTCTATATAACTTTACAATTGATGAACAAATATCTAAATGAAGTATATAAAATAAGAAGAGTTAATGATGTATGTTTTAGTCCATGAAAAGTTTTTAAATTTGGGTTAATTATAGTCCACAACTTTTAAAACTAATATTTGTCATCTTTATATTTTTTAAAATAACCAAATTATAGTTCCTAAAATGAACACTTTTTCCTTATACATGGACTAAAATTTAAGTATTTCAAAAAATATGATAACTAAAACTGATATTTTAAAAGTCAAGCACTAAAACTAAAATTTCAAAAAGCATTTAAGAACTAAAAACATCACAAACCCAAATATATATATATATATATATATTACCATTAGGTAAAGTAAGTTCCCAACGGTCACACACTTATAAATAAGTTGAATTAAGACAACTTTGCTTTAATTATGAGCCAGAATTGTCATATAAGGGAGTCAATCAAAACAATTTAATCATTATGATATATGATGTGCCACCAAATGTGTAGCTAGATTTTATAAATACTAAGTTATTCTTCGTTGAAAATTCAATCATATAAGGCTCATACGAAGACAAATTATTTGAAAAATATACTCTTTAACAAAAGTAAAAATAACCTAGATTAAATCTTCTTTACTTTTTTTTTTTTAGTTTAACCAAATGTGAATTTAATTAACTATACATATTTGAGTTTAATTTATTAAAATTATAAAAATATGTTACAATATGGGTAAATATAGAGTAAAATATATTTTTAATTCCTATAAGTATTAATAAATTTGATTTTAATATTCCAAAAATATTTTATTGATTTTAATCCTTATAAATTTTAAAATTGTTTAAAATATTTCAAATTGTCATTTATTAATGACTTGATATGAATTTAAATGTGTCAAATCATGTTATTTCATAATAGTCATTAACGTAACATAATTAGATACATGTCATGTTATCATTGAGTGGTGATATAGAGTATTTTTAAAAATTTTAAAATTTGTGAAGACTTTAACTAATTAAAAAAAATTTAGAAAACTATAATCAAATTTTGTCTCATTGACAAGGACTAAATACATATTTCAACTATAAATATGTAATATTACATGATTTAAAATTACGTAAAAAATTCCTTAAATTTTTAAAATGGTATATAACATGCTTTTATTTATAAATTAGTTTTATATTTACTAAATATTGAATTCAAATTTTATTAAAAAATATAAATAATTGAATATAGAATATCTTTATTACTTTATGATTCACCCACAAGTAACTAAATGGAGGATATAGAGTGAGAAAAATGTATTACCATTTAGATCAGAGAAGGTTCACAATCGCCGCATGCTTAAAAGTAACTTGAACTAAGGTAGATTTAGTTCAGCTGACAAAACAGACCCGTCATATAAAATATAAGTCAATCAATTGATATACTATGTTTCACCAAGTGTGTTGCAAGATTTTGCAAATACTAACTTATTCTTCGATGGAAATTCAATCATATGTGGACTCATGATAAATTAAAAGAAAAAAAAAAGTGATCTTTTGAAAAAATATCGTCCGGGGACCAGGAACCAAGTGGATATTTAATTTCAAATAATATTAAGTTTTCTTTTTGTATAGCAGCAGTAATAAAATTAGCTTTATTATATAACCTTTTTTCGTGAACTTTCAAAATTGATGAATTCAAAAATTGTATCTACGAAAATTTTAGTATAGGCAAAGTTCTAGTAAAGGAACGGAGCTTAAAATTCTAGGAAGCAAAAGTTTCAGATTATTGATAAATTAAGCATGCAATGTTTCTTATATGTTTCTTTTAGAGGAGCAGATCAGAGCTGATCTAAGGATAAAGTCACTAAAACTCAAGTTTTAAGCTTACTAACAAATATTTATTTATTATTTGTTTTTATAAGGTAAAAAGGTCACATATATTAACAAAAAGCTCAACATATAAATCTCTTATTTAAAATAAAAAAATCTTTTTAAAAATTTGTTTTAAGCTTCTCTTAACATTAGGCCGGACTTAGAGCATTGGATATATTGGCTTTTATTTATTCTTTACATGACTAGTGCAAACGACTTTTGAAGTCGTCTTAAAAAATTGTTGCATGAGGCTGTATTCCCCTTGAAGAGGTATAACATACCGCGCGGAACTCAATCAAATATGGTCAGGAGTTAAAGAAAATTAAGTAAATAATAATTAGTGTCTTTGTTAAGAAATTAAAAGTAAAAAAAATGTTATTAAAAAGAGTTATTAATTCACTCTTATTATAATTTTCTATGAGTTTAATGATCATGCATTGTTAGTATAAAAAGTTTTACACTATCAACAAGTTAGAACTCATCGTTGGTATGACTTTTAAAGTATTTATTATAAAAGTCAACAAACTTATAATAAATAATGGTTTGTGATTAAATGATAGTGTAAAACTATTTTATACTGTCAGTACATAACCTTTTTTCACATTTTCTATATATTTTAGTGTGATTTTTATTAAAAACTTTTTATTTATTAATTTCTTAATAAATACACTTCAGAGACTAAGAAAAATACACTCTACGACCGGATGAGGATCTTCTAAAGTGACCTTTTCACCTTAGAGAAATGAATTTATCTCTATCATTTTATTCAATGACTAAGATTAATTTATATTTAAAATTTGCAAAACTAAAAAATTAAACAAAATACCCATTCAATCTTTCAGCTAAGAATAGTGAAAGCAGAGCTTGATTCCTGCAAATAAAATAGGACAAAACTTAGATACAGTATTTTAGATACCGTTAGTGTTGTTCTCCAATTACAATTGAAAATTTATCTTGATAATTTGTATAATAAAAATATGTATTAAAGAATTTGTAAATTATCAAGGTGAATCTTTAATTATAATTGGAGAACATCACTAATAGTACCTAAAATATTGTATTTTAAGTTTTGTCCAATAAAATACGCCTCCGTTCCATACAAAATCAGCAAACCTACAGTACACCTTTAGAAAAATGTTCTTATGGATCATTCACGGGTGGACAGGTTGATGAACTTCCATTGTAAACGAAGACTCTCATTTAGTTCTTTTAACAATAATTCGATGCGCAGGATTTAGAAATAACTATATTTGAAAATTTTCAGTTATTGAGGATCACTGCTTGGTACAGTGTTGAGTTCTAATAACTTCTAGCAATACTCAATATATGTAAGTCCATGATGAGAAAGATGTGTGTAATTCTCACTCGAACTTTGCAGCAGAGAAAACTCCAACCTAATCATCTGCAGATGTGTCACGATAATCAATATCTACTGTCATTCATTGGGTATCCTCACCGGAAATCATATACTACATCAAAGTCAACTAAAAAACCCATGAAATTAAATGGTTGGAAATTTTACATTCAACCAAACTATAGAGACTAACCAATCGCAGAAAACAAATCCAGTCATTTAATTTGCATTAACTATGCCATGGTCCCATATATAGGTTGTGTGAAAGGTTAATACAAATCAGAGAGATGCTAGCAACACTCTGTCAAATATTCTTTTTCTAACACTCTTTACTATAGGCTAAAATTTATTAGAAATCATAAATTTTGATGGGTTCTACTTTTATATGAGGAGAAAGACTCACTAAAAAAAAAAGTAGGACATACCAAAATTTGTGATTTTCAATAAATTTCAATCAATAATAAATAAAATGTTAGAAATAAAGTGTTTGAAAGAATGTTGCTAGCATTCCTCTACAAATTAAATTCATATTGTATTAAATGGGTGGATTTATTCTCTAAAGTGATTGGATTTAGAGAACACGATGGATTTGTGGAAATGAAAGTGGCCGGTACCTTTTGTTGTGGGAATCAGTATTCTTTGCAGGATTGTTATTTTGTTCGGCTTTTTAGTTTTTTAAGTTTTGAAAATTTTAAATATGAATTAATCTTAACCATTAAATAATTAAACAGTAGAGATAAATTCACTTTACTCTCTAAAGTGATAGCTCACTTCGAAGGATCTTAATCCCTCTACTACACTATATAACTCTCTTGTTATGAACCTCTCTTTCACAAAATAAAAAATAGAAAAATTCACATCTCACTCTCTCTTGCATCACCAAAATCACACTCTAACGGTGATTAGAAATTACAACATGAGTAAAGGCTACCCTCATTCAAAAATTAGAATGTTACAACACGAGTAAGGTTACCGTCCCTAACCGTGAATGGTGCTGTCTCATGGAGGCTCAATGTGAGAGTTTTATAGGACGGAAGGCAAGCTAGAATCATGCTAAAAAGTGGCTACTGGAGAAAGCCCATGCATGCGGAAAGCTACCCAAGAAAGACACAACAATAGAAACATGCTTATTAGGTGGCTAATTGTGGAGATAATGGAAATAATTAATTATACAATATGTATGCACTCTCTAAAAATGTAAATTGCATTGGAGTCCAACAGGGCAGCACTACACATATACAGGGGAGGCAAGCTAAAATTCAAATGTTAATCTAGTAGTTACCGAACTGCAATACACCTAGCCATTAATTTTTTAATTGGTATAAAGCCATTAATTTATGAGGATTGAAGCAGGTTATGTACCAAGCAAGAAACGTATATGAGATGCAATCATAAGGGGACACGTTAATTCATACTCACACTAGGTGGCCAGTTAGTTTAATATGAAATATAGAAATCTGGTGTTTCAATGATAATTGGGAGACAGGTGCATACTCTATCTCTCATCTGCACACGGTCCAAAAGGTTGATAACTATTAAGCCCTTGGCTTGGATCATAATGAATTAAGTGGGATTAAGTGGCCATTGACAGACTCACTTGGCTTAGTGGTTCATGGTCTAGGCAGAGAGAGGATTCAGATCCTCTCTTCTATATGAATTGAAGAGAAAAAGACACAATATTTTTAAATAAAACTACTAGTTCTCACATCTAAACATGACGGGTTCTCCTTCAATAAAAAAGTTGACAAAATATTAGTTGATTTGAATCAATTAAGAAAATAAGCATGAAGCTTCTCAAGCTCACTGATACCCTTGTTCTTGGTCATGTTCTAAAACATGAATTGGATTTTGAGGAATTAAATTACTGGATTTTCATAAAGATATATTGAATGCTAATCAGTAATCGGTGACGGTACCCATATAATAGTTACTTCTATTTCTTTTTTCAGGTAACCAAACCCAAAAGGTTGAGGCATAACTGTGTATGGTAAGGTTGACATATCCTCTATCTGTTAGTGTAATTAGCTATTACTCGCCAATGAAATTAACCTTTATCATCACAAATTCTCTATTACTCTTTCTTACTGTGATTTTTTCCCCTTATGGCAAACAAATTAAATTAAAAAATAAAGAAAAAATAGTAATTTAACATTACCTATGGTTTCTCTAAAACCGTCAGCAACTACATGGGGGTTGTAATTAATCACGATTGCATAAAGTTTCGTTAATTTCATGTCTTGTGTGTGCTTAGGGGTGGAAGTAATTTAGACTGTCCGTTAGGAGCCTATGGCTTGGCCCATTTAAAAGTCTGGCCAAAAAACCTTTGGGTCTATGTTGAACATACTTGCATGAATATATGTTTAAAATCACTGAAATGAGATTGAGACCATTCTCCCTTGAATCTGCTCATGTTTTCTTCTGAAAGTATTATTTGTTTTTCTGGTTCTATAACAGGTTTATATTGATGGTTTTTGTATTTGAAAGCACCAATTTCAGTCATGGCCGACATGCTTCAAACAGTGAACCGCATTGTTTTAAATAGATAAAACTTTAAGGGGGGAATCCTTTGAAATGTGTTTGGATTAAAAATTTTAGGAGGAGAATGAAGTTTGGGGAGAGAAATTTAAATTTTTGTTATAAAATATCTTATTTGTATGAATTGTTAAAATTCTAAAACATTCTTATAGAGTATTTTATTATCTAATATAAAGAATTTGAAATTTCACATTTGATAGGATTTCTAGAATTCTAGTTATCTCATGATCAACAAAAAAACCACCTTTTTCATATTTCATTTGGTTGTCTTTGCTCTGAATCCTAGATGCAGTTCCGATATTGACATTTTTATTTTGCTGTCTTTTTGAATTATTTTACCAAAAAATGGTGTTCCTAGATTATGGAAAAGAGAGGGATGATAACAGTGCCAATGTGCACGGTGTTTCAGCCGGCAAAAGGAGATCTCCACTATGAAAGCCCAACAACTCAACAACTATTTGACAGGATATGGTAAACTTTATCCACAAAAGACATTCCAGATAAGGTGGATTTTAAGATGAGGAAGGTAACGACTTCATATGAACTAGTCTAAAAATATTATATTTTAATTGTTACATAACATTTTTTACATATTTAATGGTAAGTTTTTAGGAATCGAACATTTGCATTTTACTCTTTGTCCTGTCTACAAGCAGTACACTAGAAGCACACTGCAAAAGGCCAGAGGTTGCTAAAAGTGCACCTAAGAAAGGAGCTGGATCTCTATGCCACCATCGCTAATTGCTCCAACCTCCCTGGCCTTGCCATACACCACCACATCATCGTCATCAAGTAAACCACTTACACTAACATATCTTAAGGTAATACAATTAAACTTTATATATGAAGCACTCTCTATAATTTAAAACCCATACATACATCCTGTAGATTTACAGGACAACTCTATTCACAAAACACTCCTTTTACAACTTAAAAACCATAGTTCATACACATAGAAATACATGTCAACATTATTCATAAAACACCTTATAACTGAAAAAACCATACACAACATCTGTAGAGATGCTTACCAAGTTGCCAACTTTCTCCATGAAGCATCCTTTTCTAGAAATACACTCAGGTCAACTTTATTAATAAATTAATTTAGAACAATGCAAACCTCTTGTCGCAATACAGGTCAAGTATCAAGTATATGAAACACCCTTCTTATAATTTAAAAGCCACACACACCTCTGTTCCTGTATAAATACAGGACCACTTTATTCATAAAGTACCCTTGTATCACTTAAGAACCATTTGCGTTTCCTGTAGGTATACAGGTAAACTTTATTCATGAACACCACGCTTCAACAGAAAAGAAAAGCCCTTGATTTGTTGATAGTTGTTGTCATGATGCAATCATTGCCTTCTTTGAGTTTCCCTGATTCCCTGAACCTTGAATTTTTTTTAAAAAGAAACAATTACGTTAGATAGTAGCTGAAAGTAAAACAATTTCAAACTTAAGGAAAATATGTCAAATCTGTCCATGAATACAGCGAGATGAACCCAAACTTTGATAAGTAAAAGATTCACAACATTTAAACCATATTGTGTTAGGCATGAGAAAACGTGACACTATGAAGTTTTGGCATTTGTCATGTTATCATTTATTGTGTTCACATCCATGTTTTCATAAGATGAAAATTATAAATGCAAGAAAGAAAACAAACTCACTAACATTCCATGTCTTCAGCTCTGTTGTGGTACTTAATAAAAAGAAGAATACTAGTTTCCAACTTCCAGGGGTACCATGAGCGAACGCAGTGACAGTATGTTTCTCTCACCTGACCAGACAACAATTTCGTGAAGCAAATTATTAACAAACGTGAGGTGATTAGAGATAACCAAAACATATTGGGGAAACATATATATCGATTTAACATTCCCAATTCTTCACTTAAGTAGAAGACAGAAACAAAGAAACGTTATTAGATGATGAATGCCTTCTCACTCAGTTGGTAGCAGTTTATCAGCACATATTACTTGCATGTCCATTAGAAATAGCTAATCATATATATACTTACATACAAACCAAGGGAATTTGACACCAAACTA
This sequence comes from Spatholobus suberectus, assembly GCA_004329165.1. NCBI lineage: Eukaryota > Viridiplantae > Streptophyta > Magnoliopsida > Fabales > Fabaceae > Spatholobus > Spatholobus suberectus. The sequence continues at coordinate 69,104,817 of CM014732.1, forward strand.
ACTCAGGCTTCCTCCTCCTCAAACTGTTGCATGATCGCAGAATTTATATCACCTTCCCAAGGGACTCCATCTATTGTCACCTTCAATTTCGGAGGCACATTGTCACCACGACGAAAAAGTTTTGTGCTGCTGCACTCGATGAGCTTCACTTCTTTCAAGGATGGGAAATTCAAAGTGGAATTCCCCATGTAAAAGCTTTCAATTTTTGCTAATGAGTAAAGAATCAAAATCTCAAGCTTCTTGAATATCATCTCATTTTCATATTTATCTTCACCTTCTCCTTCGTGGTCAACTTCATCTCCCTCTTTAGCCACTATTTCCTTCACTGATTCACATTCCAGGACTGTGATCTCCTCAAGGTTGACCAACTTTTTGGCTGCTGAAGATGTAAATAAATGCTGCAAGTTGGGACAGTTGGATATAGACACTTTTTTTAGACAAGAGAAAGACACTGTATGAACTAATGTTGTCAAATGAGGACAGCTGACAACATTTAATTCATGGAGCTTCTCACAGATTGATTTGAACCATGATGAGTCCTCTAACTCGATGGACTTAAGATCGGATACTTTGTCTAATGTCACTATTTTTAACTGTCCAAGCACCCCGTCCTCACTAATTTTGGGGTTTTGAGCAAGGAATATCTCGGGACTATTGCAATAGTTTATACTCATTTTTATTAAATTGGTTGCCTTTTGGAGTATTTCAACGGGCAACATAGGCTTCTCATTCTCATCGGCATCCAAGAACAGGGAAATTTCATTTAAATATTTGAGGCCTTCCGCAAATTGCTCTGACTTAAACCTTAAGCATAATGCCGAAATGTGTTTCCAATCAAATCTCAATTTCTTCAGGTTGGAAATGACCTAACAATTAAAGGGAACAAAAATAGGATATTAAGGACTGTTAGTTAGAAGATTAAAAGAGAGAAAAGTTGAGAGTGTAGATTCTATGATGCCCACCTTTAGATTTGAGATAAGAGGCTGTCTGTTAATTGAAGTACTCGTGCCTTCACCCTCACCCACAGAATGTGCACTTTGAAATAACTCAAGCTCATGACAATCCGACACAGATAAGATTTTTAAAGCAGGGCATTCCAGAATGAATGTTTGAGGGTAAAAGTAAGTGAGCTGTGGCAAGTCACGCAGGTACAACTTCTGTAAACGAGGGAACACAAACTTTTCTGTTACGTTTGCTGCTCTGCCTTCTTCCTTTTCAACAATTTCTTGTAATTTATGACAAGATTCTATTTCAAGTTTCTCAAGCTCCGTAAGATTTTTTGCCAGGAAAGCAGGAAATAAAGTTTGCAGGTTTTCACAATCACTAACAACGATGTCTTGCAGATTTCCAAAGACGAGAACTCCTTCACTATTCTTTCCCCAAACATGTCTCAGCTTAGATAGCCCTTTTAAAGTCAATTTCTTTAGACGGGATGTTGTTTTCAATATCTCAGTGTCATTCATATCAAAAATTACCTCTACTTTGTTGCTATCCCGCACTTCCAATTCCTGTAAGTTATTTAAATGAGGAAGAATAGCAGATGGAATTACATATGGTAGATTACACTTGTCCAGCTTCAACGTTACCAAACAGCGCAACCATATTTTGTTTTGTCGACCAACGGCAACATTATCATGCCTGTCTGCTTCTAGCTCACGATTCTCACAAGAACACTTCTCGACCAAGGCTTCAAAAAACTTCTGTAAATATTACAATTAGTATATCATCAGATATATCATATGTATTACTTGCTTTGCGTGACTGCGTCTCCCTATAAACAACGTTACAATTTTACAATGCTCTTGGTTTTAGCATCTTTAAATTGAAAGGAAAAATTAGAACAAGTAATAAAATGGATTATAGCTGAACCTAAGTTGCCAATCATGATTTTTATTCATTTATCTTTCATTCCATAAAAATTAAGGTCTGTTACACGGTTTGAAGAAAACATTATTTTCTTTGGTCTCAAATATAAGGAAAAAAAAAACTTATGTTAATTAAGAATATTTGTTAACATCATTTAATTTTACTAATCTCATTTAAAAAATAGGCTTTTTTCCTAAAATGCTTTTCACTAGAACTTGGTATCAAGTATAAAAAAAGATAATTAGAAATAGGGGTGAAAATAGGCCAAGCCGCCTATGAGGAGCCTATGGCCTACATAAAGCCTGACCTAGCTTGACTCATTTATTAAAAAGGCTAGATTTAAACTTTTTAAAATGCCTATTTAGGTAAAAAGGCTAGGCCTTAGACCTTAAAAAAAGCCTATTAAACCTAATAGGCCAGCCTCTCTCTCTCTCTCTCTCTCTCTCTCTCTCTCTCTCTCTCTCTCTCTCTCTCTCTCTCTCTCTCTCTCTCTCTCTCTCTCTCTATATATATATATATATATATATATATATATATATATATATGTATATAATACATATATTACATATAATATAAAAGAATGTGTAATTATGTACTAACAAGCCTTTTTGGGTTAATAGGCTGTTTTAGGCTAACAAACCAACTTAGGCCAATAAGCCTATCAGCCTTCTTATAGGTCTTGTTAGAAAATAGGCTTTTAAGTAGGCTTACAAGCCAGGTTTTTATGTAGGTCAAGTTCAGGCTTTATAAAAGGCCTATGACAGGTAAATAAATCAGGTTCAGGCTTTATCTTTTAATGAAGGTCAAGTTCAAGCCTATCAAAGCCTGGTCTAGCCTGGCCTATTTCATCCCCTAATTAGAAATACACTATCAATTAAATGAATGGTATTTTTGGAGATAGGATCATTAAATATGACGAAGTTAGTTAAGATTTTCTTATATTTGAGAACAACATATATAAGTTTTTTATGCTTATATTTGAGACTGGAGGAAGTATTTTAAAAATTTTAACTTCAAAATATCTTTTAAGTTTAAAATATTATAAAACAACTTTTGTTTTAAATTTAAAAATTTTTAATTTTAATTTTAACTTAAAAATAACTTTTAAATTATAAAGAGACTACACCAAACACTATGTTTATTAATAGAAAAAAATGGAGAGTATTATATTATCTTAATGAATTTGTAATTTTTATTAATAAGTTTATATATATATTTTCAAATAAAAGCCAAAAAATTAATTCATAAGTTACATTTTAACTCATGAATAAAAATTACCAAGTTGGGAAAAAGTTATACAATTAGGGTTAAATATGTTTTTGGTCCTCCAAAAATTGACCCATTTTGGTTTTAGTCCTTAGAAAAAAATTTCCTTGAATAAAGTCCCTCAAATATTAAAAATACTCTAATCAAATCCTAGTACTAAACTCTATTTAACTTTTCTGTTAAATGATGGGTACATCAGTATTACATTCATCATTAATTTGCTGATGTGGTTGTCATGTCAACTGTTATGTCGATGTCAAATTAGTAACATACTTTTCGAATAAAATTATTACATGTTTAACCTTAAACCACTGATTTTTTTTAACGAAAGTAATTACATGATTTTTTATTAAAAATTATCACTGGCATTTCAGGTAATAAAATACTTTATTTGGAAGCTGATATGATCATCATTTAACAAAAAAGTTAAGCAGAGTTTAGCACAGGGATCTAATTAGGGTATTTTTAATATTTGAGGGACTTTATTCAATAATTTTTTTCCTGAGGATTAAAACTAAAATAGGTCAATTTTTAGAGGACTAAAAACATATTTAACCCATAAAATTATTATTCTCTTTTTGAAAAATGTTGCAAAGTGGACCTCATATATTAAAATTAACGAGAAGAACTACGTTTTTATTTATTTTTAGTATAATTTTGATTCTTACAAAGATTTTTACACTATTAATAAATTAGAAATTACTCTAAATATGATTTTAAAAATAATTTTATTACAAATGTCAACAACTTTTAATTATATAGTAATTCACAATTATATGATAATAAAAAAATCTTTACACTATCGGTGTGTTTTGATTAAATTCATTTTTAATTGTGTAATTATTAAACTATTTTGGTGATATTTTATAAATTTGTGGTATTAAAGGGACATTGAGAGAAAAAATGCGTGGCATTGACTGGGAAAGACATACTAGAAAATTGGTAAAGGTGGTTTAGACAAGTATAAAGAAGGCTACTAAAAACATCAGTAATGAAACTAGATTGTATGTCTTTTAGGCCTGTAAAAAAGGTTAGAGGAAGACTAAAAAGGGCATTAGAAGACATTGCTATGAGAAATGTCATAATAAAAAAAAATATTTCTAAAAATTGTTTTTTATCTGAGCTTAATGACATTGTACAATCCATATAGCTGACCTCACCTGATGGAATAAATCCGTAAAATTACTTATATAATTAATCCAAGGTTGATATTTTGTAGATTTGAGCGAGTATCGTTGCTAAGGAATATGTGGTTTTTCTATATTAATGCAAATATGTAAGAGTTTGAAATAAATTTGTAGCCTTTGGTATTATGGAAAAGGATGCAGAGACAGAATAATTAAAAAACCAATAAAATTATAAAGCAAAAGGAGAAAGTAAATATCATTTATAAACAAAAAGACAAAACAAAACAACAATTCTTTATAAAGAAAAAGCACAATCATTTTGAGAAAAAGGTTTGACAGTGTAAAGTAGTTTTACATTGTTATCCAATCACAAACCACCATTTATTGTAAGTTTGTTGACTTTTATAATAAATATTTTAAAAGTCATATCAATGGTAATTTCTGATTGGTTGATAATGTAAAAACTTTTTACATTAACAGTGCATGACCATTAAAGTCATCATTTTTGTGTTAAAGAAAGATAATTCTTGTAAAAAGAAACAATTTCACAAACGTTATCTTTTTTCTAATTAGAAAAAAGTTTCTTTTTTTTAGAACTGCCATCTTAAATAAGAAAAATATAGCATTTTCTAAACATAGTGCTTTCAAATTGCTATCTTTGATTCTACTCTTTTAATAGTGGCAGAAAAGATAGTACTTGTACAAAATCGTTAGAGATTTTTATTAGCATAGTTGTGTGTTAAAATGATAGTGAATGTGAATGCTAAAAACTTTAAACTAATTATGTATATTTTTGAAATATGAGGAAGAAGTTATTATATTAATTATTTTACGATCAATTAAAAGGTAAACTAAAATATTTTAAGATATAATTAATATATTTTTAGATATTTCCATATTATTATTAGGTTGGTAAAAATAGTAGAATGGGGAGACATTTCCAATGCTACCGGATAGGGTGCCAATGGCATATTGAAGCTACAAGCAAAGGTCGACCCAAAGGATTACTATATAGGCCTAAATTGCAATTGGTTTTATCCAGTCACAATTACTCAACTAGCTATATACGCTAAGAGATTGCTCTGAGTAGGGTTGTCCACCAAACAAGATTTAGTGGCTTTAGGAGAACTCAAACCCATATCCATAGGATAGATGATAGTTCGTTCCAAATCCTTAACCACTTATGCAAAATTTTTTTGGCAATTCTAATAAATGCTTTTAAAATCGAACCAAGGTTGAATTGGTATTTATAAAATAATAATAATTGTAATTAAATAGTATATACATAAAATTAAATAAATATAATTAATATCATAACTTTATAATGCTAAAATTTAAAATAAAACATCATTTTGTAGCTATTTTTAGTCTTTATTATATGTGTGTTTTTATTTATCTTAAAATTGTCTTAGATTAAATTTAGAAATTAAAAAAATTAAAAAACATCTATTCAAACAAGTTTTCTATACTATTTATTTACCAATTTTCACCAATTTTTGACCGATTTGGCTGGTTATTCACCGTTTTTAAATATTGTATGATTTTTTAGAATTAAGAGACCGATCACTAGATCAATCAACCCGACCAATCCAATCTGATTTTCAAAACTATGACTATAATACATACCAATTAAACTCCTATACATATATTTTTCCCCTAATGTATTTAGTCATTTAGCCTATAAAAGGGTGATTTGAGCTTGTATTAAAAATATACAGAAATATAAAAGTTCTTTTACTTTCCAAGTAATAGAATTTTAAGAAAAGAAATTTTAAAATATATAAATTTTTAATGCAGAAAACTTTAAATGAGAGCTTTTAAAGACTTAGCTTTAGAAATTTTTAGCCTTTACTTCTCCTTTTTTTTTAACTTTATTTTATATTAATTTAAAAATAATACACAATTCAAAACTTTCAACTTAAAAATTAAAAAATAATTTTAAATTTAAATTTAAAGGTTTTAGTTTTAATTTAAATTTTTTAAAAACTTTTAAACTCCCAAAAAAGTCATATTAAATACTTGCCACAGCAGTTTTGTAATGATTGGTTGACTATCTACTCTTTTAATAACAAAATGAATAAATTTCATTTATTAAATGACCCAATCTAATCTGATAAAAGGTGAATGGTTAATCAATGATATTAAAATTGTTAATATGGTAAAAGTAAAAAAGCAGATGCGATTAATGAGCTAATTGGCTAATATGACCCAAATGAGGTTTAGATCCTTTCCGGTAAGATATTCACTGATGAGATCTTAGTCATTAAAATAATTTAATTTGTTTTATTAAAATTATTATAAAGTAATGTTTAAAATTTATGGATGGATAAGATATATTAAATGGACACTCTTATGTTAAATTCTAATGGAGAGGATCTTTATCCAACCTAAATGATATTTATAGAATAAATGAGTTGTAAACGCTAATAGATTTAGTATATTATAAATAAATTGTTGAAAACATTAAATTCACATGATGGGAATATATTTAATCATTTGATTTAAATGAAGTTCTTACCTGTCGTGGGAACATTCCTTTTATAGTGGTATTAAGATCTTGGTGGAAAAGCAAATCTGCTCTTGGATCCCACGACATCTGAATTCCCCGAAAAGACTCTGCATCTATGACTCCTTGGGAGAAAATCTTGATATTGGGGCATTCCCTTATGTGCACTGTTATCAAAGACGATAATTGCAGAGTGTCACTGCCCGAGTAAAAACATATCAGGCTTGGTAAAGAATGTAGAACAATGGTGTTGAGTCGCTCAAATTTGACGGCTTCTGAAGTTGCATCTCCTTCTTCAGCCACTATTTGTTTCACTGATTCACATTCCTTCACTGTGATCTTCTCAAGGTTTATTAACTTTTTGGCTGCTGAAGATGTAAATAAATACTGCAAGTCGGCACATTTGGATACAGACACTTCTTTTAAACAAGAGAAAGATACTGTGCGAGAAGAATGTACTAATGTTGTCAAATGAGGACATTGGTCAACTTCTAATTCGTGGAGCTTCTCACAGATTGGGTTTAACCATGATGAATCCACTGACTCAATGGACTGGAGCTTGGATATTTGGAATAGTGTCAAAATTTTTAATCGTCCAAACATCCCGTCCTCATCAATTTTGGTGTTTTCAACGAGGAATATCCCGGGACTTTTGTAACGTCCTGTACCCAAATGTATTAAATTGGGTGCGTTTTGGAGTATTTCAATGGGCAACATAGACTTCTCATTCTCATCAGTGTCAAAAGACAGGACAATTTTCTTTAAATATTTGAGACCTTCCGCAAATTGTTCTGATTTAAACCTTGAGCTTAATGCCAAAATGTGTTTCCAATCAAGTCTCAATTCCCTCAGTTTGGAAATGATCTAACAATTAAAGGGAAACAAAACGGATAGAAAGGAATTTGAATTAGAAGATGAAACGTGAAAAAAAAAATTCAGAGTACGGTTTATATGATGCTTACCATTAGATTTGAGATAAGAGGCTGTCTGTTAATTGAAGTACTCTTGCCTTCACCCTCACCCATGGGATGTGTACTTTGAAATAACTCCAACTCATGACAATCCAACACAGATAAGATTTTTAAGGCAGGGCAATCCAGAATGAATGTTTGAGGGTAAAAGTAAGTGAGCTGTGGCAAGTCACAAAGATCCAATTTCTCTAAACGAGGGAACACAAACTCTTTCGTTACGATTGCTGCTGTGTCTTCTTCCTTTTCAACAATTTCTTGCAATTTACCACAAGATTCTATTTGAAGTTTCTCAAGCTTCGTAAGATTTTTTGCCAAGAAAGCAGGAAATAAAGTTTGCAGGTTTTCACAATCACTAACAACGATATCTTGCAGATTTCCAAAGATGCGAACTCCTTCATTATTCTTTCCCCAAACATGTCTCAGCTTCGATAGCCCTTTTAAAGTCAATTTCTTTAGACGGGATGTTGTTGTCGATATCTCAGTGTCATTCATATAAAAAATTACCTCTACTTGGTCGCTATCCTGCACTTCCAATTCCTTTAAGTTATTTAAATGAGGAAGAATAGCAGGTGGAATTACATATGGTAGATTACACTTGTCCAGCTTCAACGTTACCAAACAGCGCAACCATATTTTGTTTTGTTGACCAACGGCAACATTATCATGCCTGTCTGCTTGTAGCTCATGATTCTCACGAGAACACTTCTCGACCAAGGCTTCAAAAAACTCCTGTAAATATTACAAATTAGTATATCATCAGATATATCATATACATTGCTTGCTTTGCGTGACTGCGTCTCCCTACAGACAATGTTACAATTTTACATTGCTTATGGTTTTAGCATCTTTAAATTGAAACGAAAAGCTAGAGCAAGGACTAAAATGGATTATAGCTGAATCTAAGTTGCCAATCATGATTTTCATTCATTTATCTTCCATTTCATAAAATTATGGTCCATTACACGGTTTGAAGAAAACATTACTTCCTCCGGTTTCGAATATAAGAAAAAAAATTAACTTAGGTAATTAAGAAAGTTAGTTAATATCATTTAATATTACTAATCTCATTTAAAAAATAATTTTTTTTCTTAAAATGCCCTTCATTAGAATTTGATATCAAGTATAAAAAAAGGTCATTGAAAATACACTCTCAATTAAATGAAGGGTAAGTTAGTTGAGATTTGCTTATAGTTGAGCCCGGCATATATGGGGTTTTTATAAGAATCAATCTAAAATGTCACATGCATTAATTATTTTTTCACACAAAATACCCTTAATTATGAGTCATTTCTCTAAGTTCAATAAATATTAGGTGAAATACATTAATATCTTAGATTCTTTGGGAGTCTATTTCTGTCTCGTATGCAAAACATTTTGGAAATCTTTTTTTGCCTCTTCATAGCCAATAAAAATTAAAGTAATAAATATATTTATGATGAGAGAGATTAGAAGAATTAAAGTAAATAGAAATATTATAAAAAAAAGAAAAAGCATGTCCTATTAATGTTAAGTGTAATTTTGAAAAAATATATAAATTTAGGACAAATTTAATGCTATTAACTAAATTAACTAATTTTCTTAATCTTGATGAATTAATTAATTGAGTCTTATAAATAGAACTGAAAAAAATAGTATATAAAATAATTTTAAATAAATATAATTGATATCATAACTTTATAACACTAAAATTTAAAATAAAATATCATCTTGTACCTATTTGTTTTAATTTTTAAGAAACTTTTAAGCTCCCAAAAAAGTCATATTAAATACCACCCTAGTATTGCCACAACAATTTTGTAATAATCGGTTGACGATCTACTCTTTTAATAAGAAAGTTAATAAAGTATATATATTAAATGACCCAATCTATTCTAATAAAAAGGTGAATGGTTAACAACTAATAATATGTATAATCAATGATACTCCCTTTGCTCCTTTTTGTAAGAACCAATTATAAATTTGACTTGGTCTTTTTTATAAGAATCAATCTAGAATTTTTGATGTATTAATTATTTTTTTTACAAAAATATCCTTAATTATGAGTATTTTTTTATGTTTAATAATAATAGGTAGTAGACATTAATGTTTTAGACTCTAAGAATCTAACTTTGTTTTGTATGGAGAGAATTTTGAAAATCTTACTTTACTTTTTCACATTCATAGCCAGTAAAAATTAAGACAATAAATATATTACTGATGAGAAAAATTAAAAGAATTAAATATTTGGAAAAAGAATAAAAATGTCTCATTAATGTTAAGGATAATCTTGGAAAGAACATGCAAATTTAGGACAAATTTAATGTTGTTAACTAAATTAATTACTTTTCTTAATCCTTGTGAATTAGTTAATTGAGTCTTATAAAAAAAGGCGAAAGGAATATTAAAATTAATACTTTCTTTATTTCAAAACTATTGATGTTTTAACTTCTCTTTTTTGTTCTAAAACTACTGATATTTTACAAATTTCAAGACTCATTAATTATTTTTTTTCCATACATGCCCCTATTTAACAATTGTTATTAAATCATGTCCTACTTTACAACTACACTTATAATAAATATTAAACGAAGACATTTTAAACTAAGAAAATACTAACCAGTACCCTTAGGGAATTATTTAAAGAATCAAAAATAAATTTCTTTATTAAAAATTGTAGTAGTACATTCTCTCATAATTTCAAATGTTAATAAAAACTTTCTATTTATTAACTTTTTTAACCAATACTTTTAATGCACTAGTTAACAACACCCTTTAAACTAAATAAATATCATCTTTAAGTTAATTAACCTTAAACTTCAACGTTTTTATAACGGAAGGAATAATATAAAAAGATAGTAAAGTAAAAAGCAGATGTGATTAATAAGCTAATGTCTTACCTGTATTGGGAACATCCCTTTTATTAGTTCTATAGTGGCGTTAAGATCTCGGTCGAAGAGCAAATCTCTTGGATCCGACGACATCTGAATTCCCCGAAACGACTCTGCATATATGACTCCTTGGGAGAAAATCTTGATATTGGGGCATTCCCTTATGTGCACTGTTACCAAAGACGATAATTGCAGAGTCTCACTGCCCGAGTAAAAACATGTCAGGCTTGGTAAAGAATGTAGAACAATGGTGTTGAGTCGCTCAAATTTAACGGCTTCTGAAGTTGCATCTCCCTCTTTAGCCACTATTTGTTTCACTGATTCACATTCCTTCACTGTGATCTTCTCAAGGTTCATTAACTTTTTGGCTGCTGAAGATGTAAATAAATACTGCAAGTCGGCACATTTGGATACAAACACTTCTTTTAGACAAGAGAAGGATACTGTGCAAGTAGAATGTACTAATGTTGTCAGATGAGGGCATTGGTCAACTTTTAATTCATGGAGCTTCTCACAGATTGTGTTTAGCCACGATGAATCCGCTGACTCAATGGACTGGAGCTCGGATATTAGGAATAGTGTCAATATTTTTAATTGTCCAAGCATCCCGTTCTCATCGGGGTTTTGATCAGGGAATATCTCGGGACTTTTGCAACGTCCTATAACCATTTTTATTAAATTGGGTGCCTTTCTGAGCATTTCAAAGGGCAAGATAGGCTTCTCATTCTCATTAGTGCCAAGGTCTAGGGAAACTTCGTTTAAATATTTGCCTTCCGTAAATTGCCCTGACCTAAGCCTTAAGCTTAATGCCGAAATGTGTTTCCAATCAAGTCTCAATATCTCCAGGTTGGAAATGACCTAACAAATAAAGGGAAAACAAATAGGATAGAAAGGACTGATTAATTAGGAGATGAAAAGAGAAAAAAAGTTGAGAGTACAGATTCTATGATGCTTACCTCTAGATTTGAGATAAGAGGCTGTGTGTTAATTGAAGTACTGGTACCTTCACCCCCACCCATGGGATGCGCACTTTGAAATAACTCCAACTCATCACAATGCCGCACGGATAAGATTTTTAAGGCGTGGCATTTCAGATTGAATGTTTGAGGGTAAAAGTAAGTGACCTGTGGCAAGTCATAAAGATCCAACTTCTCTAAATGAGGGAACACAACAAACTTTTCTGTTACGTTTGCTGCTGCGTCTTCTTCCTTTCCAACAATTTCTCGCAACCCACCACAAGATTTGATTTCAAGTTTGTCGAGCTTCCTAAGACTTTTGGCCACGGCCGCAGGAAACACAGTTTTCAGGTTTTCACAGCCACTAACAAACATCGCTTGCAGATTTTGAAAGCAGCGAGTTTCTTTACCATTCATGCCCCACACATGCGTAAGCTGTGATAGGCCTTGCAAAGTCAATTTCTGCAGTTGGAGTGTTGTTTCTGCACCCTGTGTGACATTCATCTCAAAAATTACCTTTACGTTGCTGCAATGTCGGACTTCCAGTTCTTTTAAGCTCTTCAAATAAGGAAGAATATTAGATGGAATTGCACATGGTGAAATTTCACAGTTCTCCAGCTTCAAAATTTTCAAACTATAAAACCAACTATTTTGCAGATCAACTTCACCACCTTGCCAGGCTTTTTGTAGCACAGGATGTTCGGAAAAAATCATCTTGCCCACGCCTTCAAAAATTTCTGTAAATATATATTGCGAATAAGTTCGTCGTCAGATATATCATATTCCACTCTGTCATATTATTTTCTATATATTACATGGGTTTGACTGAAATTTCTGATTTGTGAAAATGGAACTTCATATCTACAAGTTGGAATATTTAACTTCTCACTCTTCCTATTCTTTCAATTCATTTAGAAATTTTTAATATTTTCTCTTCTTTCATTGGAAGTATATTTCACATACTGCATATCTGTTTTGGGCCAATATTTTGTTGAACCATTCTACAATAAAAGTGTTTTTAGGATTTTTTTTTTTGGCAAAAGCATTTTATAGTTTTTAAACCGGATCTGACTAATCAGTTTAATCAGGAACCGATCTAGTGACCGGTTCGTTAAACTCTAAAAAATTGGATCATTTTAGAATGGTGAGAAACAGTCAAGAGTTGATCATACTAGTAAAAAAAATTGGTGTAGAAAACTAGTTTGAAGCGGTGTTTTCCAATGTTTTTCTTTAAATTCAATTTAAAACATTTTTTAAATAAATAAAAAACACATACTGCCTAATTTACAATTTTTTATATCTTGATTTCTTATAATTTTATATTATATTAATTTGTCATTTTTTTTTTATTTTAGATGTAAACTTGTTATTATTAATGGATATTGTTGTATTTTATTAAAATTTAAATCTAAGTATTAGTATATATTCGATTTGGACTTTTATGTGTATTTTGAATGTTAAGAACTTATAAAATGATGTTTTATTATAGATTTAGTGTTATAAAATTATGATGTTATATTTATTAATTTAATATTATTTTATGTATTATTTAATTACTATTATTATTATTTGATTAATATTAGTTCGATCACGATTCAACTATTGAACCTTGAACTAATGCCTTAAATGGTTTAATGACTGGTCTGATTTTAAAAACATTGGTTTTTAGGAATTTTTCTTAAACTTTTATCTCTTACAATCCATCATTTTCATTTTTATTTCTAAATTAAATTTCAATATTTTTTTTAAAAAAATTATTAATAACTGTATCACAATATAAATTATTTATTATAAATCTAAATAAAATTTGGATGTTCAAAAATATTTATTTATTCCAAAATTTAATTATAATATAATTTTTATTTTCAAAAATATTTATTTATTATAAATTTTAGTTATATAAAGGAAACATTTATTACGTGCGTTGCAAATGTTAAAATATTAGTTTTGGGACTTTTAAACCGCTAGAAATTGTATATTAAACCGTCACAAATCAAAAATACTATTAGCCACATCAATAATGTTTTAAATGACATCAACTTTAAAGACTAAAAGTAAGATATTTCCAAATTAGGAAGACAAAATTGATCATATTTAAATTTAAAGGATTAAAAATAAACTTTGTCTAAATTTAAGGAACCAAAAAAGTATTCAACTATTTATTTTTTACATTTATAAAAATGTTTAGTAATCCATTTTCAACAAAAGTCATCGACACATTATGGTATAGATATAACTTTTGCTTAGCCTACGATTTTATATAAACTAATTTTTGGATTATATTCCACAAGGACAAGCATGGCTTCTTAGCAATAGTTTACATCTATTATTATTTAGCAAGAACAATAATTAGGTAGTGTTTACTTATTTTTAAGTTTTTCTTCTCTTTAAAAAGAAAATTGAAGCTAAAAACACAATTATAAAGAAATTCTTAAAACAAATGTATTTTCAAAGAATAAAAGGCAAAAAAAAATTATTCTTCTATATAAATTAATTAATAAGAAACTTTAATTTTAAGAAAAATAGAAACTAAAAAAAGTTGAGCTAAACACTATCATAAAGTGAGCTAAGATAAAACGAAACAATTTAACTAGAATATTTTGCCCAACACTCACAAATTTACATTTAAAACAAATTCATTGTCTAAAAAATGGCATGCCTTATTTTTTTTTTTTCAATTTTATTTCTCTCCTTTTCATTATTTACCACCAATTCAAAACATACTTTTATTTAAGGAAGATAACTTAATTATTTTAAATTAACATTTAAAAGACGGAAAAATAACTAAATGGAAAATAAAAATTCAGTAAAAAAGAATTCAAACACATTACGTACCTTTTCGTTGAATATTTTTCGTACTGTAGTATTCAAATCACCTTCCCAGAAGCATCTTTTCTTCTCTTTTTCATGTACGACATATATATTTTGTAAAATTGGTGTGCTTGGGACATTTTCAGAAAACTTTTCCATATTATAACATGCACTCACTACTAATTTTTCCAATGATGGGAACTCAAAGTCGCAACAATCGGAGCTAGAGAAACTCTTGAGTTTCTTCAGTGAAATGAGTTCCAGGGCTTTCAATTGTTTAAAAACAACTTTGCCAGCATTTTCTCCTTCTTTTCCTACTATTTCCATCAGAGATTGACATTTGATTGCCTTCATGGTGTTGAGTTGACCCAAACTTTTTGCTGTAGATGGTGACATTAGATTTTTCAATCCATCACAATTAAACACTTCCAGATTTGTCAAGTGAGTGAGAGATGCCGAGGAAGGCACTATAGTGATCATACAAGGACAGTTCTTTAAAATCAAGAACTCTATCCTTTCAAGAATTATGTCTGGTTCAAAGCCTATCTCTTTGAGCTTAGGTAAGTTTATCAACTTCAAGATTTTCAGCTTTGGAACTACTCCTAAATTTTCAATTTTAGTAAGATTTTCGAAAGGCATTATCTCTTCAAAGAAACAAGTATACAGTGATAGGCTTTTCAAATTAGGATTTCTATGAAGGAAAGAATATAAAATCTCAGTATCCTTTAATCCAGATAAGCAAAGCTTTTCTAGGTTATCCCTTCGATGGTTCCCTTCTGTCATATAACTGTTTGGTGACTCTGCATGCCAAGACTCAATTTGCATGGACTTCAATTTATTGATTACCTATAATAATTGAAATAAATAATGAAATAGATGAGTAAACTTATGTAAATGTAAATATATATATATATATAAAGGTGCACCTTCCATGTCAATGAGAATATTTTTCCATTTTTATAATTTATTTATTTATTTTTGCATGAATTAGAAAATATTGTTAAAGAGTTGAAAGGCTTAGTAGTAGTACCTCCTCAGGAAAGAGGACAGGCTTTCTTTGTGCATCTACGGTTTCCTTACTGAATGGTTCCAGGTTGTCACAACGTCGAATAGACAGGTCATCCAACGTTGGACAAAATAATTTATAAGCTCCTGGATAGAAACTCGTAAGTCGTTGTAGTACAAAAAATTTGATGATTCTTAGTTTAGGGAAGTTAAATGACGCAGCAAGATTGGCTGTATCAGCGTTGGCAACTTCCCTTTTAGCAACAATTTCCCTCAATACAGAGCAATCCCACACCACAAGGTATTCAAGATTACGAAGACATGTGGCTACAGAAAATGGAAATATATTTTCCAAGCTGTGACATTTTTGAACCCGTATCTTTTGAAGATTGTGCAAGTTAAGAATCCCTTCTCGGTCTTCATTCAATTTCCATACATGTTCCAATTTTGGGAGTATTTCTAAATGAACATCCTGCAAGTTAGCAACATCCCCAACTGGTTCAAGTATATTAAATATTGCTTGCATGGACCTGCAATTTGTAACTCTCAAATTGCATAGATTCCGAATATTGCCTCAATGTAACGAGGAAAAACATTGACTAATTTATCACACTCCTCAATGATTAGCGTGTCAAGTTTGCTAAAGGAATCTGAAGGGAGTTTCGAATTCCATATCTCACTCAAACTCTTCATGCTACTAAGTTTGATATTCTTCAATTTTGGAAAGATGCTACCCTGTTTTGGTTCACAATAGCCATAAGTTAATCGAATTAGATGTCAAACATATAGCAAACTAAATCAACAAAGAGAGAGGAAAAGTACTTTGATTAAAATAAAGGTTCCGAATTACTGTTTGAGTTAAGAAATTATTGTACTGCTATCACAGAAACTGCAAAAAAATTAAATGGACGAATATAACCTTGTGCGAATTCTACAAAGCAAACAAAATTAGTCATGGTAATACTAGAAACTACCATTGTGGGTTGCATTTTGAAATCATATATAAGAAATACAAGTGACACATATATGTTAACGAGTTTCGGATCTTATATGACTAGAGTACCTAGATTCCTTCATTTAGTATGCTAATATAGTATTTGAAAAAATCAGGGTGATTTCTACTTTTGCATATCCTATCAGAATTAGTTTTCAATATCACAGGACCCATAATAACCAGAGATTTCAAATTCTAAAACATGAGAGATAATGGGGTTTTTAATTTTCATATTAATAGAAGGTATATAAAGAAATCTAAAAATTGAATCTAATATTACCAACCCACTTACCTTCATCTTCTGGTGACTATCTTGTTCTCGGGGAAAGATGCTTTCCATCTCGCATTTACTTACAAAAAGGCTTTGAAGACTTACCAGACTGTTGGCTATTGAAAATGACATTAAATATTTTAATTTTGAACAACCATTAACATCCAAATGTGTCAAATTTTGAAAAGAGGATCTTTTTGAAGAATAGTCACTCCATATTTTGTCAATCGGGATTGAGGACAACTCCATTCTCTCTAATTTTAAAGCTTCAACCTGCAAAGAGACACACATGATTAGTGTCTCCAAAAATTAAAGAACTCATTTTTACTTTCTCAACTTAATTTTCGAATAGATAAGATGTCTTTTTTTTTTTTTTTTTAAGTTTAACACCTTACAAACTCCTTCCTTTAAGTTTTAACAAAATAAAATGTGAAAAAAAGTTTGACCTGTAAAAGATAAAGACATTTAAAGGATAATTTTAAACACACCTTTTCGTGGAAGAGTTCTTTTTCCTCTCTTTCTCTTGATGGAATGGGATAAAATCCAATAAATTCAGATAAAGATTGTAGCTTCAAGAGCGTAATTCAGGAAGCTTAAGAAGCTTGATTTCACTGGTGTTGCTTTGCGTTTCCACTGGGACAATCTCCTTCAAAGAGTTACATTCAGAAACTTCAATTGTTTCAAGAACAGTTAAAAGTCTAACGACAGAAATTGAGAAGACACTCTCCAATTGACCACAGAGATTGATCTTGATCTCTTTCAGTTTACCAAAGGAGGGTTCTGAAAGTTCACATGAGCATATTTTATCCATCTTCTTGAGATTGTAGAGACACAATGACTCCAATTTAGGAAAAGCTTTCTCGGGGAGTAGTCTACCTACTCTATCCGCTGGATGGATGAGAGATTGAATGGTAGAATTATTCACAATCAACAAATTTTTAAGAAATGGGAATCCTTTTAAATTCAATCTATAAAAAATATCAGGGACAATATTATTTTCTTTAGGGGCAATGTTAAGTTCTTCTAGAAACAAATTTTCAACTCTTTCAAACAGCATTTTGATCCCCTTTAAAGAATGAATGTCAAAGTCTTTCAATCGTATTGCCAAAAATCTCCCTGTATCATATTTCTCTGGCATCTTGAAATCAGTCTCTAAATATTCACTCAAATCTCCAATAACAATCTTGTAACTACATAACTTGTCAAAGAACAAGTTCTTCGGCAAGTAGAAAACATTTGGGATTTGTATGTCTAGAGTTGTCAATTGATTCAAATGTTTCAACTCAGAAAGAAGAGCTTTTTTACTTTGACGTGTATGTTCTTCAGCCTCCCATTGAATCAAGGTGTTTCTCATGTATAATTCCTCCAAACT
This sequence comes from Spatholobus suberectus, assembly GCA_004329165.1. Lineage (NCBI taxonomy): Eukaryota > Viridiplantae > Streptophyta > Magnoliopsida > Fabales > Fabaceae > Spatholobus > Spatholobus suberectus. The sequence goes on from CM014732.1 coordinate 69,122,829, forward strand.
TACCAAGCTTGATATGACACCAGATGAAATTTCTTTAAGTTTAGAGCAATTACTTATGTCAAAAATTTGTAGCTTTTTTAACTGTTCCAATTCAACTGGCAATTTTTCAATATCAGATCCTGAGAAACTAAGAATTCTTAACTTTTTCAGCTTGCCTATGATAGATAATTCCTTATCTAGCATGCAATGCTCCAAACAAAGCATTCTAAGTTCTATCAAGATGAAATTGAGGAATCTGAGAGAGAGAGACGGATGCCAGTCAATATCAACACTTTGAGTTCCTTCATTCCTTCAAAGAAGTTTTTGGGTATTATAAGATTTGGATCATTATTGATAACTTGGAAGACTCTAAGTCTCGGGTAATCTATTCTCCCAGGAAACCCGTCAATAAAGTCACAATGATGAAAGGAAATAGCATCATACCTTTCAAGTTTATCAGGCCATTCATCTATTTTTCCCTTTGTCATTGTAAACAATTTATTTTCCTTATATGATATTGACAAAGCCGTATTGCGAACAATATCTTGCATGGTAAAATGATCACTTGAATAACTGTCAGACAACAAACCTGGCTTTTTTAGCTTTGCAACCAACGCATATACTCTGTCTCTAGTTTCCCTTACTGTGTAGATCCCTTGAAGAAAACCCAAACCAATGCAATATTTCACCAAGTCCATAATCAATGCATCATGACCCATACGAGCACAAAGTAAGAAAGTATACTTGAGTTCCTCATCTCCTAAAAGATCATAACTCAACCCTGTAGAAAATTCAGGTGCTCCAGTTGAGTTCTGGCGTTCAAATTTTAGATGATGATCCTCCCATACAGAGCGGCTCTGATTTTTTAATATCCTTGCAATTGTAACTATTGACATTGGCAACCCTTTACACTTGTTGGCAATTTGAGCTGCTAACTTTTCAAAATCAGAATTATTGTCACCTATTCCAGCCATTTTCTTGAACAACATCTCTGCTTCCTTCTCCTTCAAGACCTTCCACAGTGAAAATAGAGTTTGCTCCCCCTTCCATATGACTTAATAATACTTCTTTGTTTTCAGAAATCATCAAGATTTTGCACCCTTTGTACCGACTAAGAGTTTCTTCTGTTTTCGCCTCATTGAAGCATGAAGGTATTTTTTTTCTTTGACATTCATCAACTTCAGGTCATCAACGTTGGGGGATTTTTCTTCTGTAACATTCTTTAGGCCATCATCACTATCTATTTCATATGGAATCCCCAGCATATTCAAGTCCAATTTTTCCCAAATATCATCTAGGATTATAAGCGTGCTCTTCTTCTCATTCTTTAATATCTTTTGTATTCTAGCAGCTCTCGCGATGTCACTTTCCTCATTCAATACAACCCCCAACACGTCAACAATTTGTCCTTGGATTTTTCTTATGTTAGGATTTCTTGTTACGCTTGCCATGGTCACTACATCAAAGATATTTTCTTCCAAGGCTTCGTTAGCAACTTCTTTGACTAAAGTGGTCTTGCCCACGCCACTCCACCCATAAAGGCCAATCATTTTAACACTTGGCTTTTCCAATTCTTCAATAACCTTTCTCTTAGTTTCTTCTCTCGACGGAAAGCTTTCATAACCGACGTTAGAAAAAAAGGCAGCCATGGAGGGTGGGCCAGACCAATATGAAAATGATTCAAATGTTGCCGTTTGCAATAACCCATTGGCCTTCCTTGTAACATCATGCGCTTTTCTGCTTCGATGAAACCTTATCCCTGGCTTGGGAAGGTAACCACTGTCAAACAAGTCAAACACCGCAACTTCATGACATATTTTGTCGTGGTTTGAAATCGTCATATTCGTCAATTAGTTTATTCGCCCTCTCAATCCATTCTTTAACTTCATCTTGAATTTCTCTATCATGTCGACGTCCTCGTTAACTGTACGTTGAATTGCATCTCTCTTTTTCTTGAGCTTGTCAACAACACCTTTTAGTTCACGAACTCTTGTCTCGTACGACTTGAGGTGATTCCATTGCGCCTTTAGCCATGCCTCTACACGAGGTGATGTCAGGAACTGATGACACCCAACAATTAGAGAACCCATGCTACATCTCAACTACATCTTCTTCTGCATGTACATAAATAGCAAAATAATATTAATTAAGAAAATATATGTGAAGTAATGAATCTGAAACAATAGGTGAGATGATGAGCTTTGTTGTTCTTTGAGCAAGAAAATTCTAGTTTTGTAATACAAATAGGTTGTCTAATGTGATGGTATCGCATAAGCTGTTTCAGTTGGCGCTAGAGTAAAAATTTTGTAGAATTATAAAATGATCACCAAAGGAGTATACTATCCAGGTTTGACCACGTAGCACGCAGCAGCAATAGATTTGTGTTGCATTGCTCTATAGTAAGCCCACTGGAAAGGGATGAACCACAACAAGCCGACAATGTGCAAAAGTAATTATATAATTTTTTATTATTTATTTTGCAAATTTATATTAAAATTTCAATTTCAGCCCAAATAAAGAATTTTACAAGGTAATGAAGGACATGATTTAATTCCATTACATTTTAAATTTCCTGACAAAACACATTAATTTATCCTAACTACTAATTTCCTATGTTTGGATTGATTGAAAAGATGGAATGGAATGGAATGAAACATAATAAAATAAAATTTTCATTCCATTATTTGGATATGTTATTATGGAACGAAACAAAATTTCATTCTATATTTGGATAATGAATGAAACAAAATAAATAGTTATTTTTTATTCTGGTATATCCATATTGTAAAAATACTAAATATTATTGTTAATGTTTATTTGTTATACTTATTTACAACAAATAAAATGTTTGTTTTCTATCAATTGTTGGCATTATATTTACAAAATTACTTCTCAGTACTAGGTAATACCTCTTGTCTTGTACATGCATTAAGTTTACAATCTATAATTTTTTTATATTATTATAATTTATATATATATATATATATATATATATATATATATATGTTAGTATATATGTATTTTTAAATATTTACCAAAATATAATATAAAATGTTTGTGGATATTGATATATATTTAAATAATTAGATATTTACAAATATCTTATATCATTCTAATTTATATAAATGTGCCCTTTAAAAATATTAGTTTTATATAAATACATTTGTATTTGTATATAACTTAGATATATATACAATGTTAATAATAGATATTAATAATGAAAAATATTTTAAGTTACATTTTTTTATGAACGTCCCCGTTTCACTAAAAGAAAATAAAACAAACAAAAAAAACCCTCCCCGGTCTTTATAAATAAAGACCCGAATCACCTATCTTTTATTTATTTACTTTTTTCATTTTAATAGTAGAGAGCGCCGCCCCCCACCCTTCTCTACTCCATCTTCATTTTCTTCTTCTCACTCTCCCTACTACCTTCCCCTCATTGTTTCAAAACTTGCCAAACTTCTTGCACCATAAGGAACACAAGCATCGTGATGGTGTTTTGAGCTGAAAGGAGCAATACCCACCCCTTGAAAAAATCTCTATTGAAGCTCTTTTGAGATAAACTCATAACCCATAATCTAGAGATTTATTTTATAACATAGGCTGGTAATGGGTTTTGTGAGTGAGTTGTTGAAATTTTAAATATTAGAATTTTTATGGGTTTCCTCAAAACCCTAAGCCTCATAAATTAGAAATTTTGTTTAATCTCTTTATTTCTTATTCTTGATGCTTAGATACATTGGAAATACTCTGGTTGCTCCTCCCAACGACATTAGAAGAGATTGAATTGGTTTCCCTATAATTATAAGTAGCTAGTTTACTTAGTGGCAATCTACATATGATTATTCCTTTCATGGGAGAAACAAAATGCTTTAAATTATAGTTTTTCTACAAATTGACATATTATATTCATGAGAATAATTTAGTTATAGTTTCTATGATAATTAAAGATGAATGCTCGTGTGAATTATGTATTTCTTATGAAATAAAAAAATTGTGCCTCCTCTATAATTTTATCATCATCATCATCATTATTATTATTATTATTCCTTGATCATGATATAATTAATGTGTTAAGTTGTGAATTAGTAATTTTACAAGTTAAGTCAATAAGTATTAATGAGATATAATTTGTGAGAAATTTGATGTGAGTTTTAAAAGATTAAAGAAGAAGAAAGTATTTTAGGACCTTTTCCTTGTTTTTAGTTATCATGGTTTGTTTTAAAAAATTTATTGGAATATCCATCATAGGTTTTTTGAAGGAGTACTGCTCTCAATAACAAAGATATAATACAGCCAATAGGCTAAGTGCTCATAGTGTTTTCATATATGTTACCGTTCGCCATAATGAAAAGATAATACGGCTTATGGGCTAAGTGCTCATAGTATTCTGATATATGTTACTGTACACCTAACAAAGAGATAATATGGCCTATGGGCTAAATGCTCATAGTATTTCTATATATGTTACTATTTGTTGTAATGAAGAAATAATATTGCCTATGGGTTTAAGTGCTCATAGTACCCCTAAAGAAATCATTTGCTATAATGAAAAGATAATAGTCCTATGTGCACATAATTTGAGATGACACTAAATGAGGTAAGACTCCTAGCTTATAATATGTATGACGTGATGGATAGAGGTATCTCCCCATTTAATATTTACTTAATTCCTCATGAGTAACCCCTTATAGATATAAGCCAAATTTTATGAAAAGTCATTGCCTTTTAAACTTGCATGCTTATGACGTGTTTTAAACAAAACAAAGACTTAATGTCAAAGATATATTATATATATATATATATATATATATATATATATATTATATTTCTCCATTGTGTTTTAATTCATTTTTGGTTGTAACACTCATACGAGAACTTGGTTCCCCTCCCCGTTGTGCTTACCTTGTTTACGATGCTCTCACTATGTCTTTGTGACTCACCTCATTCCTTTCCTTTAAATTTGCAGGTTATTGAGTAGAAAACTTCTTATGGTTGCTCTCAGCTATAGCAATAGAGATAGTCTCTTTATTTTGAGTTGTAGGTGATCCTACCATGTTGATATGCTGATTATGTAACTATGTTGTTTTCAGAATTTACAATAACTATTATGTATGAACTATATTATTTTTAGATGGAGTATTCAAATATGTGTATGTTGAGGACCTAAGTTGTGATGTGTGGTTCTGGCACTTTATTGTTCGATACACACACACATACACACCAATACAGTTTCACAGGTAAAATGATTTATGGATTATACTATTTTTAGGGGAGGCTTTATCGAATGTTTGGTAGTTCCTTTGATTGTTTTTATTTTGTGGCTCTTAGTATAGTATCATTCTTAGCAAGGCTAGATTAAGTGAACCTTAGCCTGTGTGCAGATCCAAGGGTGGGTCGTGATAAAGTTTATACTAGAGTTTGGTTAATGGGTCTTATAGTTGCATTACTTGGGTATGTTGTAGAATATTCTTGCTTGTAACTTGTTTACCCAGACACAACTTACATGCAAGAGGCTATGACCATCCATTGTCACATTAGAGTCTGTTATCTTAATCTATATTCAATTCTAAGCTTGTCTTTCCAATTCTTCCTTATATTTATATCTTTATCAAATTCCTACTTTTGTTTTAGGTCTAGATGCCACCCAAAACTAGACTTGTTAAAGATCCAGTTTTTGATGAGGCCTCTACTTAACCCCATGAAGTAGCCCCAAAGCGCCATCAACATGGTCATAGTCATGGTCAGGGGAGACATGGACGAGTTGATTTAATGCTTGAGGTTGAGGTTCCTAGAGCTACACATAAGAACCCAACGCTAGCTTAGTTAATTGAAAATATACAAAAATAAGCAAGAAACACTACGACAACTAGTTGATGTCATTAGGGAACAGGGATGACAACAAAAGGGGAACACCAACCAGGTTTGAGACCAGTTAGGATAGGCACTACATAAGCAAGCAATTGTACAACCCATAGAAGCATAGGTTTTCA
>CM014732.1:69128903-69148613 GCA_004329165.1 Spatholobus suberectus
GAATTACCTTATGGCGGTGAGTTGAACCAAGCTTTTTGCAGTTGATGGTGTCATTAAATCGCTTAATATATTACAATTACTCCCTTCCAAATTGTCAAGTAAGCGAAAGATACTGAGGAAGGCGTTATGGTGTTCAGACATGGACATTCCTTTAAAATCAAGCACTCTAACCTCGGAAAGACTACTGTGTCCTCTTCGAAGCCTATCATCTTAAGTGAAGGTAAGTTTATTAACTTCAAGCTTTTGAGCTTTGGAACAACCCCGAATTTTCTTCAACAGGGCTTCTCGGAGGCAGTAACTGCTCAAAGAAACAATTACTCAACAATAGGCTTTTCAGATTAGGATTTCTGTAGAGGAAAAAATATAGAATCTCAGTATCCTCTAATCCAGATAACTGAACTCTTCTAATTTGTTCATTCGGTAATTGCCTATATATCTTTTTAAAGAATTTGCATCGCGTAGCTCTATTTGCATGGACTTCAAGTTGTAGATTACCTAAGAAATGATGGATGAAATAAAGGTTAAGTTAATGTAAAGGATAATAAATGAAAATACATCTTCCTTGTGATTGAGTAATTTTTTTTGTTTGCTGCTGTTATAATTCCCATTATATCTCTATGAATTAGAAAGAATGCATGGGAGCTAGAAGGCCGACTAGTACCTCTTCAGACAAGAACTGGCTTTATTTCTGAATTTGCAATTTCTGTTCTGAAAAGCTTGAGCTTGTGACAATCTTCCACGGAGAAGTTATTCAATGTTGAACAACATAATTCATGTGTTCCCCCATAGAAGCTCTCAAGGTTTGGTAGTTTCGAAAATCTGGCAGTGGTTAGTTTAGGAAACTCAAACGAAACTCTACTCACGTTGATCGTTTCCCCCCTGAAAACAATTTCCTTCAACTGACCACAATTCCAGACTTCAATGTATTCAAGTTTTTTAACACCCATGGCTATAGAAACTGGAAATATATGTTTTATGTTGAGACATTCTCGAACCCATATCTTTTCCAAATTTTTGAAGTTAAGAATCCCTTCTGGATCTTTGTTCCATACATGCTCCAATTTTGGCAGCGCTTCTAGATGAACACTTTGCAAGTTCATAACCTCAACAACTTGTTTTCCACAACCTTTGAGGTCAAAGATCTCTTTCATTGAGTTGCAATTAGTAACCCTCAAGTTGCATAGACTCTGAAATCTTCTGACCATGTAAGAAGGAAAAACATTTTCAAGTTTATTACACCTGTCAATGATTAATGACATTTTCAAGTTTATTCCACCTGTCAATGATTAATGTATCCAGTTGGCCAAAGCATCGTAAAGGAAATTTGGGATGCCATATCTGCCTCAATCTCTTCATGCTTCTCAAGTAGATATTCTTCAACTTTGGAAAGATCTTTTCCTGTTTGGTTCACAATTGCCATATATTTAATTAAATTAACAACTATATTAGAGAAAATCAAAACAAAATCAATAAATGAAGAAAATAAAAATAGCTTGTATTATATAATTAACTATATTTAATTTGCGGTTTGGGTAGCTATCGATATATTTGTTTATTGTCATCACCAATGTGCATTCAACTCTTTTTACACAAATTATAACACAAACAAAACCAATCACAGTAATGATCAAAATCATAAAGTTGCATATGCTGCAAGACGATGATGATTAATGTTATTATTATTTGGTTAGCAAAATTTAAGGGAAGGGATCAAGGAGCTTGCCCATACTATAAAACAAACCTTAACGAAAAAAATAGATAATGGTATATACAAATAGCGTACTGGTTAATGAAATTTGAAATATTGATTCTAGGAATTTAGAGATACACAAAGTCAAATTTTTGGTATAACAATATATTGGCTCCTAATGACCGCGGTATTTGAAGTCCACATACCGTCATAGAATTTGAACATGAAAATGTAAGACGTGAAATCTTGCATGTCACATGTAGGTTTCTTTGTAAGGTTTTAATTAGGTAACACACATAGCTTATAGCTTAAATTATCTAATATCTAAGATAAAGTGGGCATCAGCTACACATCAAAATGAATGTCTATGAAAGATCTGAAATAATATGCTGTAATCCTATTGACATACCTCAATTTTGATTTCCCTTTGGATAAATACAAATATGTTCTCCATCATCCCACATTCACTTACGAAAAGGCTTTGAAGATTCATCAGACTTTTGGACATCGAAAAGGATAGTAGGTATCGCAAATTCCAACAATCATTCACATCCAAGCGTATCAAATTTTCAAAGTTAGTTTTTGAAGGTTGGTCACTCCATATTTTTTGAATTTTGATCGAGGACAGCTCCATTCTCTCTAATTTGGAAATTTCAATAACCTACAACGGCAGACATATATTACTAGTGTGTCCAAAACTAAAGAATTATTTTAATTTGCTTTATGATATAAGGAAAAGAAAAAGAACGATTAGATAGAGAAGATTACATAGGCAACCAACAAATATTTTTTAAGTTACTCACAAACTCTTCCTTCTTGATTTTAACATAGTATCAAACATGGTTATCAAACTCGTGCGCCCACTCGTAAACTTGGACGGTTTTACGAGTTTGCTTCGACGGGGCTGTTTAACTCGCAAGCAAACTCGTTTTTGAGCAAGCTCGTTCAAAATCGCACAGAATCGCGATTGTGATCCCGATTTCGTGAGCTCACCTGGGCAAATTAAGTTTCCCCAAAATGACATTTTGAAAGGCCATTTAGGGCTCGATTTCATCCCAGAACAGATTTAGAGTTCTGTTCTTCATCGAAGCAGCTAGTTCTCCTTGTTCAACCAATCTCGTCACTCTGAGTCTGTGAGTTCTTGCTTGCTCGTCCATTTTTGGGTTCTGTTCTTGCTCGCGATTTGGGGTTCTGTTCTTGCTTGCTCACGATTATGCTCTCCATTGCTGGCGTTGAAGGTCTTCATTTTCAGACTTATATTTTCTTGCTTCTCTCTTTCCGATTTGTATGTTGATTGATTGGGTTATTTTCTGTTGTTTCTCTCTAAACCAATACCAGCAGCTGCAATTGCTCTCTTGTTGGGTCTTTACTTCTCTGTGCTGTGTAAGAACCAGCCAGCTGAGGTATTTTTTTTTTCAATGTTGATTGAATTGTAACTCTGATTTTGGTCCCATATATTTGGGATTGGGAAGCACGAAAATTGTGTATGTATATACACTGATTAATATTTCTTCCTTCAATTTGTGTGTATATACACTGATTTAGGAGCATGGTAGTGATGGCACCAAACTGTCATTGGAAAACAATGTTGATATACTCTGATTTAGGATATTAGAAATTTAGAATTGTGCTGGACTGTTGTGGTTAATTACTAATTTTAGTTAATAATATTTGTTATTTTATTAACAAATATCAGTGATAATATTTGCTAGATAATATGTTTGGGACTGGATCTAATTCATCCAATGATGCAGCTGCCTCTTCTTTAGCTAAAAGAAGCAAAATGCTCTAGGAAATAGGTCAGATATTGGGTGGAAACATGGAATTGATGTTCAGGGCAATGGTAGAAAAGTCAAATGTAATTGTTGCTCTAAGATTGTCAGTGGAGGAAATTTTAGATTCAAGCATCATCTTGCTGGAACTAGAGAGGATTCTGAGCCTTGTGCTACAGTGTTAGAAGAAATTAAAATTCTAATGATGAAAATTATTGCAGAGGCCAAAGAGGCATCATTGAAGAAAAGAAGATTGAATAGCATTGATGAAGATGAAGAGCAAAGTGGGGGGGGTGGAGACAATTAGCTCTCAAAGACAAGGCATGTTTGCTTCCAAAGGAAAAGGAAAAGTTGCTAGTGGTGGGGGAGTTCAAGCAACTTTAAATCAAATGAAAAAGAACTACAAAGAGGATGTTGATAGTCAAGTTGCTAATTTTTTTACACAAGTGCCATTTCATTTAATGCTATTAGAAATTCGGCATTTGCAAAAATGTGTGAGATGATTAGAAAATATGGAGTTGGTTATAAACCTCCATCTTATGATGTTAGAGAGAAGCTCTTGAAACAAGCAGTGGAGAAAACTAATGCACTGCTTGAAAAGTATAGGGAGGAATGGAAGAGAACAGGTTGCTCAATCATGTCCGATGGATGGACAGATAAAAAAGACTTCCATTTGTAACTTTTTGGTGAATAGTCTAAGGGGGACAGTATTTCTGTATTCAGTGGATACCTCATATATCTCAAAAAGCTGACAAAGTTTTTAAGATGTTGGATGATGCTGTCACATTTGTTGGAGAAGAGAATGTAGTTCAGGTGGTTACTGATAATGCTACAAATTTCAAAGCAGCAGGAGGATTGTTGATGCAGAAACGGGAGCACTTGTATTGGACCCCATGTGTTGCCCATTGCATTGATTTGATATTTGAGGATTTTGAGAAGCATCTGAAGATGCATGAAGTTACTATTAAAAAGGGAAGAAGGGATCACCACCTACATATATGGTAGGTCAATGCTCATTAGCATACTAAAAAAGTTCACAAAAGGAAGAGACTTGATTAGGCTTGGTATGACTAGATTTGCCACGGCTTACTTGACTTTAGCTTGTCTCCATGAATTGAAGCATCATTGATGAGCATGTTTAGTTCTAAAGAGTGGAAAAGAAACAAGTTTGGAACTTCACAAGAGGGAAGAAAAGTAGAAAATGTAGTTTTAGATAGTCAGTTTTGGAAGAATGTAACCACATGCCTCAAAGCTATTGCCCTTTTATGGTGGTCCTTTGATTGGTGGATTTGGATGTAAAACCGCCATGGGTTTCATATATGAGGAGATGGATTGTGCAAAAGAAAAGATTAAATGCAACTTAATAATATTAAGAAAAGGTAAAATTTTCAAACTTTGTCTCATTTAAAATTTAATTGTTTGTGTAACTATTTCTAATGCAACATATTTGCTATTTGTGTAGCTATGAACCGATTTGGAAAATTATTGATGAGCGGTGGGATAGCCAGCTTCATAGGCCTTTGCATGCAGCTTCATATTATCTTAATCCTCACCTGCATTATGAGCCTAATTTTAGAAATGATGATTCTGAGGTGAAAGAAGGGCTGTATTTGTGCATGAAAAGATTGGTCAAGGATCTTGCAGAAAAGGAATAAAATTAGTATGCAACTTATTGAGTTTCATTATGCCAGAGGGCTTTTTTCTATAGACAGTGCAAAGGCCTGTAGGAAGGCAATGCTTCTGCAGAATGGTGGGAGATGTTTGGGGATGGATGTCCAGAGTTGAAGAAGTTTGCTATTCGTTTTGAGCTTAACTTGTAGCTCTTTGGGTGTGAGCATAATTGGAGTTCATTTGAAATGGTAATTGAAGTTTATAACTTTATTTGTGGTTTTTAATTTTCTTTGTTTAGTTTAGATAATCACATAATTTTGTTTTTTGTTATTTTCTAATTAATTCTAGGTCATACAAAGAGAAGAAACCGCTTGCATCAAAGAAGATGAATGATTTGGTTTATGTGATGTATAACTTGAAGTTGAAAGTAGACAGATAAGAAAAACTGTTGCTCTTCCACTTGATGACATTCAATTTGATGATGAGTGGATAACGGAAGAAGGGAGATAATGTTGATGAAGAAAATGTTGAACTTGAACAATGTCAAGGTGAAGGTGATGGATGTGTGGTATTGGTAGCAATGTTGAATTAGTTGGAGGAAGTTCAAGTAATCCTACTTTAGATGCATTGGATCTTGATAATTTGGCTTTTGATGATGATGTTATTGGTGCATTTTTCATCTAAGGAAGAGCTTGATAGTGATGGAAGAGAGATGATGGTGATCTTGGAGCAGATGATATTTTTAGAGGATTGAACATGGATATTTGAAGACATTAGTCTTTCTTTTAGTTTTTAAAATGTTGTCATTTTAACTTTTTAAGAATTTATGTTTTGTTGAAGTATGAACATATGTTTTATATGGTGTAGTTTGAACTTATCTAGTAGTAATGTATTACTAGACTTGTTATTTATTGTGTGGTTTACTATTTTGCTTTATTATAGGGTTGAAATGTTGAACTATTATGTTATATAAGTATTTTAATTTTTTTTATATTAAGTAAACTCTTACGAGTTTACGAGTCGAGCTTACGAGTTGAGTTTAAGGCGTCCAAGTTTACGTAAACTCTCGAGTTTGACAACTATGGTATCAAATATATGAAAGTTCAAATCTAAAAGATAAACCAAAACAACATGAAAATTTTGAGCACACCTTTTCATCAAAGAGTTCATTGGGCCTCCTATTTGGCATTTGCTCTCCTGTTGATGCACCATCGGTGTAGAATCCAATAAATTCAGACAAAGATTGTAGCGTCAAAGAGCGCAATTCAGGAAAGTTAATTTTACCTACACTGCTTCCCACTTCCGAGGTAACAATCTCCTTCAAAGAGTTACACTCAGAAACTTCATTGTTTCAAGCGCAGAAAGATGTTTAATCATAGAAGAGAAGAAGACATTCTTTAATTGACCACATATCTTGAGCCTGATGATTTTCAATTTGCAGCACGAATCATTTGTAAGTTGACTGTGGCATATATGCTCCATGTTGTTGACTTCATAGAGAAACAATGACTCTAATTTGGGAAATGCTTTCTCTAGATGTATTTCGTTCTTTGAATTGATGATGGACTTAACTTTGGAGTTGCTTACAATGGACAAATATTTTAGATGTGGAAATCCTTCATAATTCAATTCACAGAAAATCTTCGACATCATTTAGCTGTCCCAACGACAAATTTCAACTCTTTCCAATAGTCTTTTGATATCCTTTAGATAATGAATGCTAATACCTTTTTCTAGCTGAAATGCCAAATATCTTGATGCTTCACATGTCTCTAGCATGTTGAAATCCAACATTTGATATGGATTGAAATCTCTAACGACGATCCTGTAACTATCCAACTTGTCAAAGAACAAGTTCGTAGGCAAATAGGTAACTTTTGGGATCTGTATGTCTAGTGCTGTTAACTCCCCCAATTGCCTCAGTTCAGAAAGACTGGCATTTCCACTTTGGATCCCTTGTCCTCCTTCATCTGTCCATTGAATCAGGCTGTTTCCCATATACAACTCTTCCAAACTAGTCAACCTTGACAATACATCAGCAGGAATCTCTTTAAGTTTAAAACAATTACTTATGTCAAAAATTTGAGGCTTGGCTAATTTCGTCAATTCAACAGGCAAACATTGTATATCAGATCCTGATAAACTAAGAACTCTTAATTTCCCCAACTCTCCTATGATAGATAAATTCTCACCTATCTTACATCGCTCCAAACAAAGCATTCTGAGTTTTTTAGTATTGAATTGATGAAGGTACTTTGGGTGATAGATGAATGCCAGTCAATATCAACACCCGGAGTTCTTCATTTCATCAAAAATCTCATCTGGTATTCTCAGACGTGGATCCTTATTGTCAAGATGGAAGACTCTAAGTCTAAAACGTTCAGTTTTTTAGGAAACTCCTTCATGATGTCAGTCATATCACAATGCTGTAAGGAAATAGCAGTGTACCTTCTAAACTCTCCTGGTCGGGCCATTCATCTAGTTTTCCCTTTGTCACTGCAAATGCATGCATCTGCTGGGACGCTATTGACAAAGCCTCAACACGGATAATATCTTGCATGGTGAAACGATCGCTTGAAAAACTATCAGACAATAAACTCAACTCTTTCAATTTTCCAACCAACGCATGTACTCTATCTCTAGCTTCCCGTACAGTGTAAACTCCGTGAAATAAACCCAAACCAATGCGATATCTCACCAAGTCAGTAATTAATGCATCATGACCCATACGAGCACAAAGTAAGAAAGTGTGCTTGAGCTCCTCATTTTCTAAAAGATCATAACTCAGCTTTGTGGAAAACTCGGGCATTGCTGTTAAGTGTTGCCTTTCAAGCTTTCGATATGCATCCTCCCATATCGGAAGGCTCTTATTTTTTAATGCATTTGCAGTTGTTACAATTGTCGTGGGCAACCCTTTACACTTCTTTGCAATTTGAGTTGCTAATGTTTCAAACATTGAATTTCCATCACCTATTTCTGCCATGGTCTTAAACATCGTCTCTGCTTCCTTTTCCGTTAATGCTTTTACACAAAAAGTTTGTATTCCTTTCCCGTCCATGTGTAGGAAATAAATAATTAAAAGAAGAGTTAATTTATGTACAAGGTAAATATTAGAAAAGTGCACCTTCCATGTCAATGAGAATATTTTTCTATTTTTATAATTTTTATTTATTTTTGCATGAATTAGAAAGTATTGTTAAAGAGTTGAAAGGCTTAGTAGTACCTTTCAGGAAAGAGAACAAGCTTTGTGTGCATCTACGGTTTCTTTGCTGAATGGTTCCAGCCTGTCACAAAGTTCAATAGCCAGGTCATTCAACGTTAAACAGACTCTATGATGTTATCAAAGAGGATCAGAGAATGTTTTTGTTCTTGGCAGGAGCAGTGTTGCTGCTTTAGTCCAATTGCTCACAGCAACATCTCCATGCACGGTTAAGGGAGAAGACGGTTACCGTTATATGCTCTCTTGTGGAAGGAGCTGTGAAAAGTGGCTAGTTTCAGAAGGAGTTCTGCCACCTCTTATAAGACTTGTTGAATCTGGTAGTGCTGTGGCTAAAGAGATGGCTACGGTATTTCTTCAGAGATTGTCAATGTCGGCAGAAACAGCCCGTGCCATTGTTGGACACGGTGGGGTTCGGCCATTGATTGAGCTTTGTCAAAGTGGTGATTCTGTGTCACAGGCTGCTGCTGCCTGTACTTTGACGAATGTATCAGCTGTTCCTGAGATGAGACAGGCTTTGGCTGAAAAAGGTGTTGTGAGGGTTATGATCAATCTCCTTCATTGTGGAATTTTGTTAGGTTCCAAAGAGTATGCAGCAGAATGCTTGCAGAATCTCACTGCAAGCAATGGGAATCTGAGAAGGTCTGTTATATCAGAAGGTGGTGTTAGGAGCTTCTGGCCTATCTTGATGGTCCACTTACCCAAGAATCTGCAGTTGGAGCATTGAGGAATCTGGTTGGGTCAGTTTCTGAGGAGACTTTGGCTTCTCTCAGTTTGCTTCCCCGTTTGGTTCAAGTGCTGAAGTCTGGATCATTGGGTGCTCAACAAGCTGCCGCGTCTGTCATCTGCCGACTTTGCAGTTCAGTGGAGATGAAGAAATGGTTCGTGAAGCTGGGTGCATCCCTCTTATAAAGATGCTTGAGGCTAAAGAAAATGCTGCTAGAGAGGTTGCTGCTCAAGCAATTTCAAGCCTAATGGTTCTGTCCCAGAATCGGAGAAAAGTGAAGAAGGATGATAAAAGTGTGCCAAATCTGGTCCAGTGCTTGATCCAAGCCCTCAGAACACTGCAAAAAAATATGCAGTTTTCTTGCCTTGGATCACTTTCTCTAAGTAGGAAATGTAAGAAACTAATGATTTCATATGGAGCAATCAGGTATCTTAAAAAGCTTACAGAGGTGGACATCCAGGAGCTAAAAAGCTACTTGAGCGGTTGGAAAGAGGGAAATTGAGAAGCTTGTTCGGCAGAAAGTAGAGGAACCATTGAAAGTTGAAAATGGCTATTTGTATCATGAAGCTTTATCTTTTGTTACTTTTGTTCTCATCAATGTTGTTTCATTGTCTATATGAAACAAGTAGCTTAGAGTGTAAACTGTGGAATGAGAAAGTTTGGTAATCTGTGTAATCAATGTTTAGATATATAATATTTTATCTTCCTGTATCTTCTCTGTCTCTCTCATTTGATTTCTTTTTAGAAACAACTCATTTTGCTAGCATTTGAACTCTGGTCAACAAGTTAAAAGTCTCAACTTAAGGTGATTTATCTCTGTTGCTCTCCTGTCTGTTTTTTTAACACTCTAGCTGGCACATTGCCGAGCAATCATTCTGTCAAGTTTGGATCCCTAATGTATTGTAAATTTGTAATTGAATCAGAATACTATTGCTAAAGTCATCATCAGTTTACCAAATTTTGTTCAGTTGCTCAGATTCTTTTTCATCAAAGAAATACTTGTTGTGTGGTGAACACAAGGATGTTTTCTGTGAGCTCTCACGGTGGTTGTTGGTGTCTCCGTGGTGGCACCTTCAAGACTCCGAGCTTAAGTCAGTATTAGTCTTAAGTATGAGGGAGTATGAGAGAGCGTATGTACCTAATGGGTGTGGAGTCCTTTATATAAGGATTTTTGGAGGGAAATTCTGTTAGAGCTAGGTGCCACGTGGTAGCATGCGTTTGGGTGCCCAACTACACGCGTTCCTTACCGCTAGGTGCATTTGGTGCCGTGCCGAGGTCGAAGTAGAGTTGACCCGGGATAGCATGGAGACATGAGCCGGGATACCCGAGGATGTTAAAACCGGAATAGGTGACATGGGGCTGACTTAGACCCATAGGTCCAAGTAGCCTCCAGAACAGTCGCCCCCAAGCCGATGATGCTTGAGGAAACATCGTCGGCTTAAGAGTCTACGTCGGTTTGAACAACCTCCAAAACAATACTCAACTGCCAAGCAAATTTTTACTACGAACTTCTGTAATTGCTGTGCTGATGTAAATTATGAATGAGCATAAGAGTTTTTTGAGACATTGAGCATTGTTGCATGTTTCTTTAATGGCATTACATGTTTAATAAACAAATAATATTCATTTTCTAGGTAGGTTGAACAAAACCTTGTATATTTTCTCTTTTTGTTTTTGTTTGTATTCTTTGTTCTGTTTTTTATTTTGTTTAGGGAAAACTTCTACTTTCTTAAATCAACTTCAAGTGTGCTACTTTGCTACACTTTAGTTAAATCTTTTCAAGTTATCTTGATGCCCTGAACCAACTTTAATGTTATTAAGATAATAATTACTTACGACCCGTAAGATAAAGAATGAAGTATTTTATTCGAGTTTATTGTGGTGATACCATTCAGAGGAATGAAATCCATTATTTTTCTGAAACCTCATGATCTTGTATTTTCCAGAAAGCAAGCAGATAAAGTCTTAACTTTTAACATATCAATAGCTGTGGAAGTGCTATTAAACGTTTGTCGTTTTGTGAGTCATCTTTATGTCTCTGTCATTTATTTTCTTGGTTGCGGAATTAGCACCACCAGGATACTTGTGAAACAAAAACACAATGTCTAAGTAAGATATGTTTTACTAATGCATTAAACAGTATCCAACCCCACGATGACTTTGGGAGGTTGTATGCTCTGTACTGTAGCCATTTGCAACACACCTCACTATGTGAATACATTCTAAGCATTATGGGTAATTAATTGGCATATCTTTTATTGATTAATTATTTTATCTAGATTACTGTATCCTATCTTTATTGATTAATTAGGAACATGCATAATATGATCAAACTAACTTAACAGGAATTTTTTTATATGCAAGGTTGGAACTCAATATTTTGTCTAAGAAGAATCAAATATATATCACTTGAACTAATAATTCGTTAGTACTTTTTATTGATTAAACATTTTAAACATTATACCTAAGTTTACAGTAAAAATCCAAATAATGATTTTAAATCAAAACATATTGAGACAATTTAAACTAGCTTTTATTGTTTACAAAGGTCAATTTTTCCCTAAATTTCAACCAAAGTGGCATACTAAGAGTATCACCAACCAACTACAAGTATTAAAATCTACTTGCCTCCGTACCTATATATAAGATTCTTTGAGAATTTTCTTGTGTTTCTTTTTATAAGTCCGCTTTCAAATTGTCTCTGCATTTTTTTTTACCAAATATGTAACACCCTCATTTTAGTATCATAATTATTTCTTAATATATGTAAAATTGTTTCTGATAAACCGAGGAATTAAGAAACTAATAGTTAATCTTAATTCTCTATACCAAGGGTTGACATTGAAAAAGAACTAAATGACTAAAATTTGTCATTTTGAGCTTAGAAATATGTCATATATATTTTTTGAGAATTTTTTTGAAATTTCTAAAATTCTTGTAAAAAATGGTTAAATTACCTTCCATGTCTGCTAAAACTATAGCCAATAGGTTTGACATATGGAAGATACAAAATGAATAATTAGTTCATTTTTGGGTTAGATATTCAATTTTATAATTTCTAGTAAATTGTGCAATTTTTTAAGTTAAAATGGAATTTCTATGAATTTAACTCAAAATACCCAATAAATACTTAAAATTTTGAAATAAATTATATAAAATTAATTTTAAATTTCAGAAATTATTTTTAATCAATAATTAAAGTGCTCACAAATTTTCAATAAAAAAAATTTATTCATTCGTTATAAAAACACTTACTATAGTTTAAGTCGCTTATATCGACTCAGTCGATTCGCCTGTAGAGAAAACGAAATGCAGAGACTTGGGAGAGCATAGATTTGGCACATTCAGTCTTTGTTTCCATAGACCCACTCCCTTGTTTTTTTCACATGTTGTGAAAGAAAGTAAAAAAAAATAAAAAATCTTACAAGTCCACAATTTTTGACTATGCTACCTATTCTTCTTTTATAAAAGCTACTCATGGGTCATATGTTTTCACTCTTCATCCCCCTCACAACTGGTTGAATTACTCTCTCCCTTCTTCCTAGCTCATTCAAATTTATTTTAAACACTCAAAATTCTCTATTCTCTTCCTCATTCAACCTTCATCCAAAACCACCACTTAGGAGCTCCAAGTGCCACTTTTCCTCTTTTCTTCAAAGCTTTAACTAAGGTATGGGGGGAGAGTGGGGCTATCTTATTTAATTGTTTTCATATAGATGGTTTTGGAGTGGGTTTTTTTTTTTTCCCCTAAAACCCTTAGCTTTACTTTTCATTTAATTGCTTCAATAGTGATTTTGGAGTGAATTTTATCCCCAAAACTCTTAACTTTAATTGCTTTTATGTAGATGGTTTTGGAGTATTTTACCCCCCAAAACCCTTAGCTTTTTATTTTCCCATACTTTTTTTATTTTCTTTTTTGTTTTGTTTGTTTGCATTTACTCATGTTGTTGTTCTTTCTTATCTTGCTGCCCTATTTTGTTCATAGCTTTGGATGGTTGTTTGATGTTGTATTTAACATTTAAATGTTGGTTTGTTTGGTAACTTATCATAAAACGTTAAAGGTTTGGTTAAAACCACTAAATCCATAAACACGTGAAAAGCTTGCAAACTTTCCTTAATGTAACAAGAAGCTGAAAAAAAAAGCATTTGAACTATGGCTCCGAACCTTATGGTTTAAGACCTTCCAATGAGGACTTAATAGATGATCACTTCTTAAGAACTCCTAAATTTTTTTTGCTCATTTAGAGTTAATAACTTGATGAAGAAAAGCTTTTTAGAAAGAAGAACTTGATGTCCGAGCAAACTGTTTTAGTTTTCTGCCTAAACAGTGCTCACTGTTTTACCATATTTCGAGTTATACTTAATATTTTTGAGTGCTTGTTTTTTTTTTGGAAAGTAAAAAAATTTTCTCCGAAATAGGCTCAGAAGAACTTAAAAAAGTAAGAATTGACAAAGTTATACTTTTTCAAATTTAGAACTACTTTCTAAAATGTTAACTGGCATTAGTACAAAAGGAGATTTTAGAAAAGTTTGTGTTGTGTGTTGCCCAAAACCCTTAGAATGACTAGAAACTAGACTTAATAAGATTTTCAGGCATATATAGTTTGTCTATGTTCATTTCCATTTACTATTTTTTAATTTTTAGAATCTAAAAGTTATACACTTTTTTGACAGGGAACACCTGCAAACAATTGCAAATTTTGAAAAAAAACCCATAAATTGGATAGACCTTGGTTTTCAAAGATCTTTGACTTTTTGGAAAGATTTTTCAGTGTAATTTTTGAAAATAATTGACTTGGTTGCTAAAAATATGAAGTGGGTTACGAAATGACAAAAGAGAGCCACTAGTCCTCCAATAGGGTCTGCTGACCCTCTGTTTGGTTATTTTTATCTATTTTGTAGATTTTGCTTGAGATGATCCTGTTGATGTAAAACAAGACAAAAATATCTTTCCAAAAAACTATAAATAATGTCAAAAAAAAATCATTTACCTATCCAAATTGAAATTCAAATCTGAGGCATGAATCTATTGCCCCTAGAGTCTGTTTTGAGCAAAAATATATGATACTTTTTCTAGTTTGTAAATACCACTTTCTTAACACTTAGAACTTAGAGGACATATCTAGTGAGAGGTTTATATTTATATAAGAGTGAGAGGAGTAAATCTAGGCTGTACAACCATACATGGAATGGTAATTATTTAATGTTATGTGACCATTTAAAAGTCATGTGACTTTTTAAAAAAATCACATGACTTTAAATGTTTTAATCTTGACATTCATGACAAGATTTAATGGTCAATATACATTCCTCTCAGTCTTATATAAAAAAAGTCTTCTCACTAGATACGTTTCCTAGAACTTAAATGTAAACTTTTTTAATGAAGGTTAAACATAATTTTCTTAAATATAACTTCTGCTATTTTTTTACAATTGTAAAGGATTCTTCATATAATTTGATTATAAAACCTAGTTTTAATATAATCCACAAGTAACTTGGTTACATAATTTCTTTTGAATCATGACTAACTAACCAAACTTTAGCTTTGATAAAATGAATTAATCATGGTGTTAGGAACCTCTAAGTAATTCAGTCATCAATATGAAAATCAATTATACGCTTACTTGATTAAACAAGTTAAAAACTTTATTAAGTACCTGAGCACATACTTAAAATATTTTAATAATCAAATCCTAACTGGTAAATAATTAGTATCTAAATTAAGATTCCCTAAGTAAAATTTAATTATGAAATTTGGAACTTAAAATTATTAGATTAAATTAATTAGATGGATGAAACATTGAGTTCTTTTATTGCTTACATTATATCTAAGTTTGTGACTCCAAATTATTATAATTGTGATAAAAAAAACTCGATGTCTGTACTAAGAGACAGAGATGTTAAGGAGAGACTGTGCTAGTGCTCAGGTGTACTAAGACTAGGGAACCTCTGTCCAAATTATGAGTGTCAAGTAAGGCCAGTAATTAGAAAATATAGTAATGTGATGCGACGGACATCAGTGGCATGATACCCTGCATGAGGAAATAAAAGGTAGGGGCCCACTTGCAGAGGTCTGGGGATAAGGTGTTGAGCAGTGAAGGTCCTAATGACCAAGGTAGCACTTTTAAATTGGGATATTCGCCTGACCAAGATTGACACCTTGATAATTGCTCAACATTTTAGGGTTGGTATGAGAAGTATACCCTAGATGGATTGTGAATGTCCTGAGCTGATGCTTTGTCTCTTGATGAAGATAAGGACTATACCATGTGAAATTTTGAGAGAGGTACATGTTTTCCCAACTACTTCCTGATTTGGTGGGAAGTAGGATCTACAGAGTTAAGAGTAGTTATTACAACTTAGACAAGCCTTAACTAATTATAAGCAAAATAATAATAATGTAGAATTAAATATAAACAAAACTTAACTAATTTTATCCTATTTAATTATATCCTCCCAAATACCCTCATTAAATTGAGATTCAATTTCCAATGACCTTTTTTTTTTATCTTGATATCAAGTTTCAATAAAAAGCAATTTAGGAAAAAGTTTATTTTTAAAATAAAATTAGTAACATTAAATGATGTTAAACTAATTCTTCATTAGCACATAAGTTAAGTTAATTTTGTTTATATTTGAGTTGGGTGGAGTATTATTTTATGTAAAATCAAGAATTTGAAATTTCACATTTGTTTAGAATTTAGAATTCTAGTTTTCCGTTATCAACAAAAACCACTTTTTTTGAGAATGAAGTTTTCATTTTTGTCTTTCTGCAATTTTTTCTACCAATAAATGGTGTTCCTAGAGTTGAGAGAGAGAGGGATGGTTTTTTTTTTTTTTTCTTGGAAAAGGAGAGAGGGATGGTTACGGTGTGCCAATGTCCATGGTGTTTCAGGCGGCAAAATTTGGAGATCTCCACTGTCAAAGCCAACAATTCACAACTACTTGACAGGTATTATAAGGTTAACTTTATTCAGAAATAGTTTGGATTTTAAGAGTAGTGATATTTAGACACTCACACATTATAATACCCATTGACACCTTTAATTTCTTTCTATCTCTCTCTTTTAATTACATATATCTATATAATCTATCACTTCTTTCTTTTATTTTTTTTTTTCTTTTTAGGTATATATTAGCATTTGGCTGTTCAACAAAGATTTTTCAGATTTTAAGATGAGGAAGGTAAAACAAGAATACGTATGGACCAGTCTAAAAATTATAATGGTTATTTAACAATTTTACATATTTGTAGGTAAGTTTATATTTTCCCGTCCCCGTCTACAAGCAGGGCGAGGAGTAAACTGCAAATGGCCTGAGGTTGTTAAAGGTGCTCCTGATTAAGGAGCTCAATCTCTATGCCACCACTGCTAACTGTTCCAACCTCCTCGGCCTTCCCACACACTACCACATTGATTGTAGTCATCAAGGAGTCTAAACCACTACCAGTAACATATTTTGAGGAAATACAATTAAACTTTATAAATGAAGCACTCTTTTTGTATTTAAAACCATACATACCTCCTGTAGAATTACAGGACAATTTTATTCACAAACACTCCTTTTACAACTTACAAACCATAGTACATACACGTAGAAATACATGTCAACATTATTCATTAAAACGCCTTATAACTTACGAAACATACACAACATCTGTAGAAATGCATGCCAAGTTGCCAACTTTCTCCATGGACCATCCTTCTCTAGAATACATTCATGTCAACTTTATTCATAGAAAACCCTTCATAACTTAATTTAAAACGATACAAACCTCCTGTAGCAATACAGGTCAAATATATGAAACACCTGTCTTATTATTTGAAAACCACACACATCTCTGCTCCTGTATAGATACAGGATCACTTTATTCATAAAACATCCTTGTATACTTAAGAACCACACGCATTTCCTGTAGCTATACAGGTCAACTTTATTCATGAACAACGCACTTCAACAGAAAAGAAAAGCCCTTGATGTCGATAGTTGTTGTCGTGAAGCTATCATTGCCTTCTTTGAGTCCCCCTGATTCCCTGTAACTTGATTTTTTATTTTTATTTTCAAAAACAATTACGTTAGATAGTAGCTGAAAGTAAAACAATCTCGAACTTATAGGTAAATAAGTCGAATCTGTTCAAGAGTATAGCGAGTGGAACCCAAACTTTGATAAGTAAAAGATTTACAACGTTTAAACCATATTGTGTAAGGCTGACACTATCAAGTTTCAGCATTTATATGAGTTTTTAGCTATCCTCATTTTATAATTATAGTTCTGACAATTATGACTTTGTATCCATGCTTTAGCTACTTGAATCCATTATCATATCTAAACTTTTTTTTTCTTCTCAATTTTTCAAAATAAACTTGTCATGTTATCATTTATTATGTTCAGATCCAGTTTTCATCAGATGAAAATTATAAATGCAAGAAAGAAATCAAACTCACTAATATTCCATGTCTTCTGCTCTGTCGCTGTGTGATAAAAAGAAGAAAACTAGTTTTCAAGGGTACCACGAGGGTACGCAATGACAATTAACTTCTCTCACCCGACAACAATTTCCTGAAGCAAATTATTAACAAAAGTGAGGTGATTAGAGATAACCAAAAAATATTGGGTTAGCATATATTGATTTAACATTCCCAATTCTTCATTTATGTAGAAAACAGAAACAAAGAAACGTTATTAGATGATGCATGCCTTCACTCACTACTCAGTAAGTAGCAGTTGTTTAGCATATATTAATTGCATGTCCATGACAAATAGCTAATCATATATGTACTTACATACAAGTCAAGGGAATTGTCGCCAAACTAACTCAGTCTGCCTCCTCCTCAAACTGTTGCATGATCACAGAATTAATATCACCTTCCCAATCGACTCCATCTATTTCCACATTCAACATCTCTGGCACTTTGTCACCAGACGGAAAAGTTTTGTGCTGTTGCATTGGGTGAACTGCACTTCTTCCAAGGATGGGAAATTCAATGTGGAACTCCCCGTGTAAAAGCTTTCAATGTTTGGTAATGAGTCAGAGTCAAAATCTCAAGCTTCCCAAATATCATCTCATTTTCATATTTATCTTTATCTTCACCTTCACCTTACCTTGTGTTCATCTTCATCTCCCTCTTTAGCCACTATTTCTTTCACTGATTCACATTCCTTGACTGTGATCTCCTCAAGGTTCATTAACTTTTTCGCTGCTAAAGATGTAAATAGATATTGCAATTCGGACAGTTTGAATATAGACACCCTTTTCAGATAAGAGAAAGACACCGTAGAAGCCGAATTTACTAAAGTTCTCAAATGAGGACAATCGAAAACATTTAATCGTGGAGGTTCTCACAGATTGTGTCTAACCATGATGAGTCCTTTGACCCAATGGACTGTTGCTCGGATATTTGGAATAGTGACAATATTTTAACTGTCCAAGCATCCCGTCCTCACCATGTTGACGTTTTCAGCAAGGAATATCTCGGGATTATTCCAATAATCCATACTCATTTCTGTTAAATTGGGTGCCTTTTGGAGTATTTCAATGGGCAACATAGCCTTCTTATTCTCAGCATCAAAGAACAGAGAAATTTTCTCTAAGTAGTTGAGGCCTTCCGCAAATTGCTCTGACCTAAACCTTAAGCTTGATGCCGAAATGTGTTTCCAATCGAGTGTCAATTTTTTCAGGTTGGAAATGACCTAACAATTGAAGGCAAAACAAATTGGGTAGAAAGGAGTGTGAATTAGAAGATGAAACAAGGAAAAAAGTTGAGAGTACAGATTCTATGATGCTTACCTTAGATTTGAGATAAGAGTGTGTGTTATTGAAGGAATTACCTTCACCCTCACCCATGAGATGTGCACTTTGAAATAACTCCAACTCATCACAATCCAATACAGATAATTTATTTAAGGCAGGCGCATTCCAGAGTGAATCTTTGAGGGTAAAGTAAGTGACCTTGGCAATTAAAGATCCAACTTCTCCAAACGAGGGAACGCAAACTTCTCTGTTACGTTTGCTGCTGTGCCTTCTTCCTTTTCACAATTTCTTGCAATTTATCACAAGAAGCTATTTTAAGTTCTCAAGCTCCTCAAATTTTTTGCCAAGGGAAGCAGGAAATAAAGTTTGCAGGTTTTCCACAATCACTAACAACAACCTTGCAGATTTCGAAATGAGAACTCTTCACTTTCTTCTCCCAAACATGTCAGCTCCGATAGTTTTTAAGTCAATATCTTCAGTTGGGATGCTGTTTCCAATATCTCAGTGTCATTCATATCAAAAATTACCTCTACTTTGTTGTTATCCCGCACTTCCAATTCTTCTAAGTTGTTTAAATGAGAAAGAATAGCAGATGGAATTGCATATTGTAGAGTACAGTTGTGCAGCTCCAAAGTTACCAAATTGCGCAACATTTGGTTTTGCAGACGAAAAGTATTAGGAACATACTCCTTGTTCAGGGCTTCAAGAAACTCCTGCAAATTAATATTGCAACAGGTTTTCATTAGATATTTAGATATATCATATTCATTGCTTGCTCCGCACGACTGCTGCTACCTATAAACGTTACAAATTTACAATGATTATCGTTTTAGCGTCCTTAGACCAAGTAATAAAATGGATTGGCGTTGCCAACAAGGGTTGGCACATTTGGCCGCTTACACTAGTTGTAATTTAGATTCGGCTCTCATAGTTTTTTGTTG
>CM014732.1:70980237-71110817 GCA_004329165.1 Spatholobus suberectus
AACCTTAGATTTAAGTGTTAATGTGAGAACACCATCGTCACTTGTTGATGATTCAACGGTGTGGGCATCTAAATGTAGGCTGTTAATGGTATCCATGATATCATACAGTATGTATTCCCTGTAAGGACATTTCATCTCAATCAGAACCTCCTGCTCCTTCACATTGACTTTCACATCCAATGCCTTTGCTTCTTCAGAAACAATTCTTTCTAGCTCTGTGTCTATCTCATCAATACCACAACCCTTCCTCTTGTTTATCCAAGGTTTCATTCCCATGCAAATCTTTCTGGGGCCATAGTTATCTGACATCTGCTCTAGAACATCAGGGCATATTCTTTTGGTTCTTGCTTCAGGATCTGCAACTTCCATGTAAGATTCTAGCTCTTCCACTCTTGTCTCAAGCTTTTTCAAGTACTTAATTGTGTCCCCAAGAATTGAAATCTTCTCCGCCTGCATATGGTTAGCAAGTCACATTACAGGAAGATAATTCAATTTTACAAAGTGAGGTACCTCATTGAATAATTTTCACATGTTAAACATGTTTTTAGTACATGTAAATAGGGCAAAGTTTGTTTTTGATCCCTCAAAAATAAATCATCTTTTTTTGTTCCTCATTTATAAAAATGTATCAGATCTGGTCCTTGTCCTTCAAAAAAAATCATTTGCTTTTGGTCCCTTTTTTATGGAATAAGGATTACATATGACACATTTTCATAAACGAGAAATCAAAAGGAGATTATTTGTTTTTAGAGACTAAAAGGGAACAGTGCCTTATTTATAAGGACTAAAATCAAATTTAACCCTAATTTTCACTATCCAATGATAACATTAGTTTTAGCAGATGCAAAGTAAATACCTCACTTATAGAAGATGGAACCAAAGATTTGACAACCTGAAAGCTTTTTTTTCTCTTTTCTTATCAGAGAAGGCATTCCCCATGAAACCATCAGCATTTTCCAATTTACTAGTCCATTCCATTCTGTCCTTCTCTTTTTGTGACTTGAGAGAAAAGCAACTTCTGTGCATAAAAGGGACCTTAAACAAAGTCTTCTTTAACATGCTTTGGTGCAACTTTGGCCTCTTCCTTTCAGAAACTCTTCCTTTCTTCCATTTTGCAAAACTAGATTTGCGATTTGAGTTACCAGCATATGGGTTTGGTTTAAATGTTGATGAATTCCCCAAAATAGCACAAAGTGTTCTTATGTAGCACAAGTCTTCATCAGCTCCAACATCCAAGGAGCATCTCTTTGGATGACACCAATCTTGAAGTTCCATCAGTTGAGTTTGGCCTGCATTCTTGGAATCCTTGCCCTGGTTCTCAGAAGCTTCAGACATACAATCACAGGAACTCAGGGAATCTGGAGCACCAATGACTAAGGCATCATTCACAAAATGAACTTGAGAGGACACACATTGATACCCTCAATCATGGATTCATCCATATGGTAAGGGGGCTCATAACCATCAGGAAAATCCATGTTAGAATCTTCATTGTTATCAGCTTGTAATTCATTGATAGGATCCTGATCAAATTTGATTTCTTCTGCAGGGGAACATGGGTTCTCCAAAGCCAATGTATCTAACATCCTGTGGTCACCCTTGGTGCATGTTGGATATTGTCATCATTTGGTTTATCAAGGATAGAGGAAGATTTATCAGAGCATGTAGGCTTTGAGATTTCTAAGAAGCAAGCCTTGACATGTTGAATGAGATTAGGGTCCTCAACAACCTATAAATAAGAACAAAGAGTACAAGTGTTTACTAATATCACAAAGTAAGTGCTGCATATCTTCATATAGATTTACATTGAAAAGATAATGAAACTAGCCTTTGGAAGAAGAACATAAATATTACCAGTTCAGTTGTGCCTAGCTCAATAACGCCTCCCCGGTAGGGAAAACACACCACGGTCTGGAAAACAGGTTTAACTCACAATATGAATATTAATATCTATGTTTCAGTCACATGAGACTCAAACAAAGTAACATTTGAATTTGGTTCGAAATTACGTAGTCCTTACATTTAAGAGAACTAAGTTTAGAGAAAACATTTTTTATTATTTTACAAATAATTAATTTATAAGAATGTTACTTTTCTTTCATTTTATATACTGTTTTAAGATTTGTACTGTTAATTAGATCTATATCTACGAAGACCCTAACTGACTTACCTTCATACTCCAAAATCCTCAAGGATTCTAATCACGATCTGATCTTATCCCTTTGAGATGTTACTTTCCTTCTTTTACGATGATAGCATATAAGGGGGTATGCAAATTATCAAATCTAGCCTAACTATTTTCCTTCTACACGTGTGAACTCTGGTTGGTTTAAAGAAGAGAAGGGAACAAGCCAGCGACTCATTGTTTGAATGTAAAATCTTCTCTTCCCTCCATAATTAGCTAAAATTGAGTGAAAAAGGATTTTGAAACACCCCACCTACAACCCCATTATTACATCAACAATTGAGAACAATAGCCAGATCTTCCCGAGATCTAGCATCACGGGTTCCAAGTAAGATCATTTTCCTCAGAGAGGATCATCTAATCTAAGCCTAATTGCTCTTCCTTTTACACTTGCATACCCCTTTGCACACTAAATCATCAAATTATATTTGCAAATGCACCCTGATTCACCTTCAATGGAGAACAACAGGATTGCAAGTAGGGGTGTTCATGACCTGTTTGTCTCACTAATCCGGTCCAGCTTGAAGTCATATTCATTGACCAAGGTAGTTCAATAGACGTTATGTCCATGGATTTGTTCAAAAAGTTAGAGCTGATGGACAAAGACTTAATCCTATTACACCAATAAGTTGATCAAGTTCAAGGGTGATAGGATCACCACTAGGGACCACACTGAGTTGCAATTCACACTATATATAGGACCTCTGCCAAATCAATCAAGGTGAAATTCTTGGAACTGGAATCAGCATAATATGTTATAGTGGGAAGAGTTTCACTCAACACTTTAAGTGCCATCATATTTACTATACACTTAGCAATGAAGTTCTCAAGTGAAAAGTAACCTATTGATAGTTAAAGGTTATCAAGTTATGGCCAACAATAACATTGAGAACCTCAAAATCTCTAAGCCAGTCACAAAGATCAACCCAATTACTTGTTGGTGTAAGTCTTAGAGGCCAACACTTTATTCAACTATTTGGTTTATATTTGCATCTTGTTTTGTTTATTAATATGAGGCGTTTCATTTATTATGGTTTTATTTGTTGAAACAAAATGCAGTCCATATAATAGTTTATTAGATGCTAATGGGAGATCAAATATATGACTTGATCATGAGATCGAATTAGATAATAGAATATTATTCTTAAATATCCCTAGTCAAGTATTATTACTAATAAGGATGACAATAATACATTGAGACTAATATATAAGTAGACTAATGACCACATCTCATGGGTCGTGGATATGAGATATTAAGTCTTCACATGGGCACATGATTAGAGTAATGATGTACAGGATTAACCCACTATAAGAACACTACATAGAGAGTTATAAAAGTGTCATAAGTGATTCGCAAGCTGACTATTGTATATGTAGTCCTTAGACCTAAAACCACTATAATTCCTACATGGGGAGTTGTATGTTTTAATACCATCAAATGTTACCTGTAATAGGGTGATTATAAAGTTGGTAGTTGGACATAGTACAAATTATGGAAAAGGATGTGAGTGATCTAGATGGGATTTGTCCTCCTTTCTAACGAGAGTGATATCTGTGTATCCTCTTGATAGAGTACGACAATGAAATACATGGCGGTGCTAAAAAGAGTCAATATGGGATATTGACCTCATTTATTGTTATGTCTACTCAATTATCAAGAAATAGACAAGTTAAACTATACAAGGATGGAACATTCTATGCCTTATGCCCATGCCCAATTATGATATCTGGACAAATGGACTAAGTTACACAAGAACATATGTCATAGGTAGTTTATGTCAAAATCACAGGCATTCTCATTACTTGGGCAGCAGTGATGTGTCTTCATTGTTTATAGTATTAAATAAGATTTAATATTATTGCCAACGTTATGAGAACCTAGGATCACGCAAAAAGCAGATTAAAGAAAAGAAATATTAAGATTGTAAGATTTCTTATGGACCGAACTCATAATGCATGATGAAAAGGAAGGTCGAAAAGATGATAAACTATTATGTTTCTCATGAGTCGGACTCTTAATGTAAGAGCCCAGTATTGCTAGGTTAAAACGACTAAAGTGCTTCTATAAAAGGTAGCACCTAAAGCCCTAAAAGTTACGCCTTTATTGCAACCGCATTATGCACTCAGAATGTGAGAGAAAACCCTAGCTGTCACAATGCTTCCTCCTTTGCAGCTAGCACTGTACTCCTAGCTCTCCTCTCCTGGACATGAGAAGCTTTGGGAATCTATTCGTGTAGACTTCATAGAGGTTCGGCCTGTTGTTGGACTACATTGTTTGTGAAAAGTTTTTCATGCTTCAAAGGTAATTTCTAAACAATGTTATGTACGTTCGCTTGGATCCTTTGATGAGAATTTTTCCGTCACAGTTGTTTTGGTTCATGTTTCCCAACATTACCCACTGCATCCCAACGTGATGCTAGCTAAGCTAGACATGAGGGAAATAAATTGACGCCCTAAACTAGAAGGAGAGATATGTCAATCCAAATATGAAAAGGTAGAGCAAATAACAAAATTTGATAACAACTTACCTAAGGAGCTAAAGCAAAGGCTCACTACATTCTTACCAAAGAACATTGACCTATTTGTGTGGATAGCAACTAGCATGCTAAGCATCAATCCCACATTTATTCCCCACCATTTGTTAATGGTTCCAATAACCAAACCAGTAGCCCAAGGGAAAATAAAGATAGGCTCGAATAAACAGAGGATCATCAAGGAATAGGTTCAAAACAGGTTGGAGATGAGGTTCATTAGAGAAGTAAAATACACAATCTAGCCATCTAACATGGTACAAGTCAGAAAGGCAAATGAGAAATGGCCTGACTTAACTTATTTGAATAAAGCTTGCGGAAAAATCTATTTAGCTTTTTGTCCAGGTGAAGGAAGTACTATTTAGCTTTGATAAGGCAAAAATGTACCATATCCCTCAAGAATTGAATGGCAAAGCTAATATATAGTCAGAGCTTGCTAGCACCAAACTGTCAGCCAACAACAAATTACTAGTAGCAAAAAAGAAAATCTCAGAACCAAGCATAGAAGTGAACATCTAAGACCCTTCTGATTGGAGAACACCTATCCTAGCATACTTACTTAAAGGATATTCCCCCAAGATCAAGTGGAATCCTAAAAGCTTGCTAAGATAGTAGTCAAGTTGGTAACTTCAGACAACCAGCTTTACTGGTGTAGCCTTTCCTCATCACCACTCAAGTGCATCAAACCCAAAGAGGAAGACAACGTGTTGACAAAGATACATGAGGGTAGCTACTATCACCACCTCAGAATCAAGTCCTTGACACAAAAACCCTATGAGTAGGATATTTATGCGCCTACATAAAAGTTGCTAACTCTAGCAGGTATGCTCAAACTTATCTTTATGTCTCTACCTAGTTGAGCTGCCTCGGCACCCCGTTCCTCCAATAACTTATTTAGCTCTGACACTTTGTTGAGCCAATGGCTCAACCTCCTTAAGTCGATCATCCATGTTGCAGACCAACCCCTCCATTTTTCTTTTTTGGGGGAGGTCCTTTCTGCCTCCAAGGCCTTCTTGAGGGCCCAACATTCAGACACTTGGCCCTCCTGCTTCTTGGCCAAGTCGACTTTCTCTATCTCAAATAACGTTCAAGCATTTAAACCAAGTAATAGTTAAGAATCATTCCTCTAAACATTCTGAAAACATATCAATCAACATTCAACGACATTTACCGTTAAAGATAAGGCAACAAACTATTTAAACATTGAATTAGCCATGACAAGGTACGCTTTCATTCTACCCTTCACTTCTAGACTCTGCACATGCTAACTTGAGCATTGCAACTCCCCATCATTGCTGAAAACTAAAAGACCTTTGTTAAATACCACTGTCAAGCACGCTGCACTCTTGGAATGCATAAGAACAGTAATTATTTGTATAAATAGGAAGCAAAAAAAAAAACACTTCTCCGAAACCACAGCTCCAAGTTTTGCATATCCCTTTTTATACCACCCTTTTTTTGGTTGAGAGAACATAATCATGGACTTCCCCTTGTGCAAATTACAAATATGTTTTCAGCTTTGGTTACCATATTATAACCAGGGAATAAAGTATGAGTTTAATGGTTATATATTGTCAGTGTAAAAAGTTTTATGTTGTCAACTAATCTGAAATATTATTGATATAATTTTTAAAATATTTATTATAAAAGTCAACAAACTTACAATAAATAATAGTTTATAATTAAATGATAGTAGAAGTACGGTTGATTAAAAAAAGGTTGTACAACAATTTTTAATCCCTACGGAGAGTGTCATACCTGAATTGACGCACTCTGGGTCCAGCGATTGACGTCCATGCCCGGATGAAAAGTTGATAAAGAAAATTAGTTTTCTGTACGTAGCTCTTAAAAAAAATAATGTAGCTACATCCTTCATCGTGTTAGATATATGATGCACGCGTGAGCGACATAGGCTGAGTATTGTTATGATACCATGCATAGATGAAATATTTTTTAAAAACAATAAGTACGGATGTAGTAATATATATTAAATAAAACATTTTTTATTTATATCATATAGAATAAAATTAAATTCATCCATTTTTTTTTATTACAGCAGTCCGAGTCGCATGTGTTTCCTTTGTCTCTCTCGGATGCCCCGGCAACGGTGAGATCAAATCCACTTCTAAAAGTCACAAATGTGATTTTACGAAAGAAAGAAAAAAAAAATTTCATTGTAACAAGTTAAAATTAAGTTTGTTTCTAAATGTACGTCTGACTATATGTGAAAAAATGTAACTTCTAAACGGAGTTAAAAATTAAGAAATTTAATACTAAGTGGAGTTAATTTTTTTAAATATAAATCATTTTACATTAAATTCAATTTTAATTAAAATTAATTTTACAATATTAAATTTGCATATGTGTATCCAAAAATAGTTTGTTTTGAGAGAGCTAATTGATGAAAATGGGACTTGAATCTGTATCCTGGATTTTTTTAAATAATAAAAAATTGAGGATAAGCAATGAGTGTTGAAATAAACATATAAATACGCCAAAAATACAGCTGTTCTGGGACCATTTTCAGGTAACGGTGGGATACATTACTAATTTCGAAGCATCGTGCATCATATATATATATATAATATACCATTTAACAAAAAGACGTTAAACAAATTTATGGGTAAAATCCAACCTTTGCTAGCAAAGAACGGGAAAAGATTTTACTATCCGCATGTTGAGCATTGCATAACCAGACTGTGTCACCAATTTCCAGTGCTCTGCCAGGCAAACTACATACATGACAAGGAAAGAAAAATCTTCGTTGGTGAGACAAACAAAAACCACATCTAAAGACAAAATGTCACAAAAACGAATGGATTAACAAATAACAAAGAACTCCCTTAGAAGAATTTGTATTAAATTAACCAGCTGAGAGTATGGTACGGTACCTTTGGTTGTGATTGAAAACAAAAGACATGCAGACCAAGTAATACCACTCCAAATCTGAGAGGTCCTCTGGAGATAACGCAGCGGAAGGTCTTTTAGTCTGTGGGTCAGCCTCACCTGCAAGAAGGAACTTGTAAAGTTCCTTCAGTTGCTCACTCCTCTGAAGGCCTATTTTATCAGCCTTCATTTCCAATTCCATGGTTTGGACTGTCTTTCTCGTCTTAATGTCTCCATTATAGTAGCCATCCCTCCATTCCAGGACCCTGTCACACATAAACATAGGGTAAGTTAAGTAGCAATGTGAAGTGACCTATGTTTTGGTACGAGACTACAGGTATCTTTCATGCGAGATAATCTGTCGGATAAGACTATTATAGGCACCTAAGCTCTTTTTCTTGAACTATTTAACACAACTATATATACAAAATTTGAAGCAAAAATTACTGGTTAAACTGAAATAATTTTACGTCAATTGATTTACACGCTAATGACATAAAACCTTCATATCATTCACACCTTTCTCTTGCTAAGTTCCATTTTAACTTTTCACTTGTCCAGATTTGGGACTCAAGAGTTAAACAAGAAGAAGTGAAGCTTAGAGAAAGGAGGTATATTGGTAGCAATTATTACTAGCAAAACAAAACAACAAGATGGGTGTGTGTGTGTGTGTGTTTGTACCTTTCTTGAGTGGTTGAAGGTGCCCAGAAAATTCCATAGCTCCACTGAATACTTCTCACTGCAACGGCTAGGTTCTTGTTCATCTTTTCATGCTTGGGACTCCCGGCGTTGGCCATCGTAGGAGCTTTGAAATGTCATCAAAACTGCAGGACAGTAGTCACTTTCTCTTCGGGTTCAAATCACTTTCATTTTGGTCACAAAAGAAAAGAAGAAAACACGTTTTTGTTGCTTAGTTTCAACCGTCTGCTGCCTGTAAATGGCTCTTCACAACAAAATCAATTTTACTTTGGTTAGTTTCCGTGAGGGACAGGATGTCCGTTGAAAAATTAGTAGGTGGTCTGCGACTATTATTTTTTGATAAAATTTTATATGATATGCAATCGGATTATTATTATTTTTTTACATAAATTAAAAAAACGTAAATACGTTTCAAATAAAGATCGGTCAACACGTATATGGGACTACTTAATATTTCTCGTATTCATCACCCATCCTCCCCTGATAAATCAAAAACAAAATTTTTGATAGATTTAAATTTTAAGAATTAGATTGATGGGTTTTAATGACGGGTTTAGATTGCATGTCTTGTCGTCATAAATAGTTTCATTGTCCTATATTTAATAACACTTTTTTTTTAATGGGTATCATTTTATATAACATTATATTATATTTAAAAAATTTAATTAGAATGATGTAAAAGTTTCTTTTTATATATTCTTTCTAATTATATATTATATGATAAAATTATTAAGTTTTGTAATATTTATTTTAAAAATCATATTTAAAGTAATTTTTATTTAGTTAATAGTTTAAAAATGTTTATACCAACAATATGTAAAAAAATAAATCTGTTTTTGTGTTTTTATTTTAAATATATGTTGTAAAATATATATTTATTTTAGTTTTAAAGCTTCTTTAATTTTATGTCTTATTTTTACAATATTAAGATCAATATTATTGATCATGTTAATCCAATTCTATCCGCACTACTACAAAAAATCAATTTTAGAACAGGATTTTAGCGATTCATGTTCAACTGATTCAAATAAAAAGCGTGGCAATTTTGTAATTTTAAGCAAAGTTTTTAACTCGGGTTCATTATAACCAATTTAAAAACTATTTTTTAAATCGGTTATATATGTAACTGATTTAAAAACAAGCTTTTAAATCGGTTACACATGAACCGATTTAAAAAGTATTTCCACATTCTTTTACATGAAACCTTGAGACGCAAAACTCATTTGTGCAAACTCGTCTTTGAAGCTCTCTTTCAAGCTTTCTCCCACCTCTTTCAAGCTCTCTCCGTCTCTTTAAGCTCCCTCAAGCTTTCTCCCACCTCCAAACTCGAGTTCGAACTCCATTTGAAGCTCCTCCCTCCCTCCCTACCATTTTGAAAAGCGTGAGCTCCCTCTCTCCTCCCTGCACATATTGTTCTCCACGTGTTGTTGCTGCTCCAACCTCGCGTGTTGTCCCTCATTGCTCCACCTCGCGCTCCACCTCCATTGAAGAGCAAGATCAACATTGCATAGGCGGCTTGAGCTCCAGCTCGCTTCACCTCCATTCAACACCACCAAGTTTAGCATTGCATAGTTTGAGCTCCATTTTTGTAGTTTTTGTTTATACATGTGTATCATTGTTGCGGTTTGCAATTGGATTTTGTTGCTATTGGAAATTATTTTTTAGAGGCTATGCTTGAATATGTTGATGAATAGAAGAAAATTTTAGTTGATTGTACCTATGTGGATTTATGAATCTTTAAGGAAAAAGAAGTATTATTTAAGTTAATCATAACTTATATGAATCTATTTAAGCAGCACTTTTTAAACCGGTTGTAGCTGCAACCGTTTTAAAAAGTGGCACTTTTTTTAAACCGGTTATTGCTGCAACTGGTTTAAAAATTATTTTTTAAATCGATTCAATTTACGGTTTAAAATCATAATACTTTTTATATCGATGTATCTAAATCGGTTGTAAAACCAATTTGAAAAGCCTTTTTAATCGATTTAAAAAGGGTTTCATGCAGTAGTGTGGGCCTATTTGGATAAGTTTGTTTATAAGCCTTTATAAGAGAAAAAGAAAATAAGAAGACAAAATTAAATAAGCTTTTTCTATAAGATAAAATTAACTTGTATATAAGTTAAAATCAATTTTTTAGAAAACTTCTCTCATTTAGCTTTTCTAAAAAGTTGATTTTAAATTATACATAAATTAATTTCAACTTATAGGATAAACTTTTTTCATGTTTCCTTTTTTTTTTTTCCTTATATAAATATTTATAAAAATTGTCGAAACATGCTTAATATATCCTATCTTGGTTAAATTGGGTTTAGGTCCAAATAAATTATTTGTTATCAAAATTTTAAATCGAGTGAAAATTAAGATAAACTTCTCTTATAAGTACTCGGGTGAGAGAAGGGTTGTTTGGAAATATCCTTTTTTATCTTTCTTTTATGTAAGTCATTTCAATCTAACATTTTTCATAGAATAATTTTAAGAATTTAATTAGAATGTATTGATAATATAAAAAAATATATATATCTAATCACATATTGTTTTGTATGATAAGTTTGTTAATTTTTAGAGTAAACTTTTATTTTAGTCCCTGAATTTTGTGAGGTGTTGTCATAATAGTCCTTGAAATTAGAAAATTGTCAAATAAATTCCTAAAATTAAAATTTGTTACTCATTTTAGTCCTTACTATTAGTTATAAAATCTAGGGACTATAATGATAATAAGTTATATATCAGGGACCAAAATGATAGTAATTTCAATTTTAGGAATTTATTTGATATTTTTCTAATTTCAGAAACTATTATGACAGCGTTTCACAAATCCAATGACTAAAATGGAGGTTTACTCTTAATTTTTATAATTATCACCTTAAAATTCATATCTAAAACAATTTCAATAGATTAATAGTTTAAAAAACTTTACATTGGCAGAACATGAAAATTAAATTCTGATTTTAAATCCTCCTATAATATCTTCCTACTCACTAAACAAAAAACTATATATATTGCATGTTTAATATTTTGAAAATATTGAACACATCTACTTTTTTATTTAAACTTATTGTGCAAGATTAGGAGGATTAAAAATGATACAATATTGCTCTTTTCCTTATATACAGTTTGGATGAGAGATAGCAATGAGACAAGACGAGTATAGGTAGTATCCCCCTATCACCTGTTATGTCTGATCAAAATTTGTCATATACTTATCTTGTACCTGCACGAATAATCGTTAAACGAGTATCTGCGGATATTTACAAATATCTACAGACATTTATTAAATTATATAATTTAAATAAAAAAAGAAAAGCAAAAAAAAAAGAAAAGAAAATGATTGAAAGATATATTTATACTAAACATAATCTCTCTCACACAATTTTTGAAACATGCAAATAAATTGCTATTAAAAATAAAACCAAATACAGTAGTGAAAACGTGAAAATATTATAATTGGAGTTTTATGTAATTTCACATAGCATGTATTTGTGGACACGCATACCTTATTGTTCGTCTTCATCCCGTTTATAAGTAGATGAAAAAAAAAATCATTTCTTTTATTTGCAAGTACCTATTTAGCTACCTAAATTCAATACATTGTGAGTTTTACCCAAGGTATAGATTTTTTTGCTTTCCCTAATTTAGATCAAATTCTAATCAACTTATTTAAGAAATTTAACTATCTATTGATTATCCTAGGTTTGTTGGTGTAGCTTAGGAGTTGTTTATTGTGTGATTGTGTGAAATTATTAAATATTTTAAACTATAATGTTCCTTCATTTAAAGTATCGTTTGAGATTCTGATAAAAAAAAATTAAGAAATACATTTAATTTTTTTATTTTTATTAAAATTGTTATCTGATTTTCTATTATATTATTTATGTATTTTATTGATTAAGTTCTCCATTATTTATTATTCTTTCTTTCTCTCTTTAATTTTAAAATAAATATGTAAAATAATTAAATTAATTGAAAGTAATGATATTATTGATAAATAATAATTAATATTATCTTAAATTTTTAAACAATAATATAAAATAATATATATGTAAAATGACATAAATATCTTTAATAAAAAATATTAAAAAAATATTATTTTTGTATTTTATATATGAAATAACTTCCGTCCCTTTTCTTTAAAATTTGTAAAGTTTGTAATACAAGCTAGCTCCAGATGTTTTTTTTTAATCATTCTTTCCTTTCTCAAACACTACCAAACCAGAAAAGTATCATAAGTCTTGGTTTTTATTTCTTCTCTCATCCTTCCTTCTTTCTTCTTTCACTTATTCCAAACAGTGGTTAAGGAAAATTAAAGTTGTACTTAAAATGTAAATATTAAATTTTTATATGATAAATATTCTTTTTAATAACTTTTTTTTACTTTTAGCATTTTATCATGTATTTTCATATCATAAAAATAGGGGTGTAAGTGGGTTGCAATCAACCCACGAATCCAACTAACCTGACCCAATCTAGTTACATTTTGGCGAGTTGGGTTGGGTCAT
Organism: Spatholobus suberectus; assembly: GCA_004329165.1. NCBI lineage: Eukaryota > Viridiplantae > Streptophyta > Magnoliopsida > Fabales > Fabaceae > Spatholobus > Spatholobus suberectus. The sequence continues at coordinate 70,993,035 of CM014732.1, forward strand.
CGGGTTGGATTGGGTTCATTTTAAATGACTCAATTAAGATTGGATATCGAGTTAATGCATTCCTAACCCGATAAACCCAATCCAACCCAACCTAATATTATATTAAAAAAAATAAAAAATATTATAATTATTCTCATATTCTAAATTTCTAATTTTCTAATTTTTATTCTAATAGAAAACTTATCATCACTTATTCACTTATCAAATTCACTCTTCGAACGTAACCCTTGAGTTGTTTGAGACATGTAATGGATTATGTCATTTGAGACATATATTGTATTTTTCTTATGAGTGTTGAATTTGTACAATTAGACTTGTATTTTAAATTGAACATACATTAAATGAGTTGAACTAATTAAGTATTTATTTTTCTTATTTTTTTCTAATTTTTTTTTCTGAATTTCCAATATTATAATAATATTGTAATCACTCAACCAATTACCCAACCCGATTAAGATCAGGTTAGTTTAAGTTAGGTTGCTATAAAAAAAATGCAAATCTGACCTAATCTAACCCGACTATATTTAATTGGGTTGTGTGTTAAATAAGGCTAAACTCGAGCCAACTCAGATCACTCACACGCCTACATAATAATATTAAATTATATTTTCTTAGAATATATTTTTATTTTGTAATAAAAGAATATCATTTAATACTTTATAAATATTTGAATTACTTTTTATGTTATATATTATATAGGGAACATATCTAGTGAGAAGGTCTTTTTTATGTGAGAGTAAGAGGAATAAAGCTGGACCATTAGATCTTATCATGAATGGTCAAGATTAAAACACATAAGTCGTATGAGATTTTTAAAAAGTCACATGACTTTTTTAAGTGGTCACATGACATTAAATTTTGACTATCCATGTATGGTTATATAGTCCAGATTTACTCCTCTCACTTTCATATAAAAATGGTCATCTACTAGATATGCCCTATATATATATATATATATATATATATATATATAAAGCGAGAGAAATGATGAAAGGCAGCCTTCATATTTTCGTTTATCCTTTTCCTGAATCCTGACCATAACTGGAGAAACAAGAGCGCACCACTTGGGGCCAAGCACACACAGCAATATCATCGGCTAATATTCGTCATCATTGCTTCAATTTGCTTTCGTCCCTTTCAATAAAGTAAAGAAATGAGAAGATATGAGTGTACAAATTTATCATATAGTTGTGCAATAATTAAAATGTCCAGATTTTTTTTTTCGATAAAAAAATGTCCAGATTTTAGAATGAATAAATATAAACAATTATGTATTACGATGGCTTTGGACGAATATTTCACAATAATTCTTGTATGATGCGGAAAACGAGTTGTTATATTTATAAAAAAAAAAAAGCGTTTTATAAACGTAACCTTTCTTTGGGAATTCAAACAGAGAGAAAAAAAGAAAGAGAAAGTAATTAATGTGATGGAAAAGTAAAAAAAAAAATAAAATTACAAACATTTATTTACTTTTTATTTCATTTCTATTTTTTTTTATTTTTCTTTTCCATTTCCATTATATCATTTATTAAATATTATTATTATTATTATTTTTTATCTTTATTTTCTATTTACCATAATCTACCCTATTTTGGAATGACGTTTTCTGGTGCCTTTTTTTTTTCTTTGGAAGGACGTTCATAACTTCTCTAAAGAAAAAAAGAAAGAAAAAGAAAATGAAGTAAAAAAAAACAAAAATACAACAGAAAGCGACTATATATATATATATATGTACAGAAGTTGACAGATGTACTTTTATGGAGTAATTATTATAATTATTCGTTGAAAATATGTATAGCATGCGATATGATATTGTTCACATATGACACATCTTTTCACGAATTTTGGTACTATGGGAATCTGGGCAATTTAATTATCACACATTAGTGCAATAATTAGAACAATATATAAATATTACAATGGCTTTTGGAGTTTTTTTCCTAGCAAACACGGATATTTCACCATCTTGTACGATGTCGAACAACATGTATCACATGTGATATGACATTGTTCAAGCATCATTACACGAGTACCGACAATCTTTAATCACTAAAATTATTGAATTGCATAACAAAAATAATTATATATACTGATTAAAAAATTAACCGTGGGACTTTAAACTACAATTTTTTTATTTTAAACTTTTAATATTTGAAATTTACATTAAATTTCAACTAATTCAAGTTAAATCAAATAATTTAATTTAGAAAGTTTAATGCACTAACAATGTCAATACCACTAAGTGCGTGAATCAATTAGCACGAGATTATTCTAATTTAACTAATTGTTTTAAGTTTGATTTTTAAGTATGCAACTGCATTAAATACTCAGAAGAAAAATTTTTCTGGCTACAATGGTCCTACCTTATTTGAACAGAATTGCCTCCTATAAAAGATACAAGTGGTATGTACAAAAAAAAAAGATACACTGTCAACATAGAAGTTTTATAATGTCAACTAATTAGAATAATGTTAACTAGTTATACACAATTGTTTGTGATTGGATGATAGTAAAATTCTTACTGTATTATTATTTATTTTTATTTAAAAAATATATTTTAACATTTATTATTTTACTTACAAATTTAAAATTTAAAATTTTATTTTAATTTTTTAACTAAACCAATTGAAATTCAAATAAATAGCATATTTTAAGCTATTTAAAATACTGTCAATTTGATCTAAAGCAAAATATATCATCATATTAAATTTTAGGCTAAAGTATATATTTTTTTCTCTTATCTTTTACTAAAATTCATTTTAGTTCTTTATTTTTTAAAGATTCATTTTGGGTTAATGTTGTTATTCTGAAATCGTGATTGTTTTCAATTTTGGGATATAATTTTGAACCCTTTCTTGATCGATTCAAGACGTGAAACATGTCCTATTAGATTCACTTACAAGAAAACTATGGATTTCAACTAATGTTCGAACCAAAAAAGGGTCCCATAAACATGATGAAAAACCCGTGAAAAATGAATCCTACGAGCAATTAAAAAGAATTTGATATTAAATATTTAGTTTTTTGGTAGCTCGTGGGACTCACTTTTCATACAATTTTTACCATGTTTATGGCTTTTTTAGTTTGAACATTAGTTAGATTTCATAGTTTTCATGTAGGTGAATTTAATAGAACAAGTTTCACATCTTGAATTAGTCAAAAAAGGGTTCAAAATTGTGTCTTGAAATAAAAAGATAACTATTTTGGAAGGACAATATTAACTCAAATTTAATAGTCAAATGACTAAAATGAGTATTTTAAAAAATAAAAGACAAAAATGAATTTTAATAAAAAGATAAGGGATCAAAGATATATTTTAACCTAAATTTTTAAAAAAATCACATAATTAGTTGAATAAATATTTAAATCATTTTAATATTAGTTTGTAAAAATGTTATTAAATTAGCTCTTTAAATATTTAATTTATTATTAAATTAATTTTTAAATATTTTATTATAATTATTTAGTTTTTTATAAAAAATAATATAATGATACGTTACATTTTTTTTATAAACTAAGTACGACAAAATTTGAAGAAGAAAATATGGCGACGTTTAGATTTTAAAAGAAATAATTTAGTGACTAATACTTTTAAAAAAAACGTCATCGGTTTTTTCTGTTCAAAATGATCCATGATGGATCCAATAAAGTTTGTCTGTTTGGATTATATAAATATCATGCAGAAGAATAACGTATATGTATCATGGACCCGGTATTTAAAAATATTAGTTTTGAAAAAATGTGTAATTAAATTAGGTTTTTATTAAATTAATTTTTAAATACTTCATTATAATTATTTATTCTTCATAAAAATTAATACAATGGTTTTTTACATTTTTTATAAATTAAGTGTGACAAAATTTTGAAAAAGAAAATATGGCAACGTTTAGATTTTTAAAGAAAAAATTTAGTTACTAATACTTTTTAAAAAGTAGTGTTTCTGTGCGAGTAAGAGTAAAGTCAGTGGTTGTTTCTGTTTGAAGTGATCCATGATGGGGTCAATAATGTTCATCATTTGATTATTAAATATCATAGATACGATGATGTTATCCATTTTCATTGGATTATAAAGTCATTGGTTGTTTCTGCTCAAAGTGATCCATGGGTTCAATAATTTTTGGTAAAATTACTTTATTTAATAACTCTTTGTATGTATTAAATTTTAGGTTTAATTGTACTTTTAGTCTTTCAAGTATTGTAATTGTACAATTATAGTCCCCAGGTTTCAATTGTGTAAATTGGGTATTCCAAGTATCACAATTGTATAGTTTTAGTTCCTCATTCAATCTTTTGTTAAATATTTAACTGATTTTGATGATGTGGCAGTTGAGGTGTTGCCTGACACATATGCTGACATGACTTAATTGTACTTTTGGTCCTTCACAATTGCAATATCTTAGGACCAAAGTGTAATTAAATCATGTCAACATATGTGTCAAATAATATGTCAATAGCCACATCATCAACATGTCATCATCGAGTATCACGTCAACAAAATTCGTTAAATATTAACAAAAAAACTGACAAAGGAACCAAAATCACACAATTACAATACTTGGAGGACTCAATTCGCATAATTAGATCTTGGGTCCAAAATCACACAATTACAATATTTGAGGGACCAAAATTTCAATTAAGCCTAAATTTTATTAATCTAACCAATGAATATTTTGATATTAACTTAATGATCACTAACACCAAATTTTATATAAATCAAACATTTGTAGTTATTTAATCTTACAATCAACATTTACTTATAATTTTAAAATGAATACTATCCATTAAATTAAATTTATTTAACGAAATAATAACTAGTTTTAAAATTTTATAAAAATTTGTATGCTTGATTTGTTCGATAAGAACTTTCAATTTAACTTGTTGAACCAATAGGGTTAGCACACCTAGTCAAATCTCCCGCTCACACTATTTTTCCTATTGGTAGGCGATATGTAAATTGTATTGTAAACTTTTGATAAGGCTATGGTCTTCCTTGGCCTTGTAAAAGGGCATGCCTTCCCTTAATCTAAACTTTATGTTCCAAAAAAATTTAACGTATCAAACTCTTAATTTAATGATTCAGTTAATAAAATTAAGGATAAAATATGTTTTTCGTCCCTCTAAATTTGGTTTTAGTCCTCTAGAAATTTTTGTCCTATTTTTTTGGCAATTTATAACAGCTATTAAATGTTAGAAGGACGAAAACATATTTTCTGGCTGTTCATAACTGAAAGGTAGGTTATAGCTTCGACAACATATGGTCGTACACACTGCTACGAGTTAGTGATTGTGGAAGCAGTATGCTTCATATGGACAATCACTTTAGCTTCCCAACTCTTACCTAGGGAGGTTATATTTGAAACAGATTGTCGTACATAGCTAGATGTTTGGAGGAGCATACCTACCACACCAAGGAGTTATCTTGACGCAATTATGAAGGGCTGCAGGAATTTATTGGGTTTGAAGGTGGATATCTAACTTGTTTTCACAAGACAGGCTAAAACACTCTTGCTAATAATATAGCTAAATTAGTTTTTCTTATGGATCTAATTACTGGATTGAAGATGTACCATACCACGTATATCCTAGGTTACTCGTTAATGTACATGCACTATCCATTGTTTTTGAATAAAGTTTATCCAATTTTTATTCCTAAAAAAATGAATATTAATTTTGGACTTTTAAATAAAATAAATAAATTACAATATTAATTATTAAGAATAAATTCATGTGGAGAAATTAGGGATATCAAACTAATCAAGATAACCTTGTAAAATTCAATAATGCTTTAGATCATTAATTAAGATTTTAGAACTTGTAACGCTGTGTTTGGTTTGAGGGAGAGGGAGGGAGAGGTGAAGAAATTATTGAAGTTTGTACAAATTTCTCTTGTTTGTTACAAGAGAAATAGATGAGAAATTTTGTACTATAAGGGTGGATCCCATTGGTCCAATTACTTATTTATACTCTATTTCTCACCTACTTTCATTTATCTCTTTATCTCTATCCTATTTCTCATCTATTTCTTTCCTACCAAACAACCTAAAATTTCAAATTATTTCTTATCTATTTCTCACCTTCTAACTTATTTCTCACCTATTTCTTTTCTATCTATTTCTCTCTTCTCTACCAAACGAAGGCTTAATTTCGAAAGATTAGGAGTTAATTAATGATGAACATAATTAATTAAAGATTAACAAATAATAAATTAATGTTTGACCAACAGTTAAGCAATTTCTAAGACTTAATTGAATGTTTCAAATTAATGACTAATTAATCAATAACACTTGATTAAAATAATCAGTGATATGATGATTAGATAATTAATTATTTGTTTAAGTTATCTAACCAATATTAAATCAACACACCTCTAAACAAGTTCAATTAATTTAACTTAGTTGATTGTTCTAGGTTTTCATAATGTACCCAAGACTTTAAGACTTGGGTAAAAATACTTGAGATGCGTAAGACTTAAAGATACTAATAAAGGATGAGTGATGGACATAATAATGAGGATTTAGGCCTAATGGCTTGAGTAATGATTGTTTAAGAATTAAGACGAGGAAGATCAAGATTCTAAGGCATGAGAAGAAACCATATTTGAAAATTAATTTCAAAATTATTGATTGGCTTGTATGTAGCCATGCACATAGAATTTTTAGGTACATTATGGTGAGAGATACATTTCCTAAAAAAGGACTGTGGGTGACTATTAGTGGTGGTTGCTAGGAGACCTTGAGGACATTCGAGCGCAAAATCCTATAAAGGACTGGGAAGCACCCTTATGTCATGGTAATTTTGATTACCCCCATGCGAACATCTTAACTTAGAGCTAATGTACCCTTGATTAATTTCGGTATGTCGTCATGAATAACTTATGGCAAATGTTGCCGTGAGATTTGATTATATCCATATTTAATGTTTGTTATGCTAAAGGACATTATTGGTTGTATCTCTTTGCATAATGAGGTTACTACATGGAGTTGAGTTGAGTAATAATTCCATGCATGAACATATGATGTTATATTTTGATATTATGAATACATTCTTTGTTGATGTTGTTGTGTATGTGTGTGTGTGTGTGTTGTGTATCATCTGTTATAATCTCTTGCTAGTACTTTAGCATGGATTTTCACCCTTCTTGTATGCTTGTATACTATTGTATTTTATTAGACGATGCACTTCATTTGACGAGACAACATGCCACGACATGCGTCTCGATGCATAGAGGATTGAACTCCATGGCTTTATGCTTGATGTGTTCCCCTAGCAAGGAGAAGGATGCTTTTAATAGCCCAAATTTGTAAATATTGTGTTAGATAAATGACTAACTCAGGAAAGTTGAATCTTCTTTCATTTTATATGTCTCTAGACTCTGGGTGTATGCTTTGATGCTTTATAATAAGGTGGCCTTTTTTTTTTCAAATACGTGTTGTTGTTTTAGCCTTGTCCTTAACTTTCAAATTTTAAAACATTTAGTTTATGTTGGTATTTCTATTGATTTTTTATAGTTGATGTAACACCTTCAAGCCGATGACTAAGTTTCTTTTCGGTTATGTTATTTTATATTCTATGATCTATTTGTGTTTTGATGAATTCTATTTAATGTATTACATTTTTTGTTATAAAAAAATGTCAATGAATTTTTACTAAACAATAAACCTAAGATTTTTTGCAAATTATTTTATCAATACAAGTTTCAAGTTTGTTGACCAATGTAATGTCATAGGGTATTACATCTCTAAGAAACTTTGTTCTTGAAAAGAAGTAGTATCAATACTAATTGAGCCCAAATGGTAATCCTCTCATTTAGCAATGGAGAGACCAGGATCACCAAGGGGTTCTTGCTTGTGTGTAGAAAAATAAGGGTTGGGGGATTGTTGAGATGTTTCAACACTTGACTTGTGAAACAACTACAGATCTTCAAAGGTTGAGAGAAAATTTTTAGAGTAATAAAACTTTGAAACAGGAAGTGTGATTAATGGCCCAAAACCCCTAGAACTCATACAATGTTGAGAAAATAATAAAGCCTAACTGGAGGAAAAAAATTAAAAGAGACTCATTAAGTGAACCAAATAATGAAATTGATACAATGTGAAAGATGATTACAAATGAGACTCAGTTTCCCTTATATACAAGTAATTACGTGAGTAGAATGAACAAATAAACAAGGTCAATCCAAAGGTAAGACTAATAGAGCTTAGTTTTAGGCTCACTAACAAAAAAATTATTTGCTATTAGTTTTTATAAAAAAAACGTCACATAAGTTGACAAAAATGCCTCAACATATAGCTTTTTCATTAAAGTAAAAAAGTCTTTATTAAAATTTATTTTAAGTCTCACTCACCATTAGGTGTGCCTGCAAATAACTAACAATTGATCCAACTAATCTTAACCAACCATAGCTAATTATCTAACTAATCCCACGGATGTGATACTTGCAACAATATGTGACACGTTTTGAATTACTAAGATGAATTTAAACGGATAAAAAATTAAAGGTGTACGTGAATAAACAATTAATTAAATATTTATTCCATAAAATATCATCACAGAAAAAGTTAAGTTATAAATTTATTTATAAGTCTTATTGAAATAAATAAAAAAAATAGCTTTTTTCTGATAAGTTTACCAAAAGAAGCTTGTTGAAATAAAATTTTATAAAAACTATAAATCATTTTTTATAAATCTAAACAAATTCCATAAAAACTCTTCTAAATATCCTTTTAAAAACATGATAATGCATCCACCCATAATACACGGTTTGACTTTGAGATGTAAAAGGTATTCGGTTGGAGAGTTACACAGTAATATATATATTTATTTTAAATTGTTATATTCCTAAAATTACCACGACATGAATAATTAATGGGTTTAAATATGAAAATCGTCCCTCAACTTCTTACGAAATTTGTTTTTAGTTTCTAAACAAAATTTTGACTGGTCTTAGTCCCTATACTTTTCTCCATTAACGTTTTAGTCTCTCACAATATCATTGTTAAGTGATGACATGACAGCCACATTGGCAATCATGTGGCTTGCCACATGGACTACTAGTTTGATATGGCAGCCACGTATAAAAGTTTTGTGTAAATTATGTTTTTAGATCCTCATCTTTCACGAAACTACTTTTAGTTCCTCGACAATTTTTGATCAGTTTTAGTCCCTTAACTATTGTTCGTCGTTGTTTTAATCTCTCTCATCAAGTATCAATGTTAAGCAATGATGTAGCAACCACGTGACTTGCCATATGAAACTATAATTTTACTGTGTTAGTCACGTGATAAAATATTGTTAGTTCAAGACATTTTCTGGCAGTTAAAGTGCTACAAATTTTTGACGATTGTTGTAACATGTTAGAAAAAATTCACGAAAGTGAGATTGAAAAATAAAAAAGAATTCAAAAAAAAAAAAGAAGTAAGAATGCAAACTTACGAACCCTTCACAACCCATAATCTTTGAAACACTTCCAAAACACCGATCCCCAACCCCATTTCTCAAACAACGTTAAGCCCTCCATTTTAATCTTGCTCCCATGAAGCTTTTTGCTCCATAGGCAACACGTGCACAGACTACAGACACGGGGTGATGATGGTGGTAAGCGAACGAGGTGACAATGCAAGATTTCGATGTTGTGAGAAAGACAGATGGAAGAGTCTAAATCGCAGGGATGGAGGCCATGTGACGAGGTTGTTAAGGTGAGGAGGAAACCACACAAGGGAGAGGAAGGATTTTTGTTCACTAGAGATGACGATGGCTCGACAATGGCGAAGGGTTTGTTAAAGAGAGAGAGTGAACATACGAGGAAGGAGGAGAACGATTGCACGAGAAAGGGAAAGAGAGAGAAAAATAACGAGATGGGGTTTTGGTAGTGAATGTAAGATGATTATGGTGTTGTTTTGGTACTTGGGATTTTGATTCATAAGGTTCTCTGGTTTTGGTACTTAGGGTTTTGATTCATGGGTTCAATGGTTTGTGATTTTGCTTATTCTTGTTAATTTTGCTTATTGTGGGTTGTTGATTTTGTGTTTTAGATCATGGTTTGATGGGTTGTTGATTTGTATATTGTGGGTGTTGATTTTGGTTATTGCATCCCTTTTTTTCTTCTTCAGATTTTTAAACCTTCTTTTTGGCAGTTTTACATTGCAAGAAAATTTTTAGTCCCTTAGATCTGCTAGAAAATATTTTTAACTTGTAACATTATACTACATGATTGTCATATCAGACTAGTAGTTCACACAACTGCCACATCATCGCTTAATGGTATATTTGATAAGAGTGACTAAAAATAATGACAGACAATAGTTGAAGACCTAAGACTGGTCAAAAAATTATTGAGGGACTAAAAGTGAATTTACACAAAATTTTACATAGTAGTTGCCATGGCAGACTAGTAGTCCATGTGACAAACTACATTACTGCCACGTGGCTACCATGTCATCACTTGACGACAGAGACTAAAATGTTAACGGAGACAAGTATATGAACTAAGATGGTCAAAGTTTTATTTAGGGACTAAAAATGAAATTCGTTAAAAAGTCCACTGAATGGATGAATTCAATTAGCCGAGATTGTTATAATTTAAACTAATTGTTTCAAGTTTAATTTCTATGTATGCAACTGTAGTAACTACTCAGAAGAAGAATTTTTCAGGCTATAGTGGTCCTACCCTTACTTGAACAAAATTGTCTTCTATAAAAGATACAAGTGGTGGTACAAAAAAAAGATTCCACTGTCAACATAAAACTTTTATAATGTCAACTAATTAGAATAATGTTAACTAATTATACACAATTGTTGTGATTGAGTAATAGTAAAATTCTTACTGGATAAAGTATTTATTTTATTAAAAAATATATTTTATTAACATTTATTATTTTTACTTACAAATTTAAAATCTTTATTTTAATTTTTTTAACTAAACCAACTGAAATTCAAATAAATAGCATATTTTAAGCTATTTATAAATACCATTAATATGATCTAAAGATCATATATCATCATATTAAATTTAAGGATAAAATATATTTTTTTCTCTCTTATCTTTTTACGAAAAATTCATTTTGTATTCTTTTATCCTTGTTAAAAGATTTAGTTTTGGTTCATTTAATTTCTTAAATTTGAGTTTAATGTTGTTCTTTTTGAACACCATGATTGTTTTTGATATTGGGACATGATTTTGAACCTTTTTTGATCGATTCAAGGCGTGAAAACTTATCTTATTAGATTCACTTACAAGAAAACTATGGATTCTAGCTAATGTTCGAACCAAAAAGGGCCCTCATAAACATGATGAAAAGCCTGTGAAAAATGAATCCTACAAGCAATAGAAAAAGAATTTGATATTAAATATTTAGTTTTTTGGTAGCTCGTAATAGAACAAGTTTCACATCTAGAATCAGTCAAAAAAAGGTTCAAAATCGTGTCTTGAAATAAAAAAGATAACTATTTGAAGATAATATTAACTCAAATTTAAGGGTCAAAGGACCAAAATAAGTCTTTTAAAAAATAAAGGACTCAAAATGAATTTTAATAAAAAGATAAGGACACCAAAAATATATTTTAGCCCTAATTTAAAAAAAAATCACATAATTAGTTGAATAAAATATTTCACTCATTTTAATATTAGTGTGTAAAAAAATGTTATTAAATTAGCTATGTAAATATTTAATTTATTATTAAATTAATCTATATTTTATTAATTATTTAGTTTTTTATAAAAATAATATAATGATATTTTACATTTTTTTTATAAACTAAGTACGACAAAATTTGAAGAAGAAACATATGGCGACGTTTAGATTTTAACAGAAATTAATTTAGTGACTAATACTTTTACAAAAACGTCATCGGTTATTTCTGTTCAAAATGATCCATGATGGATCCAATAAAGTCCGTCTGTTTGGGATTATATAATATCATGGAGAAGAATAACGGGTATGTATCATAGACCCGGTATTTAAAAATATTAGTTTTGAAAAAATATGTAATTAAATTAGGTTTGTATTAAAGTAATTTTTAAATAATTCATTATAATTATTTATTTGTTCATAAAAATTAATACAATGGTTTTTTACATTTTTTATAAATTAAGTGTGAAAAATTTTGCAAAAGAAAATATGGCAACGTTTAGATTTTTAAAGAAAAAATTTTAGTGACTAATACTTTTTAAAAGTAGTGTTTCTGTGCGAGTAAGAGTAACGTCATTGGTTGTTTCTGTTCGAAGTGATCCATGTGGGTCAATAATGTTCGTCATTAGATTATATAAATATCATAGATACGATGATGCTATCCATTTTCATTGGACTATAAAGTCATTGGTTGTTTCTGTTTAAAGTGATCCATGCGGTCAATAATTTTTGGTAAAATTACTTTATTTAATAACTTTTTGTATGCATTAAATTTTAAATTTAAACGTATTTTTAATCTCTCAAATATTATAATTGTGTAATTTTAGTTTGCAAGTTTTAATTGTGTAAATTAGATCTTTCAAGTATCACAAGTGTATAATTTTAGTTCCTCATTTAATTTTTTGTTAAATATTAACAGGTTTGATAATATGACTATTAACGTATTGATATGACTTAATTGTAATTTTGATTTATTATTATTCCGATGGCTTAGGGACCAATATGGTATATCACGCCATTAGGTAGTGCACTGACACTCTGACAGGATTTCTCATAATCAATTGAATTCAGTTCAGATGTGGATTCTGGTTGAGCCTGCCTAGACAGACAAATGCTGAAGCGCAGGCTTTTGAGAACGTGGCTACAGGTACGATTCATCCCTGGTCCTCTATTTTTTTTTTTTTGCTTGTTAAAATGGTGACAAGTGTACAACCATTCTGAGCCAAGAAGGTACTGCATAAGAGTGATAAAACTTTCTCAACAAATGTAATTACATTTTCAAGTCTTGAATTAAAGATTTTGGTTAAGTTAGAACAATCCCTTATCATTAATCCACGCATTTGTTGGTCCCTCGTCCTCTATTTATAGCCGGTTATATCATGCTTCTGATATCTAACAACAGTAAATTCAATCATTTGAAATGTCTATTCGTCAAGTTGAGTTTAAGTTGAAAACTTTTAAATATTGGGTTAATATTTTTTTTTTTCTAAAATACACCTTTAGTACCGTATTTTAAAATATTTTTGTTAAATTAAGTTAGGTTTTTTTTTAGTTTATCATATTAATGTAATTAATTTGACGACAAGTAACAAAATTATAAACAAATGCCATGCCAATTAAAATTAATGCCGTTAATGTTAAAAAATTAATACAAGGATCAATCTAGTTTTAACAAAAAAATTTTAAATGATCAAAGTAAATTTTTTAACTTAAAAGACCCAACTAAAAAATATAAAATAATGGACTAAAAATATATTTTAAGTCTTTTTTTATACAAATTAAAAAATCTTTGATTTTTTATTTTTGACTTTTAAAATTTCACTTTCGTTCTATATGTTATAAATACCCAAGCTTTTTGTCCTTGGTCTAATTCTTTTAATGACGAAAGTTTGGCATGTTTTGTAGAATAAGAAATAAAAGTTTATTTAGAAAATGCCAAACAGGTAAAGTGAGAGTGTGTAAACGTCATATACGAAAAACATAATTATTCTTAAATATTTTTATAACATCTTTTTATTAGCTAAATAATAAGCAAAGTATTAAATAATTTTTAAATATAACTCTTTTAAGTTGATTTTTTTTTTTACTAACAATGTATATAAATTAAATTTTAAATAAAAGATTATCATTAAAATTTAGAATGTATTGACAATGTAAAATTTTGTTATGTTGTTCAAGTATAAATTACTATATATAGTAAGATTATTGATCTTATAATAATTACTTTAAAGTTAATACTACTACAAAGGCTTTAAAATGGCTTTTTAAATCGGTTTATAAAGACTTAATTAAAGTGAAAACGCGGTGGCCAAATTGAAAATTTTAAAACTTTTTTTTAAATCAGTTGGTTTCAAAACCGAGTTAATAAAATGGTTTTTTTAAATAGTTATTTTATAACCTGATTTAAAAACTATTTTTAAATCAGTTATATTATTAAACAAGTTACAAAGTTACCAATTTTTTAAATCGATTGGCATTTAACCGATTTAAAAAACAATTTTTAAAACGATTTTCTCTTTAACCAATTTAAAAAGTGGTTCTAGATACCACCTTATCTCTTCTTCGAACATTCACCTCTTTTGCGCCCCCACTCAAAGCAACTTCTCCTAGCTCGAGGCCTTCTCCACTTCGAAGCTCGTTTTTCCTAGCTCGAAAGCATTTATGCCATTCACCATTGCAAGTACACGTCCTGCTCCTTGCTCACTTTTAGTAAGTCTGTCAAGGGGTTAAACCCCATGTGCCTGGATAGATTATTAACTCCATGTGGAGCAGATTACACTATGGAGCAACTTGTTGCCTTCAATTGATACAATCTCGATATTCTTCCAGATCTCGAAAGCTATGTCAACGACCAGGTTCCTTCTCTTTCTTTATTCATCCACTAGACAATTCCTTTTTTCTTCTTCCTTTTTTTTTCCTTTCCTAAATCCAAAACCTAAGTTCGGAACTACACACATGTAGGCCAATGATCAATAACAATTTCTGTCTCTCATTACGATTCTTTAGATTTCATCGCAAACATACACCCAATATGCAAATCTGTGCCTTCTTTACCTCTACTAGGTATTTCATTGGTTTTAATGTCAATTCCTCGACAAGGTTAAGTGATTAGTAGGAAGTTGCGAGTAATAACTTGTTTATCCATTATTGCAGTTTGAACCAGAGAAAATGAGTTCCAGATTGTGGCTCATATATTAGTTAAGGTGTGGTTAACCACATCTTTTTAGTTGTGACTGTTACTTTTGAACATATAGGAAGCATGTGGTTGGTTGGATAGTGGATGTCATCACGTGCTCAATTATTTGTTTTTCATTTTTTTCTTTGAACAAGCACTCACGGCAAAACTAATTTTTGAAGTAATTTGTTTTGCTTTCCTGCCATAATCTGTAGATTGTTGTGATGGAACGGATAAATATGATGGTCAAGTAAGGTGTCCAAATACTTGTTAGGAGGCTGGGAAAGTTGCTCGAGATAGGTTGAAAAAAAGAAGAAGATTGCCACTTATCAAGAGAGCATCAAATTGTGAAAGCAAGAAATTGAACAAGCTAAAGTAGCTGTGGGGAAGGATGAGGCAGAACTTTCAAAATTAAAAAAAGGAGGAAAGTATACTTAAAGGGATTGTGAAGCAGCTAAAGGGTATAACTTTTTGGTTCTATCCTGTTCTTGTGAATGTTTTACTTAATATATATGAACTACCTGAAACTTTGGTTTGCTTTTGATTCATGATGATTTCATTCGTTGTAGTAAATTTGATTTGCTTTTGATCACAAATAACTAGATATTTGAATAATTCAGTGACTCATGTTACACCTAGTTTGAATAAGCAGCAACTCTACTTTTTAAATCGGTTATTTTTGTAACCAAATTAAAAAGTTGTAACATTTTAAATCGGTTTCCCCAATGAACCGAGTTAAAAAAATCTTTTTTAAATTGGTTCAAAACCCATTCTAAAATCACTCCACTTTCTATGTTGTTTATATCTAAATCAGTTCAAGAAGCAATTTAAAAAGTCTTTTTAAACCGTTTTAAAAAGTGATTTCCACAGTAGTGTAAATTTTAAGTGATTTATAATTAATTTATAGTGTAAAAAATTTTATATTGACAAAATATCAAAATCAAACTCTAATAAAAAAAGTATATCTACTATTGATTTGAATTAAAGCATTTTTTCAAGAAAATTATTTTTGCTATGTTGTCAGTATCAAATTTGTACAATGTCAACCAATTAAAATCCATTCTAAATGTGACTTTTAAAATAATTATAAAAAAATTAACAATTTTCAATTCTATGGTAGTTTATGATTGAATGATAATATAAAAATATTTATTTTTAGTGTATTTAATTAAATTGATTTTATAATCATAAATACAAATTAATGGTAGATACATATTTAATTTATCATTTTACTCATTTATCCACTAGAATTACACACAAGTTAAGAAATATAATTAATATTTTTATATATATTATTTTTTCTAGTGTGATCTTTATTTTTATTTATCTTTTATTCATGATAAGTGTGTAAATTATTTAAAAATTAGATAAAGATAATGATATAACTAAAAAATAATAATTATTGTTGTCTTGTATTTTAAATGGACAGATAAATAAAAAAATTCTTCTAAAAGTGAAAAAATTAAAAGAGATGTATTAAAAGTATCAATAAGAAAATATAATTAGAGAAATATATTACAATATTTTGTTGTGTTTTTTTGTAGGATGAAAGATTTTTTATTTTTTTTGGTGTATAATGGTGACAACAAGGTTAAAACCTAAGACCTTGTGTATACTATCCAAACTCCTGCATCATTGGGCCAATCCTAATGGTTTTAATTTGTAGGATGAAGTTATTAACACTTTAATAACTTCATAAGATTATCTATTGTTTGTTATTGCATATAGTGTAAAAAGTATTAAATATACTCCATTTAATGTTTTAAATTATTTAAAAGGGAGTTTCTAGTTGCAATGGTTGCTAGGGTTTTTGAAGAGCACTCTTTGGAGGAGCATGATAAATTGGAGTGTAGCACCAAGAAACAAAGACCACTATCGATGGTGATCCTATGGTGGTTGTTGAAACCCCATTAGAGGTAATGGGGGCTAAGTTCATCCATGATCACCAAGATGTAGAACCTTCTGGTACTAAGGTGGACATGCCAAAAGAAACTTTGGCCATAAAGGTGGATCTGCAACGACAACAAATCTCTTATTAGGACATAATTCTAGGAGTTAATGGAGCAAGACATGAGGAAAATGGTAGTGATGATGATAACTGGTTCTTAGAGGATGATTTGGAGGAATAGATGGAATGCTTAGAGGTTCCAAATGACGTTAAAGAATGAGTGCTGAAGGAAGGTGGTATAGGGAATATTCTGGAGCCAGTGGTTAAGGTTTCTCCAAAAGATATAAAAGAGGCCTGTAAGCCTTGGAGGAAGGCATTGATTGTTAAGTTACTGGGTAAGAGGGTAATGTTGAGATTCTTGAAGGCGACACTAATGAGAATGTGGCAACTAATTTGAGATATGGAAG
Source organism: Spatholobus suberectus (assembly GCA_004329165.1). Classification (NCBI taxonomy): domain Eukaryota; kingdom Viridiplantae; phylum Streptophyta; class Magnoliopsida; order Fabales; family Fabaceae; genus Spatholobus; species Spatholobus suberectus. Next base: position 71,010,195 of record CM014732.1, read on the forward strand.
TCATTGACTTAAACAATGACTATTTTCTCATAAAGTTTGAAGAGAAGGAAGATATTGGCAGGGTTTTTTTAGGGAAGCCCATGGATGATTATGGGTCACTGCCTTCTCATCCAAAGATATGACATCTAGAATTCTTTCCTTAGGAGGATCAGTATAAGAAAGTCACAGTGTGGGTTTGTATTCTTGGGTTACCTATTGAGTAGTATAATAAAAACTGTTAAAATAAAGGACGAATTTGTAGCCCGTAAATATCTTGATAATAACAAACAGTTAAAAGTGTGTGAATTCACTTTATCGTCTGATCTCGTGCTTACATTATTGTCTGATCTCTAGTTCGCAGTATATCGTCTAACGATGTTTTTAAAACTAAATGTCGACTTATCTGCATATGTATAAACTATTTAACTAACAAAGCTTACAGACGATGTCTATGCTCTAAAAAGATCCGCATATCAATCAGAGCGCAAAGCTACCTTAATATGTATAAAGCCTATACACCTACTCTCAAGGAAAGTCAACGAAAAAGAAAGAATATTGTGCGATTGACAGAACAGGAAAGCGGACATGACAACTGCTAAAAGATTGATTACAAGAATAGAAAAGATAAGCAGGCTGCTTTATCTTATCATATGACAAGTTGGTAAAAAGCATTAAATGCAACAATTAATGCTCCAACGACTCTTTTCATCAGACGAAAGCCGTCTCCTACAAAATACTCAACGAATACTTTTGGAAAAGCCTATAAATAGAAAAGAGACCTCCTTCAAGATGTTGTTCAAAAAATCTACAAGTATTGTTGATATATTTGCTGTTGAATCAAAATACTCATAACTGCTTTGATAAAACAAAAAGCCTTTGCAAAAATAGTTTTTGAATATATGTAGTTGAACTTCATTGTTTATTCGTCTGATAAGACGTTAAACTCAGTGAGGTAAATTCATACAAATCTCTTTCTCTACAAGATTGGTCGAAGCCTGAAGAGGCTTTGTTTCAAAGAATACTTGGGTGTTTGCTTGGAGAGGCAAGTGAAAGACTACTTGGGTTTGAGCCTGAAGAGGCTTGTGGAAAGAATACTTGTAACGTGTAAAGTTAGTGGAACTTGGTTGTTGTCAAGAACTGGACGTAGTCTCTGGGGTGAGACGAACCAGTATAAAATCTATGTGCCCTTTTATTTGTTCTTTCTTCTTTTGTCTGCCTCCTTTAAAACAATTTGAAAATCTTTCTGATCTAGTTTTATTTATTAAGCTTCTTCGAAAAAGGTTCAAAGGATTGCAAAAATTGGCCTTAACATAATTCAACCCCCTTCTTGTGTTCAGCTTGTGCCTTATAATTGGTATCAAAGCTCAGCCTTTAAGGGTTGAGCACCTTAACAAGTGATAGAGGAAAAAGATCCGCATGGTACACCTTGAAGGATAGTTTATTCCTGAAGGAGCCTTCTTGTCAAGGCCTCTAGCCTTCAATGGAGAAGACTATGCATACTGGAAGGACAGAATGGAAATGTATATCAAGTCCATTCACTACAGTATCTGGAGAATCATCACACATGGAGATCATGCTGTAATTGAGCCAGAAATTGAATAAAATCAAGACAATTACAATCTGTTACAACAAAACGCAAAAGCTAAGAATATCATAACTTGTACCTTAGCAAAAACTAAATATAATAAATTTTGCAGCTGTAGAACTGCTAAGGAAATGTGGGATGCTATACATATAACACATGAAGGCATGGAAGATGTTCATCTCAAGAGAGCAGCAACTCTTCAAAGACATTATGAAATGTTCACCATGAAGGAGACTGAGACCATTGATGAAATGTTTGGAAGATTTCAAACAATTCTAAATGGACTTCAAAGTCTTGGTGTTGAGTTCTCTAAGCCTCAAAATAATCTCAAGATCCTAGACAATTTTCCCAAAGAGTGGGAACCCAAAGCTACAGCCATAGTTGAAGCAAGGGATATGAAAACTTTAACTTTGGATGAGTTATTGGGAGCGCTAAGAGTACATGAAATACATCTATTCAAAAGAGACAAAGTCAAGAATAATGACTCTGTTGCCCTAAAGATCGGCGAAACAAGTAAAAGAGCAAACGAGAAAATTGAAACAAAAGGAAGAAACAAAGTGTTGAAACTTCAATTTGAAGAATCTGAGAGCTCAGACGAAAGCTCTAGCTGCTCAACAGACGATGAGATCTCCTCATCACCAAAAAGTTCAAGAGGATGCTTAAAAAGAAGGACAGATTAAGCAATCTTCCAGAGAAAAAGATGCCAGATACAGAAGGTATTCACAAGAAGAAAACAATGAAATTATCTACTATGAATGCAAAAAAACTGGACATATTAAGGCTGAATGCCTGAAAATGAAGAAAGGATGGAGTTCAAAGAAAAGATATAAGAAGAAAATCTTCTAGCTACGTGGGAAGATCTGGACAGCAGCAGTAGCAGCTTAGACGATGAAAAGGCTAATATCTGTCTCATGACAGACATAGAAGAAGTAACGTCGAGGTAAACTCTAAATACAACAACTCTTTGCATGAGTTTGAAGACATTGAATCTGAATCTGAAGACGAAGATATGTCACATGACATTCTTCTTGCTAATTCTCATAAGATTGCTCTTGAGTACAAAAAATATAAAAAAATATATCAAGAAGCTCTTTTAGAAAATGAGATACTCAAGAGAGATCTGATGAAAATGCAAAAAAGTCTAGCTTCAGATCCTGAAAAGGCAATGCTCATTTCTAAAGTTGATAAACTAAAGAAAGAGGTCATTAGTCTTAAACATGATCTGACCAAATTTGTAGACGGATCTTCAAAACTCCAAATGATTTTAAAACATGGAAGATCTTCGTCTAACAAATCTGGGATTGGATTTGTAGAAGACAAAAGTGCTAAATCATTGTTTTCTAAACCCTATTCAACCTTCTGTAACCTTTGTGGAAAATCTGGACATTCATTGCAAAAATGTCAACACAAAAGGAAATAGAGGTCAAATAAGACCTTTGGGACTAACATAAAAGGACCCAACAGTATTTGGGTACCAAAATCTCAAATAATTCCTGTTGCAGATATGCTTAATAGGAAAAAGAAGGGATTCATTTTGGTACTTGGACAGTGGATGCTCACATCACATGACAAAAGAAAGGTTTATGTTCCTAGACCTTCAATCACATGAAGGAACAGTCTCTTTTGGAGGAAATGGAAAAGGAAAAATCATTGAAATAGGTAAAGTTGGTAAGTCTCCCCTTCCATCTATAGATAATGTTCTATGTGTTGAAGGATTAAAATACAATCTACTTAGCATCAGTCAATTTTGTGATAGTGGATTTATTGTATCCTTCACCAAAGAATCATGCATAGTTAAAAGAAATGATGAATCTATTCTTTTTATTGCCAAAAGACACAACAATCTGTATAAGATTGAGTTTGAAGATCTAAACAAACAAAATGTAACTTGCTTAATGACCAAAGAAGATGAAAAATCGATTTGGCACAAAAAACTTGGGCATATCAATTTAAAACATATTTCGAAGTTATATAAAAAGGGTTTAGTGAAAGGATTGCCTGAGATTTTTTGAAAAACTCATCTTCTTTGTGAAGCATGTCAGAAAGAGAAACAAATCAAAACCTCTTTTAAATCAAAAGATGTTGTTCCCACTTCCAGACCATTAGAATTACTACATATGGATTTGTTTGGACCTACTAAAACTCTTAGTCTTGGTGGGAAAAAGTATGGTTTTGTCATTATTGATAACTATTCTAGATATACATGGGTTTATTACCTAGCCCACAAACATGAGTCCTTTAATATGTTTGAAATATTTTGTAAGAGAGTTCAAAATGAAAAAGGTTTTTGTATTACTACAATTAGAAGTGACCATGGAACTGAATTTGAAAATGTTAAGTTCAAATCTTTCTGTGAAAAGAATGGAATTTTCCATAACTTCTCCTTACTGAGAACACCTCAACAAAACGGGGTAGTTGAAAGGAAAAATAGAATCCTACAAGAGATGGCAAGAACCATGCTCTGTGAAAATTCAGTCCCCAAGTACTTCTAGGCAGAAGCTGTAAACACAACATGTTATGTTCAAAATAGAATATTGATCAGACCATTAATTAAAAAGACTCCTTATAAACTGTGGAGAGGTAGAAAACCCAACATTTCATACTTTCACCCCTTTGGATGTGAATACTACATTCTCAACACTAGAGATCAATTGGGCAAATTTGACTCTAAGGTTGATAACGGTGTTTTCTTGGATATTCTGATACATCAAAAGCTTATAGAGTATTCAATCCTAGAACCTCTGTTGTAGAAGAATCTATACATGTTAAATTTAATGACACACTAACCCCTGATAGGAGACTATCAGATTTGGAAGAAGATTTTGCAAATTTACAGATAGAACCGTCTAATCAAAATAGAACAGACGAAGCAAAAGAATCAGAAGAAACGACTCAACAACAGACCAATAATCAGACGAAGGGATTTAACAAAGATTGGAAGTTCGTTACCTACCATCCTCAAAATCAAATTATTGGAGAATGAACAGAAGGAATCAGGACTAGGTCATCACTAAAGAATCAAGCGTCTTGTGCCATAGTCTCAGAAATTGAACTTGAGACAATAGATGAAGCACTTACAGACGATGACTAGGTGATAGCAATGCAAGAAGAATTACATCAATTCACAAGAAATGATGTTTGGATTCTTGTTCCCAAACTAATACAAAAGAGCATCATTGGAACAAGAAGGGTTTTCCGCAACAAGCTCGATGAAAATGGTAAAGTAATCAGAAACAAAGCGAGGTTAGGGGCTCAAGGTTACAATCAATAAGCATGTATTGATTTCACTGAAACCTTTGCTCCTGTTGCTAGATTAGAAGCTATTAGAATTATACTTGCCTTTGCCGCTAATAAAAACATTAAGCTTTTTCAAATGGACATGAAAAGTGCGTTTTTAAATGGCTTTATCGTGGAAGAAGTTTACGTTTGACAACCTCCTGGCTTTGAGGATCTAAACCTCGTAGATCATGTCTTTAAACTTAAAAAGGCTCTGTTTGGTCTTAAACAAGCACCTCGTGCCTGGTATGACAGACTGAGCAGTTTTCTTATTGAAAATGGGTTCATGAGAGGTAAAGTAGATACAACTCTCTTTAGAAAGAAATCCAACAAAGATTTCATTATAGTTCAAATTTATGTAGATGATATAATCTTTGGAGCTACTAATGAAACTCTATGTAAGGAATTCTCATATTTGATGCAGAGTGAATTTGAGATGAGCATGATGGGAGAATTAAAATTCTTCCTTGGACTACAAGTTAAACAAAAAGAGAAAGGTATATACATTCATCAGTAAAAATATACAAAAGAATTGCTTCAAAAATATAAGTTAAATGAGTCAAAACCTATGAGCACACCAATGCATCCATCTATAGGTTTAACAAAGGACGAATCAAGTAAACCTGTAGATCAGACTATCTATAGAGGTATGATTTGCTCACTTCTCTATTTAACTGCAAGTAGACTAGCTATCATGCATAGCGTCTATTTATGTGCTAGATTTCAATCTGATCCTAGAGAGTCTCATCTAAAAGCTGTCAAAAGGATTTTTAGATATCTTGTTGGTACATCTAACCTTAGTCTTTTCTATGAAAAAAACAAAGATTTCAGGTTAATAGGATACTATGATGTAGACTATATTGGAGATAGACTTGAATGAAAAAGCACAAGTGATGGATGTCACTTCATCGGACCATGTCTTATAACCTGGACTAGCAAAAAGCAGAACTCAATTGCATTATCCACTGCTGAAGAAGAATATGTATCTGCTGCAAGCTGCTGCTCACAACTCCTATGGGTAAAATACCAACTTGAAGATTACTCTAGCTTTGAGCATAACATTCTTGTGTTATGTGACAACACTAGTGCAATCAATTTATCTAAAAACTCGATTTAGCATTCTAAAGCTAAGCATATAGAGATAAGACATCATTTTATTCGAGATTATGTTCAAAAAGGTGTTTTTGAAATTAAGTTCATCGATACAAACCATCAATGGGCTGATATATTTACAAAAGCTCTACCTGCAGAACATTTTAACTTCATCTTAGAAAACTTGTACATGAAAGTGTTACAAGAATAGACCGTTTTAAAAGCATTGTCTCATTTGATCATTTACAATTCGTCTTACCATATTTCGTCTTACTCTATATTGTCTTATCCCACTTCGTCTTACTAACCCGATTGTCTGAGAATATGAAAAGTTTTTTAAGATGATCAAGTTTGATATTTTCTTTATTGGTTACCCTCGATAACCATCCAAGAAGTGTGCACCGTTTTCCCTGCCACATCAAGTCACCATTAATGCACGTCTCTTCAGTATTTTCAGAACCTTCTTTTATTCAAACTTACCACTCTTTCTTTCTCTTTACACTATCTGAAAAACCTCTCAAACTTCCTAAACTAAAACCATATTCTTTACCTTTACTCTCAAATCCCTTTCCCTCAAACTCACACTCATGGCCGCCCAAAAACAACTTGTGCCCATGGAGAGATTTCTAGAAAATGTCTTCGTCGCTGGAAAATGGGTTGACTTGCAGAAACTTGAGGAAGAAGGATTTCCTTTGCAAATGTTTATCAAGAACGTCGGATGGGAAGCCTTCGTGCAGAAGAAAACTTCCTGGTATCATGCACCATACGCATACTTCTGGGCCTCTGCATCTGAAGTCAACGAAACTATCACTGGAACCGTCGACAATAAAGCCATCATCATTTCTACCGACGCCATTGCTGCAGCGACTGGCTGTAAAGAGGAGGGTGACCTGTTTACTAAAGATTGGGAAAATTTCATAACCCTAGAAATTGTCGACAAGGCATTATATGGAAAGCCCAGGCCTCAAATTAAGAACAAGGATGTTCTAAGGAAGGTCTTGTACGCTTCACACATGAAGCCTATATGCCGACTTCTCCACAACATCTTGCTACACATTATCCTACCCAGAAAAGGTTCAAAGGATAACCTAACCGCCAAGGACAGGTTCTGCATCTACAAAATGATGATGGGTTAGAAGGTCAATCTGCCTGCCTTAATTCTGGACAACTAGAGATCATGTCTTTCCAAGTCAAAGGAAAGTGTCCAGAGCAAGCAGAAGCATCCTATTCCCTACACCATGCTCTTCACGGAAATCATCCGTCTGACAAGTATAAGAGAATCTGGGTTGGAAAAGATGAAACAGGGTTATGAGATCGATGTATCCATCATCTGGAGGATGAGGATTGCACATCTATTCTCTGGCTATGTTGCAAGACATCCAGAGTTGGCATTGATCAAGGAAGAACCACTAGAAGAAGTTGTTGGAACTGCATTCAGAGTGGGATCGTTTGCTGACCCCTCTACTGGTATTGCACTTAGTCAACCTCCAACATAGACGAAACCCCAATCCTCTCAAACACAACCTAAACAGACCAGGCCACAAAAACCTAAGTTACCAATCAAGAGACCCTCACAACCCGACCCTCAACCCAAACAGACTAAACCTCAAACCTCTTCGTCTCCACCTCATAAGAAACAAAAACCATTAACCATTCGTCTGAGATCCAAACCAACTCCTTAACTCGACTCAGACGATGACCTCCTCATCAACACACTTCTGCCTACTCCAGCACAACCATTTCCGCCCCTCTGTCAGAACTACCACCTCCCCTACCTACATCTTCTGAACCCACTTCGTCTGCACCACTGTCTAAAAAGCTATCAGTATCCAAAACGATTCCAGCACAAAAAACAAAGGCTCAAGAAGAAAAGCAGCTTAGAAGAGCCCGAGCTAAATCAAAAAGGGCTGAAAAGAAGAAGAAAGAAGAAGTAGAAAAGTTAGCTGAAGTTGAACAAGAACAGATTGAGGAAGTAGTGCTTCAATCTATAATTGAACACTCACTACAAACAGCCCCTGTAGAGCATGATGAGCAAGAATTACTTACACAAGAGGACATAACTACTACCTCAAAAGGTAGGTTACCTAGATCTCTCTTCTGGAAAGTTCTACAATCTGTTTCTTTATCTCAAGTCTTCAACCATCTTTTTGTAGACCTAACAGCTGCACCCAGCCTTGACCAGCCTGCAAGGGCTGTTCCATTCTCTATTTCCTTCGTGGAACGTGAAGAAGAAGGAATTTCGTCTGGAGGAGCTGGACCGATGATAGACGAAATGGCACCAGAAGATTATTGCTCTGAAACGCCTTTGTCTAAACGTCTTCAAAGGCGCACAATGATTTACTTTGAGCAACTTGAGTCGCGTCAGAGTGGAACGACGAAAGAATATTGCTGACTAGAACCCTTTAACCAAGAGCTACTTCAATCTTCAATTAATTATGAACTGGGTGAAGTTAACAACCCTAGGATGTGGACAACTCTCGTCAGAGAAGAATGGCCTTTTCTAGTTCGCCATGGGTATGCTGAAAAATTCCCCATCATTGAAGAAGAAGCTACACTAACCATGACATATGAGCCGCACATCACCCCATACGTCTGGGAGGAAGGCTACAGTACTTTATCAGACGCTCCGATATTCGTCTATCCATCGTCAACAAGAACCAAATTCCCAGCTGGATACGAAGTATGGAGACAGCGTGGGATTCTCTGTCACACTTCTTTCTTCATTCTAAAATGCAATTACTCGGAGTATCTGATCATGTGCAGAACGTACCATTACAAGCCCAAAATCATTTATCCGTTCTGTCATGGGATAATCAAAACTTATCTTCTTGTCATCCATCTAGAAGACAGTCCAGACTTTGAAGATTGGCGGATAGGTGATGATGACTGGGAATTAAGGAAAGTGATGACCAACTTCCTGCGGGAGAAGATGCAGATCTCGTTGCAAGCGTGCTATCTATGATCAAAGGTGTCTAGACCTTGATCTAGGCTTGCCTAGATTCATGATTACTCGCATGAGGCTCCTTATGAAGCCATGGACTACTTTTCACATATGCTATCAGAAGAATTATCCATGCCAAAATCTGTCTATGGGGAAAGGAAAAGAACCAAAGTTTAGGCGCAACCCCCGAAGGCACTTGATGATTCGACAAAGAGTACTTTCATCTGCACAGCTGGCAGAATTAAAAGGAAAAGCAACTCTTTGAAGCACAGACCGCAAAAGGTTGCAAGACTATGTTGAAGCACTTAAACACTTCTCTGGCCTTTCTGCTGATGAAAAGAGTCTGCTAAGTCATGAAGCTGCACTACGTTCGACGAGTCACTGGACGCAAGTATCTCCGTCTCCCTTCACCTCTACACCCAACCTTCACAACCAACTATCCCTCAATCAACCCCTCACATATATCTTCTTCTCCTCTGAAACCTTTGAACTATATTTACCCTATGGTCACTTTTGGTTCTGTGGTCCTCCTGTACCATATGTTTTCAGCTTATGTTTTGTAAAAGAACCAATTGATGAAGTAGCTACTAGCTTTGTACCTGCACCTTCAGACGACAGACAAGCCTTCAATGAATTGAAGCAGATTGTGCTTCGTCTTGAAGTTGATCTTCAAAAAGAACACAGAAACATAAATGTGCAGAAGTTCTGTTGGCCAAGCTGGCAAAGCGCCTCAAGAGTGACCTTGGCTCATTGTCTACACTTTCAAACTCTGAATCCTCTGATTAATGATGCCAAAAGGGGGAGAAAGATAGAAGACAAAAGGGAGTATAAAGATATTGATCTTAGGGGGAGTATATTTTATTTTGATGAAACTTACGTTGAATAATATTGTCTGGCTTATTTCAAATACTTATGTTTTTTTTTACAACTCACTAATCAAAAAGAACTTTCATAGAAAATTGAAAATTGTTTTTACAAAAATTATAATTGTTTGTCATCATCAAAAAGGGGGAGATTGTTAAAATAAAGGACGAATTTGTAACCCGTAAATATTTTGATAATAACAAACAGTTAAAAGTGTGTGAATTCACTTCATCGTCTGATCTCGCGCTTACATTATCGTCTGATCTCTAATTCGCAGTATATCATCTGACGATGTTTTTAAAACTAAATGTCGACTTATCGGTATATGTATAAACTATTTAACTAACAAAGCTGACAAAACTATGTCTATGCTCTAAAAAGATTCGCATATCAATCAGAGTGCAAAGCTACCTCAATATGTATAAAGCCTATACACCTACTCTCGAGGAAAGTCAGCGAAAAAGAAGGAATATTGTGCGATTGACAGAACGGGAAAGCGGACATGACAACTGCTAAAAGATTGAGTACAAGAATAGAAAAGATAAGCAGGCTGCTTTATCTTATCATATGACAAGTTGGTAAAAAGCATTAAATGCAACAATTAATGCTCCAACTACTCTCTTCATCAGACGAAGCCGTCTCCTACAAAATACTCAACGGATACTTTTGGAGAAGCCTATAAATAGAAGAAGAGACCTCCTTCAAGTTGTTGTTCAAAAAATCTACAAGTGTTGTTGATATATTTGCTGTTGAATCAAAATACTTATAACTGCTTTGATAAAACAAAAAGCCTTTGCAAAAACAGTTTTTGAATATCTGTAGTTGAACTTCATTGTTTATTCGTCTGATAAGACGTTAAACTCAATGAGGCAAACTCACACAAATCTCTTTCTCTACAAGATTGGTCGAAGCCTGAAGAGGCTTTGTTTCAAAGAATACTTGGATGTTTGCTTGGAGAGGCAAGTGAAAGACTACTTGGGTTTGAGCCTGAAGAGGCTTGTGGAAAGAATACTTGTAAGGTGTAAAGTTAGTGGAACTTGTTATTGCCAAGAACTGGACGTAGTCTTTAGGTGAGACGAACCAGTATAAAATCTATGTGCCCTTTTATTTGTTCTTTCTTCTTTCGTCTGCCTTCTTTAAAACAATTTGAAAATCTTTCTGATCCAGTTTTATTTATTAAGCTTCTTCGAAAAAGGTTCAAAGGATTGCGAAAATTGGCCTTAACACAATTCAACCCCCCTTCTTGTGTTCAATTGTGCCTTACAAAAACATCCTTTGGAAGATAGGGAATGCTCTAGGAAGAACTCTGAAGATTGACTCAAACACTCTGTGACAAAGGGATGATAATGAAGGAATCCTTATCATAGAAAAGGCAAAGTTTGCTAGAGTATGCATTGAAGTAGACATACAGAAGGTGCTAGTGTCCAGTTTTGAATTGAATGGTCGTACTTATACAGTTGAGTAGGAAGAGTTACACTTACTTTGTTTCAACTACAGTTGCTATGGTCATAAGAAGGAGGAGTGTAAAGGGTAGCTTGGCCTGCTAGTAGAGGCTGGTGTGAGTTTTAAGAGGGAGAGTTGAACTTTAGAATTCTAGAAGAACCTATGGCTGCCGCCCAATAAGAGAACCATTTTGGTCCATGGATGATTATGAGGAAAGAAGGTTGTCGTAAACCTAGGGTGCAACTTGTTTTGAAGACAAATCTCAAACCATGCATAAGTTTGCGTTTTTGGATCTTATAGGAGACTGATGAGGAGATTAATGAACCACATTTCATGAACCATGCGATTTAGGATAATGTTGATAACCATGCAATTACCAATCCAATTATTGGGGTCAACTAGGAGGTTATGCCAGATACAGAGGGAACCACTAAGTTTAATGCTCATGATGGGGGAAACAATTGCATAATGTATGGGCATATAAAAATCTGCATGTGAAAAATAATTGCATGAGCAAAGGCCATGTCATGGTGAGGAGCATTGATTATTTCGGTGAATTCAAATGCTTGGTGCATGTAGGTCAAAATCCAGAAAATTCTCGTAACGGTAATGTGTCCAATACATCTTTTGCAGTCTTTCAGCATCAACAATAGTATATGGATTTCAGGCGGTATAAATGTGGCTGACTTCATATCCACCCCGCAGCTAGGGAAGGGAAAAACCTTGATCACCACAAATCCCGACCACCCCTTGAATGAGTACTTGGAGTCCCATCTATTAGGATAGCTTTCGGATCCTAAAAAGGTGAGGGTATACTAGAGCATATGGTGGAGGATACTTAGATTGAGGTGGTCGATATAATAATGCATGAAGTGTAAGGAGGTGGACCTCCTACAACAACTTGTTGAAGTTGGTTCTGTTTTCTTGTTCTAGTTATTATGAAGCATATGGCATGGAATATTAGGGGTGCAAGTGCAAAGACGCTCCTTGGACTCATCAGAGACATGGTTGGTAAATACCGATTAAAATTGCTTGTTTTATTTAAACCTTGTGTCAGTGGGGTGAAGGCTAACAAAGTAATCAGTAAACTAGGATTCCAAAAACATTATAAAGTGGATGTTAATTGGTTTTCAGGGGGAATTTGGCTCCTTGGGTTTGAGGACGAGTTCACAGTTGAGGTCTTACTCTCAACTAATTAGTTGGTGCATGTGTTTATCAATCCTAGAACAAGTGGAAGTAAATGGCTTGTTACTTGTGTTTATGGCTATCCCCACATTAGTGTTAGAGAGAACTTATGGAAATCTCTCTCAGACATTGCAGCAAATATTCACGAGCCCTGGATGGTATAGGGGGACTTCAAAGTTGTACTTTCTTAGTGATAAAAGAGGGGGCACTCTATATAATGTGACTTCCATGAAAAAATTTCAGGACTACATACAAGAGTGTTAGTTATTGGATATGGGTTTTTTTGGACCTTCCTTCACTTAGGAGGCTAGAGGTGTTTAGGAAAAGTTAGATAGGGCATTATGTAACCAACATTGGCGACTTATGTTTCCTAATGCCACTATCCTCCACCTCCCTTTCTAATTTTTTAACCATAGACGTTTGGTGCTTGAAACTTATGGTTATCATGGTAGGGGAAACAAACCATTTCACTTTATAGCAAATTGGGTGGTTGATCCCTCTTTTTTTAAAGTTATTCGTGAAGCATAGGATGAAGGTGGTGATTTGGAAAATGTTGTTGTGTGCTTTCAGCATAGAGCTATGGATTGGAACATTAATCATTATGGGAATATTTTCCATAAAAAAAGACAATTGTTGGTTAGGATGGAAGGTGTTGATCAGAAGCTAAAGGTATCTAATAATTAGAGGCTTAGACAGCTTCATAAAAATTTATGGAAAGAATACTAGGACATTCTTACATAGAAGGACTTGTATCGGTATCAAGGAGCGCGCAAAGACTGGTTGCAATTTAGAGATAAAAACACAAGATTTTTTCACCTTTCTGCGACAATTAGGAAGCAAAGGAACCGTATCTCCTCCCTCATTGACATAAATGGGGAGACTATTGCCATTATGTGTGACATGACAGAATCCTTTTTCAAGGACTTATATGAGGTTGAGGGTTATGTGGAACCTTGGCCTTTCTAGAGTGATTTTCCTTCTCTAGCTAGGGACGTGAGTGTTTTTGTGTAATCCCCTCCCCTTGATTGTGAAATTAAAGACGCATTATTTAGCATAGGGTCTTTTAAAGCTCCTGGTCCGGATGGTCTCCACCTAATCTTCTTTCATTCTCAATGGGATATTGTGGACCCCTCTATGTGTGAAGTGATCAAGTAATGCCTTGTGGATCCATCCAAAATTGCTAATATCAATGAAATGCTTATTGTCTTGATTCCCTGGATTGAGAATCCTTTTGTGGTGAAGCACCCCCAGCCTATAAGCCTCTACAACATAAGCTATGAAATTATCAATAAAATTATTGCTAATAGAATAAGGTAGTTTATGCCTCACCTTGTCTCTCCTAATCAATGTAGCTTCATTTTGGGCAGACATAGCTCTGATAATGTGGTGATTTTCTAGAAGATCTTTCACTCAATGCATAAAATGAGAGGCAAACATGAGGCTATGGCCATCAAACTGGACCTTGTGAAGGCCTATGATAGACTTCGTTTGGAATTTATCATCGATACCCTTAGTGATATTGGGTTCAATAATGAGTTTGTTCATCTTATATCTTGTTGTATTTCTTCTTACTCTATGCAGGTTTTGTTCAATGGGGAGAAAACGGAAGAGTTTAAGCCTTTGCGTGGAATTACACAAGGGGATCCTCTATCCCTTTATTTGTTTATGTTAGTTGTGGAATGTCTGGCTCATGTTATTTAGAAAATAGTGGAAGATGGTAGCTAAATTCTGGTTAGGACTTCTTGTAGCAGTCCCTATGTGTCCCACCTTTTTTTTGCAGATAATCTCCTCTTGTTTAATGAAGCTACTCCCAGGTAGATGGAGGTGGTGATGGGTTGCCTTAATATTTTTTGTAATGCATCAGGGGAGAAAGTTAGTCATGATAAAATGAAGATTTTCATTTCAAATGTTGATAGGCGGAGAGCGTTGTAGCTTGCTCACTGTTTTGGGTTTGGTCTCACTACGGATCTTGGCAAATACTTAGGTGTTCCCTTGCTTCATAGTAGGCAGAGCAGGAGACAGTATGATTATCTTCTCTAGTGGGTGCAACAGCAGCTTGCCAACTTGAAGGTTAATAACTTGACGTTTGTTGGTATAGTGACTTTAGCCAAATTTGTTTTGGCTACCATCCCCTCTTATGTGATGCAAACAACCACGATTCCCAAGGTTGTTTGCTATCAGATGGAGAAAACAATATGGAGCTTTGTTTGGGAGTCTATTGGGGAGCATAATAAGGCTTTTTTTAATGAAGATTGCTAGGGAGATTATTACAAATAAAGATAATTTGTGGGTCTAGATTTTTCATTTAAAGTATTGGTGTGGTTCTTAACCCATTCCAGCTATTGAGCCCCGTCAGAATCTATCCAATGTCTATAGAAGGGTTCTTGCGATGTGGCCTATTATTTTTAAGGGTATTCTTTGGCTTATTGGTATGGCTAAATGGTGTGCTTTTGGCATGATGCTTAGCTGTCGTCAGGGATCATATTGGAAAGTGCCCTCACTTGTCCTGTAAATGAGAGTTTGATGGAGTTACCTGTTGCACATTACTCAGATGGGTGTGGAAGTTGGTTGCTTAATGAATGCTAACACATGTTACCAAATTGGGTTGTACAACAAATTGTGGGTTGCAACTCAGGGAATTCTTCCTTGGGCCAAGATCGCCCTATTTAGGCCTTGTCCTAGTATGGAACTTTTACTATGAAGTGTACTTATGACTTGTTAATGGGATTTCACCTAGAAGAAAAGACCGAATTGGAAAGTTGTTTGGAATTGGGAGGAGCGTGAGAGATCAGATATTTTATTTGGCTTTGTCTTAAGGGTGGCCTAAAGACCAATTATAACTGTATGTCCATAGGCTTGTCTAGTATTGGTGAGTGTCCTCTGTGTGGGAGGACCAACGAAACTGATCTGCATATTCTCCAAGATTGTAGTATGGTGTGGGACGTGTGGAATAGGATTGTCCCCCGCAACTATGTTAATCATTTTATGATAGGAGCATTGTTACGTGGCTTTTACATAATATTAACCCTATTTCTAATTGGGGGGACTGGTATATCAATTTTGGCTTCACTCTCTAGCAAATTTGGATCAATAAAACAAGTTGGTGTTCTCTAGGGAATCATTCCAAAATAGATAGCATCTTGAGGAAAAGTTTCTTACCTTATTCAGAAATTTCGATTACCCATAGTCATATGAAGGGTTTTTATCAGTTGAGGTCCATCCATTGGATCTTTCCTAAAGAGCCTTTTATAAGATGCAATGTGAATGGTTCCTTGTTTGGTGGGGGCCAGTGTGCTTCCTGTAGAGCATGTTCTGTGACGCAAATGGCTGCTAGTTTGGTGGTTTCTCTTATATTATGGGTTGTTGCTTTGTGTTCATATCTGAATTATGCGGTATGCATACTGGCCTGACTTTTGTATGGGAGAAAGGTTATTGATAGATCAATTTTGAGGTATTTAATTGTGACTTATAATTGGCCTAATTGACTTCTATTTGTGATTAATATTGATGTATTGGCTGAGTTTTGGATTAGTGAGCTTCATTGAACTTAATTGATAATAATTGTTAATTTTCATATTTTCCCACATTCTAATAGTGCTATCTTCTGCGGGCATATCTGGAGCTACATAGTTTGGATTTGGACGTTCATGGTGTCCCTAGAAAGCTAAGACAAAGAGCTACAATTTCACGTCTTACGAGCTTTGGCTAATTCTGATGGATTCAAGGAGAAAAATGGCCACGAAGTTGAAGACATTGGTTTTGCTAGCAGGTTGACATAGGTGTAGTATTTTAAAGATATCTTGAGTTATAGAGGTCGTATCAATGCAAAACTGGTGTCTAAATTTTGAGGACAAAATTGTCTACAACATTCATGAAGACACCAAGGGCAAATTTGGCCATTTGAAGGGTCAAATAAATGCAAGATCATCAATTGCGTGATTTCGAGATGACAAAACTCATTAGGCTGTATTTTATCTTATCTTATTTTATCCCATCATTAGGGTGAGGATTTCTATCTTTTCTTTAGGATTTGATTAATATTTAATTAGGATTTATTTTTTATTTCTTTTTCTATATAATTAGGAATTCATGTAATTGAAACACACTTTTGATTTCATGGAGATTTTTGTGTAATTGAAAGCCACCACCTTTTCTCTTCTCCTTCTTGAGTTTTCTCTATTCTTCTATGTTCTTCACCCTTTATTCTTCAATGGCGATGACTATGGAAGGCTAAAGGCTTTAATCAATTCAAGGGTTTCGGCGGTTGTGGTTAGAGTTTGAGTTCTCGTTCTTAATTTTGAATTTATCTATGTCTCTTTCCTCTCCCCTCTTCAATTACGTTTCTCATTCTTATCATGATTATGATTTCCGTTCTTCATAATTAAAGTGGAATTAGACTAGGATTGGTTAATCTAAATCTAATTGAGGTTGGATAATCAATTAATAACCTAAGTTAAATCATTGTGCGTAAATTAACATTACTTAGAAATTGTGATTGTGATTTGGTTTTGTTAATTAAATGTTAGGGATTATTTGATTGATTTTGATTTGACTAGGATGCATGTGAATTTTGTTGGAACCAAAGACGTAGAAGCGTCTAAACCCTTAATGTTTTGAAGATAACAAAGCTTATTAATGTTTATATTTGTGTGTATAAACTAACCCTATCACAGCGAAAGACGAAGACTCGCTAAGAAGGACCGTCCAGCTGATGCAACAATGACCGTCTAGTGGACACTTTGAAGACTGTCCAGTAAGACGCGATCAAAGACCATCCAGATGAACAGACCGAAGGCGATCGTCTAAATCTCCAGTATTCATATATTCAAACGACTGAGTTTTTCATTATGAACATCAATCATGTCTATCCGCCTTGAAACCTACACAGTACCACTCCAATGAGCTAACGTTCAAAACGGTTTGAAACATCAACATCAAGTCAGTACAAAAGCACAGCAGAATGGGTAAAGCAAGTCAACTTATCAAGCCGACAAGACAAATGAAGAAAGTTTAGAAGAACAGACTGTTAGCGCAGCCCTGAAACTTCTACTGTAGTGCAAGTTTTCAACTGTCACGCCTGACTTTTCTGAAAAGATAGTCTGCATGCGCCTCATCACGTGAAGAGACAAGATATTTGTAACGGATCTCTTTCCTGAAGATCGTATATATACGCGCATCAACAAAAAGCAAAATAGAGAATGGAGATAGGCGGATTTTTGTTTAAAACAACAACATATACTTTCTGCTGTGATATTCTGTCAAGAGCGTCCAGTGGACGATAGTCATTTTATTTGTAATAATTCTCAAAGTGATCCTGAGTCTAAGTTTTAAAATCCTTACTACGTGAGTCCATCTTTCCTCAAAAATATTTTTTTTTTAGCGTTGTGAAAGCCTGGAGAGGCTTAGTGTAAAAAGAATACTTGGGTTAAGCAATCTAGGTAGATTGCGTTGTAAAGCCTAAAGAGGCCACGAACAATACTTGTAACAAAAGATTGGTTAGTATAAACCTTCTGGGTGAAGGGACTGGACGTAGCTCAGGTTGAGTGAACCAGTATAAAGCTTTCTGTGTTTTCTTCTCTCTATCCCTACGCTTAAAAACGTTTTGTTTAGACTGATCTACCTTTTTCGAAAAAAATTTAAAACGCACAATTCAACCCCCCCTTCTTGTGCGCTTTTTCTTATTTCAATTGGTATCAGAGCTCGGCCTCTTGGGGTTGAGCATCTAACACTATAGAGGTAAAAACGATCCTGATCTCTCATGGAAAACGAAGGACAAGCTATTAACAGACCACCTCTTTTCAAAGGGTAGAACTATGATTACTGGAAGCAAAGAATGATAGCATTCTTTGATGCATGTCACATAGACATGTGGGACGTAGTACAAACTGGCGACTACCTGCCCCTTGATCATGATGGAATGGAACTCCCAAGAAGTCAATGGACAAAATCTCACAAACAGAGATATCTTTTAAACTCAAAAGCTAGAAATGCTATGATGTGTGCCTTATCTGAATCTGAATATGAAAAGGTACACAGTCTAAAAAGTGCCAAGAAAATATGGGACGCCCTGTCTCTTGCTTACGAGGGCACCTCACAAGTAAAGAGGTCAAAATTAAGCTTACTCGTAAGACAATATGAACTATTTACTATGGAGGAAAATAAAACTATTGAACTAATGTTTGGTAGATTTCAAACCATAACAAACAACCTAAGGTCCTTAGGCAAAACCTATGATAATTATGATCATATTGACAAAATTTTGAGAAGTTTGCCTAGGCAATGGAGACCGCAGGTTACAGCTTTAAGAGCTTCCAAAGATCTAACGACACTCTCAATAGAAGAGTTACTTGGAACTCTTAAAGTACACGAACTGGAGCTGAAGCAAGACGAAGAACAGAAGAAGAAGTCCATCGCTTTAAGCGTCCAGCGACCATCCAGAGGATCAGCGTCCAAAGCGCTAAACGTAGAAGAAACCTCTGAGGAAGAATCTGAGAAAGACGATTTTGTTGAGGATGAGATATCCTTCATCTCAAGGAAAATTTAGGCTATGTGGAGGAAGAAAGGAGATTAAGAGCCCAAAACTTCACAAAGAAATTCAACAAAACTCCAAAAGAAAAAATTCCTTCAGTAAGCTATGAATGTAAGAAGCCTGGACATTTCAGAGCTGAATGTCCCAGTTTACAGAAAAACAAAAAGAGGACATTCTCCAAGAAAAAGGGTCTCATGGCTAGCTGGGAAGACATGGACCTATCTTCATCAGATGAAGAAGGAGAAGAAGAAGCCAACCTGTGTCTCATGGCAGGAACAAGCTCCGATAGCTCAGACAATGAGCAAGACGAAGAGGTAAACTTCGACAACTTAATCTCCCTACAAGAAGCCTATAATGATCTGCTTGCCAACTCTTCAACTCTTTCAGTAGGATATAGAGAATTGAAAAGGAAATTTTCAAAAATAACAAAAGATTTCAATTTGCTCAACGAAGAGTATAAAAATGTTTTGAAAGAAAATGAAGTTTTGAAAACTAAACATATTTCAGAGGAGACATCTTCTCATGAAGTCCTAGAACTTCAAAAAGAAGTCACTCATCTAAAAGAAAGTTTGTCTAAATTTGTCAATGGTACTAAAAATCTAGATAAAATCCTATCATATAGAAGAAGTCCTCATGACAAATCTGGACTTGGTTTTGTTAAAGAAGAAAACCACAATCTTGGTAAAAATATAACCTTTTGTAAAATATGTGGAAAGAATGGGCATGAATCAACACATTGTAGATATCGTCCAACAAAGAAAGCGTCCAATGCCTTCAGGACTAACAGAAAAGGACCCAAGTCCATTTAGGTACCTAAGTCTATGATAATACCTGTTGCAGATTTGCTTGACAACAGAAAGAAGACCCCAGTCATGGTACCTAGACAGTGGTTGCTCATGGCACATGATGGGAGAAAGGTGTATGTTCCAAAGCCTACAACCCAAGAATGGTGGGTGGGTCACCTTTAGAGGAAACCAGAAGGGAAAGATCACAGGTATAGGAACAATCGGTAAGCATTCATTTCCCTCTATTGAAAATGTTTTATATGTTGAAGGTCTCAGACACAATCTACTGAGCATAAGTCAATTATGTGACAGTGGACACAATGTCTCCTTTGACAAAGACAAATGCACTGTCAAGAATCTAGATGGATCCATATTATTCTCTGCCGAGAGGCAAAGCAATCTTTATAAGATTGATCTAGTTGAGCTCACAAATCAAAATGTATCTTGTCTAGTATCCATCAAAGAAAATCAATGGATTTGGCACAAGAAGCTTGGACATGCAAGCTTGAGATTAATCTCAAAGCTATATAAGCATAACCTCGTAAGAGGACTTCCAAATCTTACTTACAAGTCTGATATTCTTTGTGATGCATGTCAAAAGGGGAAACAAGTAAAAAGCTCTTTTGAATAAAAAAATAATGTTTCCACATCTAGACTTCTTGAGCTATTACATATTGACTTGTTTGGTCCAACTAGAACAGCCTCCCTAAATGGAAAACGATATGGACTAGTCGTAGTGGACGACTACTCTAGATGGACATAGGTTATGTTCTTAAAACACAAGGATGAGTCTTATAGAATCTTTTCTATTTTCTGCAAAAGGATACAAAATGAAAAAGGTGTTTGTATAGCTTCAATAAGAAGTGATGATGGAGGAGAGTTTGAAAATGAAAGTTTTCAAGGGTTCTGTGAGGAGAACGGAATTCTCCACAACTTCTTTGTACCACGAACACCACAACAAAATGGTGTGGTAGAGAGAAAGAACAGGTCATTGCAAGAAATGGCTAGAACCATGCTAAACGATAACTCAACTCCTAAGCATTTCTGGGCTAAAGCTGTAAACACTGCTTGTTACTTACAAAATAGAATTTACATAAGACCTCTTCTGAAAAAGACTCCCTATGAATTGTGGAAAGGACGACAACCCAACATATCATATTTTCATCCCTTTGGATGTCAATGTTTTATTCTAAACACTAAGGACAACCTTGGTAAGTTTGATTCAAAGTGTGATGATGGAATACTGTTAGGCTATTCTGAAACATCTAAGGCTTATAGAGTTTACAATTCCAGAACCTTGGCAGTTGAAGAAGCCATCCACGTTAAATTTAATGACAAAAAGCCTGATAATGAAATATCAGAGCTAGATGACTCTTTTGCATATATGAAACTAGACGATGCCAGACCTTTAGCGTCCAGAGATTAAATGGGCGATCCAAAAACAGAAGAAAGAAAACCAACTGGACACTCTTGACAAATGAAGACCTATCATTCAGAAAATCAAATTCTTGGAAACGTTCAAGATTATGTCAGAACAAGATCGACCTTCAAGGAGCAAGCTCAAACTGCCTTGATTTCTTAACTGGAACCAAAGACAGTAAACGAAGCCCTCTTGGACGACGGCTGGATTAGTGCCATGAAGGACGAGCTTAGTCAATTCAAAAAGAATGATGTCTGGATGCTAGTTCCCACACCCAAGGACAAGTCTATCATTGGAACAAAGTGGGTATTCCGCAACAAGCTTGATGAAGCTGGAAATGTGGTAAGAAATAAAGCAAGACTTATAGCACAAGGCTACTCTTAACAAGAAGGTATAGACTTTACTGAAACTTTTGCACCAGTAGCTAGACTAGAAGCCATTCGCATCTTACTTTCATTTGCTGCTCATAGTAATATGAAGCTCTATCAAATGGATGTAAAAAGTGCATTCTTAAATGGCATAATAAACAAGGAAGTCTATGTGAAGCAACCACCTGGTTTTGAGTGTGATACTTTTCCCAAACATGTTTTCAAACTTAAAAAGGCTTTGTATGGTCTTAAACAAGCCCCAAGAGCTTGGTATGAAAAGCTAAGCTATTTTCTTTTAGAAAATAGGTTCTCAAGAGGAAAAGTAGATACCACTCTTTTTTGCAAAGACGTCAAAACACATTTTATTATTGCACAGATATATGTAGATGACATTATTTTTGGAGCTACTATTAACCAGTTATGCAAGGATTTTTCTAAGATTATGACAGCGGAATTCGAAATGAGTATGATGGGAGAACTAAAGTTCTTCCTAGGGCTGCAAGTAAAACAGACTGGAAATGGAATATTTATACATCAGACAAAGTATGTCAACGAACTTCTGAAAAAGTATAAGATGGACGATGCAAAAGAAATGAGTACACCCATGCATCCGTCATCAATACTTATCCTGGACGACTCTTCTAAAAAGGTAGATCAATCTACATATCGAGGTATGATTGGATCTCTTTTATATCTCACAGCATCCAGACCTGATATTATGTTCAGTGTATGTCTATGTGCTCGTTTTCAGTCTGACCCTAGAGAAACTCATCTAACAGCAGTTAAAAGAATTTTTAGATACTTAAAGAAAATCACTAATCTTGGTTTATGTTTTAAGTCGACCAAAGAATATAAATTAGTTGGTTTTTGCGATGCTGACTATACGAGAGATAGAGTAGAACGCAAGAGCACTAGCGGAGGATGTCATCTCATTGGTGGAAATCTAGTCTCCTGGACGAGCAAAAGACAAGGAACAATTGCCCTATCAATAGCAGAAGCAGAATATGTCTCAGTTGCGTCTTGTTGCTCACAACTCTTATGGATCAAGCATCAGTTAGAAGACTACAGTATCTACGAGAGTAAAATTCCTATTTTCTGTGACAATACTGCTGCTATAAATCTGTCAAAAAATCCTATCTTGCACTCTAGGGCAAAGCACATTGAAATAAAACATCATTTTATAAGAGATTATGTTCAGAAGGAGTTGTCGATATTCAGTTTATTAATACTGAAAATCAATTGGCAGATATATTTACAAAACCCCTTCCTGAAGATAAACTCATCCATATTTGAGATCTTCTAAGTATGGAATTTATAAATGAATAGTTTTGTTCAACATGCCTTGATCGTCCAAGGATCAGTAGCGTCCAATAAATTCACAGCATCAAATGTTATCATAGCGTCCAATACATCATAGTCCACTTGCATATATTTTCGCATTCCATAATAACTTTAAATTGTGTGTGCATTATTATTAGTACTCAATCATGTTTTCTCTGAAAAAGATTTGAAATAAATGTTTTTTTGTCTGAGTCACTCATGCGCCGTATAACCAACCTCAAGATACGTAAGCGCCTGAGCCAGCATTTATTACACATCACCTCTCTTTTCGAAAGTAAAAGAACCGCCAAAAAGCAAAACCTTTTAGTTTCTTCATATATACTCAAACCCAACTCGTATACTCACTTCTTTTCAAAATCCACCTGAACTTATCATCTTCTCAAAACCCTAAACCTTTCTTCAAGCTCTCAGATATGGCAACCGAAAAAGCTGTTCCCGCTGCAAAGGCTATGGCTCGTGTGGAGAGCCTAGACAAAGTTGTCGTTCTCATCGAGAGCCGCTTCGATATACAAGCTCTTGACAACATGGGGGTGTCTGTAAAAGACAATTTGCTCAGTTGTGGCATCCTTAACTATTTCCATCTGAACGAAATCATTTACCTAGAACTCATCCGACAGTTCTGGAAATCTGCTGTATTTTCAAAGACAGATATTACTGGAACTGGCCTGGGAGTCAAGGTCACTCTAGACCTAGGCTCCGTCGCCCAAGCCATTGGATGTGAACGGGCTGGGTCCTGCATCAAAAATGGTTGGGAAGATACCTTTGGAGGGCATGACACAGTCAACGCTGCACTGATGGGTCCCGAAGGACAAAGCCCAGTCGAGTACAGCAAGCTGACGAAAGAAGGGAAGATATTCCAGCAGTTTCTGAATAAAGGAATTCTTCACAAAGCTGGATCCAAGGACAGCGTCACCTTCCTGCACAGGTTCGCGCTGTTCCACATGATCACCGGACAACAGTTCAACTTACTGCACCTCATCCTGAGCAACATCTTCAGGACCATGAGAGGACGTGGAGAGCGCGACCAGATCACCTATGCTGCCCTTCTCAACAGAATCTTCTGGCAACAGCAGGTATTCTATGCTTTATTTGCTTTGTCTTTGGGGGAGCAAAACAAAATAAGGATTCTGGGTGGTGGACATAGATTCACCCAACTGCCGTTCGGACGCAACAACGTTCTACAGATGAAGGCTGGGTTCGTGTTGAAGCCTTTAGAAACCACGTCCAGACTCGTGGACGTTAAAACAGTTGAGATGGCACCTTTACAAACAGTAGCCCCAAGCGTCCAGCATGCTGCACCTATGGACGATGAAGTACTGTTTGAAAACCCTATAGTTGCCAGACCGTCCACCAGAAGGAGGACGTCCAAGGCGCAGGTGGCCAGAGCTACAAGGTCCAAAACTCAACAACCTTTAGCTTCACCTGCTCCACTTGCAGCTGCTCCTGTTGCTGCATTTGTTCCATCTGCTGCACCAACCATTCTTCCTGCAAAGAGACAGCTGATCGTCGCCTCTGATGACGAAGACGATGAGCCCATTGGCAAGCTTGTCAAGAAACAGAAAGCTGTCACTGATGCTGCTCCTGTTCAACCACTATCCCATCCATCCACCTCACCCAAACGACCAGCAGACACGCCGTCGGGGGAAGCACAGTCTAAGAAACGCAAGCTTTCTTCTCCTACTGTTGCTGATGAACCTGAAGATGTTTTTATAGAATCCATTATTGATGAGCCATGTGAACCTCTCACCCTACCACAAACCGAAACACAAGTTACACCTGAACCAGGAATGTTGTTACCTGGTGATGAAGGTTACACCTGCACCATTCCCACTCTCGGCATCTCCAAAACTTATCTCTCCATAAAGCCTCCTAAATCATCTCCCTCCTCAATCATCATCCCTTTTCTTACCCCCTCATCAGACACCTTGGTACAGACCAAACAAAAATGGCCTCTGTTGTTTGTTGACGGAAATGCTCAAAACTTCTTGGATGACAATGCAATCATTCTACGTCTAGAGCTTCCCGAGCCAGACTTTGGCTTTGACTATTCTCCAATTAATATGGAGAAGTATATGGAAGACTACGTCCATCAGCCGTCTGAGCAATACCTGGCACTACCTCCTGGAGCCATTAAACACCTGTCGCTCAAGCGGTTTATTAGACGGAGGTATCCGAAAGTTGTACGAGCTTGGTGCATAAATGCTCATCCTCCTGGAGTACTTCAACATGGAGTACCTTCAGTTGAAAACACGGAAAAAGCTCTACAACAACGGGGATGAACGGACGAACGGATTATCCAACTAAGGCCTGCAGATTTGAAGTTTCGGCCTTTGGATCCGGAAGAAGATGGATTCTTTCAATCCACCTTTGAGCATCTTTTCTGCAATTTTCTCAAAGGTTCGGCCTTTTTAAAACATCAGCTATTCATTCCCCCATCCTAACATATCCGACCTTCCACAATTGTCCACATCCAACCCAACCGAATATGCCCAAGATTGCCAATCATTGATGAAAATCGCAAGAAGGAGAAGATTCTGACCAAGGCACCGTCTTTGCCTCTATCGTCCAGAGCTGAAATTCAACATAACCCAACCCATTCTCGTGAATAGTTTTTAGCTCAACGTCTTCACACAGACATGGACAAGACGGATGCTGAACGCTTCTAGCATCAACATATGTTTCAATGCGAACAAGAAGTGTCCAGCAATGGCGTCTCCACAGACGACAAGGTCGATATCCCAACTGCAACGGACTGTGTAGTCACGCAGCGTCCAGCTCGTGTCTTTCACTTTTTGGACACTTCTGCTGCTTTTGTCCGTCCACCAGATGCGCGTCCACTCCTTGGTACGGAAACTTCTATCTTATATACACTGATTGCTGCTTTTACGCAAATCAACACCTTCCAACCACCCTACCCTTGGAACCCTCCTCGCCTCTATCAACTTGACGTGCCAAACCTTAAGTTCCTAGAAGCACCTCCTTCTCCCTCTAAAACTCTTCCACCTTCTCCACCAGCTTCACCCACACCTCCACCATCGCCTACTCTTGGCTCCTAAACCTTCGCCAGCCTCCTTGTTTCTACTACCGCCCCCTCATCCATCCCACCTGTTGACCCTGCCGTTCAACAATATGTCGCCACTCAACTTCAACCCATCTTCACTCTTCTGCACCAAATTCTTCAGAACCAACAAGCCTTTTCCATCCTTCTCAACCTCCTCCTCTGCCACCGCCGCCACAATGACTGTGATGACGACTCCTTCTTTTGATAATAACAAAGGGGGAGAAAGCATTATGGAAGCATTATATATATATATATATATATATATATATATATATATATAGTTTTTATTTTTTGTGTGCATATATTCTTGTCAGATTTTATGCTTCGAATAGTTAAATAAAAAGTTGATATGATTTACTTCACATATTGCTCCATCTGTTATATAATATGCTTAATACTTGGTATATTCGACTCAGGGGGAGCATAGTAAGTCTTTCGAAAACTTCGTTTTACATTTCTTTACTTAAAAAAAAATTAATAAGGTTTGTCATCATTAAAAAGGGGGAGATTGTTGGAACCAAAGACATAGAAGCGTCTAAACCCTCAATGTTTTGAAGATAACAAAGCTTATTAGTGTTTATATTTGTGTGTATAAACTAACCCTATCATAGCGAAAGACGAAGACTCGCCAGGAAGGACCGTCCAACTGATGTAACAATGACCGTCCAGTGGACACTTTGAAGACTGTCCAGTAAGACGCGATCAAAGACCATCCAGATGAACAGACCGAAGGCGATCGTCTAAATCTCCAGTATTCATATATTCAAACGACTGAGTTTTTCATTATGAACATCAATCATGTCTATCCGCCTTGAAACCTACACAGTACCACTCCAATGAGCTAACGTTCAAAACGGTTTGAAACATCAACATCAAGTCAGTACAAAAGCACAGCAGAATGGGTAAAGCAAGTCAACTTATCAAGCCGACAAGACAAATGAAGAAAGTTCAGAATAACAAACTGTCAGCGCAGCCCTGAAACTTCTACTGTAGTGCAAGTTTTCAACTGTCACGCCTGACTTTTCTGAAAAGATAGTCTGCATGCGCCTCATCACGTGAAGAGACAAGTTATCTGTAACGGATCTCTTTCCTGAAGATCGTATATATACGCGCATCAACAAAAAGCAAAATAGAGAACGGAGATAGGCGGATTTTTGTTTAAAACAACAACATATACTTTCTTCTGTGATATTCTGTCAAGAGCGTCCAGTGGACGATAGTCATTTTGTTTGTAATAATTCTCAAAGTGATCTTGAGTCTAAGTTTTAAAATCCTTACTACGTGAGTCGATCTTTCCTCAAAAATATTTTTTTTTAGCGTTGTGAAAGCCTGAAGAGGCTTAGTGTAAAAAGAATACTTGGGTTAAGCAATCTGGGTAGATTGCGTTGTAAAGCCTGAAGAGGCCACGAACAATACTTGTAACCAAAGATTGGTTAGTAGAAACCTTCTGGGTGAAGGGATTGGACGTAGCTCAAGTTGAGTGAACCAGTATAAAGCTTTCTGTGTTTTCTTCTCTCTATCCCTACGCTTAAAAACGTTTTGTTTAGACTGATCTACCTTTTTCGAAAAGTTTTTTAAACGCACAATTCAAACCCCCCTTCTTGTGCGCTTTTTCTTATTTCAAATTTTATATCCCTTTGAACTATAATAACTTTGCCACATAAGCTAGACCCTTGGATTGATGCTTTTATTACTTGAATTTCGTCTAATATTTTTCTGTTTTTCTTGCAATTGAAAACCCCCTTTCTTTAATTTTCCCAATAAGATTCGAATCAATTGGTTTGTGTCTTCAAGAAGTATAAGCTAGATTGTTCCTTATACTACAAGTTTAAGGGGAATCTAGTGCTTTTGATAGTAGTGCGACACTACTATCAAAACTTCGTCACCTTTGGCTTGAGAGTGATTCTTCAGTTGCAGTCCATCTGGTGAAGAAGGGTTGTCCTAGTCACCACCCTCTTGCTACCATAGTCCAGTTGATTTGTCAACTCCTTAACTATCAGTGGAAAGTTGTCATCTCTCACTCCATGCATGAGGCTAATTCTGTGGCAGACCATATGGCTAATTATGGGCATTCGCTACCTATTGGTGCCCATTGGTCTAATTCCCCTCCTGTTAGCTGTATTTCTCTTGTTTGGGGTGATTTTGTGGGTGTGATGCACGCTTGTAGAGTCTTAGTGAAATGGCCTAAGGGCCTCCCTAGTATCAAAAGAAAAAAATTATTTAAAAGGACAAAAATGAAAAGATTTTTTGTGTTTTTATTATAATAAATGCTTTTATTTGAAAAAAAACTGTTTTTATTTTCTCATCATGTTTATGGACACACAATAACAAAAATTACGTTTAATATTTTTAAATTTATTTTCATTTAATGTTTTTATATAAATAAAATTATTTAAATCTATTTTGTTATATCCATTGTAATATTGGAAAATATAATAAAAATACAAAGAATTTTTATTTATAAAAATGTATATAATTGTAATTATATAATTTAATTAGTATTTTGCTAATTAACTATCAAATAAATGGACATTATATTAAATAGCTATATAACAAAAATTATACCTAGAAAAAATTATATTTCTTTCACAAAACATTAAATATAACTTTAGCAATAAAGCGAAAACATAAAAAAGACAAAAAGAATGAGAAAGAAGTTAAATAATTCATTTTTACTAATTTGATTACACTTTTATTTATATTAATAAGAATATTAATTTTCACTTAAAGAAATAGTCAAGTATAACATAAGAAAATTTTAAATATTTTATATTTTATTACCAAAGTAACATTCAATATTTTTATAAATAAATATTTTTTCCACAAGTTTAATTTTAAAATATGTTAATTAAATGAAAAATATATTTGTTAGACATGTTATTAAAAATATTTTCAATCAGATTATCATTACAATCATTTTTTTTATTGGTGAAAAGAGAATTTTGATACCTTATTTATATTTTAGGTAGGGGTGTAAGTGGGTCGAGATCGACCAGTGAACTCGACCAACCCAACCCAACCCAATTACATGTTAGCGGGTTGGGTTGGGTTATCAAGTTGAGTTGGATTTATTTTAATAGACCAAATTAAAATTGGGTTGGGTCACGAGTTGATACAATCCCAACCCGATGAACCTAACCCAATCCAACCTATTATTTTATAAATAAAAAAAATCAAATATTATAATATTCACTTATCAGACTTGTATTTTAAATTGCACATGCATTGGATGAGTAAAACTAATTAGGTATTTTATTTTTCTTATTTTTTGTATTTTTTTATTTTTCTAAATTTTTTCGAATATCCATAATTATATTAATAGTTTTTATTTAACCTAATTACCCTACTTGATGCAATTTGATTAAGGTCAGGTTGGGTCACTTCAAAAAACACAGCAAAGTCGACCCGATTATGTTTAATTGGGTTGGGTCTTAAATAAGGCTGAACTCAACCTAACCCAGGCCACTTGCACCCCTAATTTTAGGTTTCAATTAGGTTTTTTAAGTTTAAAAGGTTTCATTTTAGTCCATTAAAGTTTTTTTGTTAGATCAAATTGCTCCTTCCATTAGTTTATCACACAAATTTGGTCAACTAGATGACACGTGGCAAACTATGAGAGATGCCATGTCAGCCAAAATTACATCGTTAGTGCCAAAAATTAACAAAAGGACCAATTTGGTCTAACAAGACATTATAAGGGACCAAAATAAAATTTTTAAAACTTAAGGAACCAAACTGAAACCTAAGATGTAGATAAGAGACCAAAAATATATTTTAGCCTTTTTTATTCCGTGCAAACAAAAATAGAATACATTATTTTATTTTATTTTTAATCATATTTTAAATATTACATAAAATATAAAAGAAGTAAGCTTAAATAATTTGATATTTTTAAGAAAACGTAAATAAATTTTATTCGAAAAGTAAAATAAATATAATGTACTGTTGTGGTTAAACCTATATAAGGTCTAGCAAAGCCTAACCCAATCTAGCCTATTTCCACCACTTTCTGTAGGTCACTTAAACCTCCACTATAAATATAATGGAAATACATACTACCTCTGATCCTTTATATAAGCAACAAATAACTAATTAATCAAAACCAATAAAAATAATTAAGTTAGTTAATTTTAATAAACAATGTCATAAATTTAAATTTTATTCCAAAAATACCCATAAAATTAAAGGTCAAAACTTAGATACAGTACCTTAGGTATTATTGGTGTTATTCTCCAATGAGAATTGGAGATTCACCTCAGTAATCCATGTAATAAAAGCATGTTTTAAAAGATTTCATAAATTACCGAAGTGAATTTTCAATTCTAATTAGAGAACAACACCAATAGTACCTACAATACTATATCTAAGTTGTGGTTATATTTAATGATATTACTCATAATTTAAGAAATAATTTTCTCCAACAATGAGTGTAATTTATATTGTTAATATGTCAATAAATGCACCCACTTGCATGAAAAATGGGTAAATATCTCATTAATAGACTTTACAATAAATTAAAGGTATAAAAGAAATATAACAATTAATACATCTTATGTTACTTATAATTAAGACTAAAAAATATCCCTATTTATTACTTATATAAATGATCGGAAATAGTAATATCTCTTTAATTTCTAAATACAACCCTCATAAATTAACTTACTATTTTTCTCCCTCAAAAACTGTCTCTGAAACTCTTTGTATTTATCTCTCACTTTTAAATTTTCTTCTAGTTAAGGCCTTTAATTATTGGGGAATTGCACCAAGTGTAGCCGTTGATTTTTCAAGGCACTGAAAATGTACAGTTGGTGGTTGTAAAAAATTTCAACCTTCTTTTAATGCACCGCACCATTGGACCCTACATATTTATATTTACTAGTTTAAGTGGTAAGGGTTTTGTTCTTCTTTAAATAAATACTACTCCCTCATCCATTGCTTTTAACTTTTTCGATTGTTTAGAAAAATTTTGTTTCTATTTATCTGTTATTTTTAAAATTCAAGATAATATTAATTACTTCTTTGTCAATTATACTTTTACTTCTCACCTAATTTTTAATTAATTTACATATTTACAACTAATATGTGTTTATTGTAAAGTAGAAATGAGAAAGGATAAAATAAGAAACTTTAAAACTATTTTATGAAAAATAAGAAAATTTATTACATTTCTTAGTTTGTATATAAAAACCTTAAACGATACTTAAAAAAGAACAGAGATAGTATCAATTGAATGGAAGAGAAGTGTTAGGAACAATATTTTTAACACATTTTTCTTAGCACACACTCTATTATTAGTTGAAATTTATTGAAAATTACAAAATTATGAGAGAATCATTAAATAAGATGTGTGGCTTACAAATTTTTGTAATTTCTAAGAAATTTTAACCAATGTTGAAAAAAGTGTGTCAAAGAGTGCGTTGCTAGCATTTATCTTGTATGGAATAATGAGATATCAAGAGAGGGCCTTTTCTCTTAAACAGTTATGATATGTTTGGTTTCAGAAAAAAAAATGAAAGAAAAAGAAAGAAAATAAATAAAAAGTGAAATAGTTTTATAATTTTTTTGTTTGGTTACATAGAAAGTAAAAGATAAAAATATGTATATAAAATGACATGAATATTTTTAATAAAAAATAATATACATAAAATAAACATATTTCAGTCTTTTTATTATTTAATCTAGCTTTCTTTCCCTTCATTTCTCTCCAAAGTTGGTTGGATTATCAAAATGTGTGGATCTCATTTTTTTTTATTCCTTCTTTCTCTTTTTGAAGTGTTCCAAATAAAGAAAAGAATAAATAATTTAGTGTTTTCCATCCTTCCTAATTCCATCATTTCCTTTTCTTGTATTCCAAATAAACTGCAACTTCCACTCAAATTGGTTTGGTCTAATTTGACCTTCAAATTTTAAAGTTTTAAGACTAATAAATAAATAAAATGTAATTTATTAATGATCCCTATGTTGAGGTCACATCGTCCTTCTTGTTAAAAAAGAGAAGAACAAAAGACCAAGTCCTTTTTAAGAGGAGTGTTCATCAAATTGGATTGACACGATGAACTTGATAATCATAATCAAACTAATTGAATTGATTCAGTTAATTGGTTCTTTTTTACTTTAAATTTGAATCAAATCAATTATGATTTGTTTGATTATCGGATTTGTCTTCTTCTTTTTTAATCCAAACTAACTTGATGACCTAATCAACTATTTTTTCAAATAAATTTTACACTTTAAAACATAACATTTTTTAATACTTTTAATGGCTATGCACTGTTAGTGTAAAAAGTTTTATACTGTCAACCAATTAGAAATCATCGTTGGTATGACTCGTAAGATAATTATTGTAAAAGTTAACAAACTTACCATATATGGTGGTTTGCAATATAATAATAGTGTAAAACTATTTTATATTGTCAATTCATAGCCTATTTTTTCTTTCTTTTTTTTATTCATTTTGATCTTCTTATAATTTTATCTAGTATTATCAAGTGTCTTAATTTGATCATATTTACTATGTAATTTTTTATTATATTTTTACTAAAGAAAATAATGATATATATAAAGTGATAATTGTAGGAAAAAATTAAATATTAAATAAAATAAATAATTACTCATTAAAGAACAAATAACATTTTTTGCTTCCATTAATATAAAATTAAATATTTATATAAAATAGACAATAAGATAAAAACTTGAAAAATATAACAATTTACTTTTTATCATGACCTAATGATCTTAATTAGATTGGTTTGATTTTGATTGATTAAAAAAAAATTAAACCCAAACTAAACTAATGTAATTAAATATGATGAATTTGGATTTTTTTTTTCTAAACCTGATCTAATCTAACCCATAATCACAATTACTCTCAAATAATTAAGCAAAACTCTCGTTGAACTTTATTTTAATCATAATAAAATTAAATGAACGGTTGAGATTGTAAAGTAATTTGATGAGTAAATTATTATTATTATTAAAATTTTGATATTGTGTACTAATACATGAAACTAAGATAAATTGATGAACAAATGTTTGTAAAGAAAACCCTTAATTACTACTTTAAAAATGAATAATTCTAATTTTTTTTTATTAATTCTCCTACTTTCTTTAGATAATAAGTACTGAATATATTTTATATTTTCAAAATATTAAATATATACTTTTTAACTTTATATTTTCTTTATAAAATAGTAAGAGAATTTGTAAATAAAAATATAATATTACTCTTCAGAAATTGATGAACAAATAGTGCTAGCTCACAACTTAAGCTAAGGGAACTCTTTATACACGTGTAAACAAAAAGCACAGCACCATACAACGCCACAAAATCACTGCACCGTCTTCAATTCCCTCTTTGTCCTAATGCTTTGTTTAAATGAGAAGTGAAATAAAGAGAAAAGAAATAATAAGAAATGAAATAAGATTAATAGAAATAAAGAAAAAATAGAATAACAAAATATATTGTTTGGATAGATAGAAATAGAAAACAAGAAAGTAAGAGAATTTCTTTCCATTTGTTTGGACGAATGGAAAAGAGAGTGAAAAGAAATAACTAAATTATATAAAAAATATTTTTATAATAACTAAAAAATGAAATTTATTAATATAATATTTTTTCTTAACATAAAATTATTTATTATTTTTTTAAAAAAATTAATTCATAGTTTTAAAAAAAATAAAAGAAAAAATAAAAAATGTGAGAGATCATTTCCATCCGATTTCATTCCTAAAGTGAAGGAAAATATTTTTTGTGGATCTCACGAAAATAATTTTTTCTTTCCTATTTCTCTCCACAAACAAACAATGAAAATGTAATATTTCTTTCCTATGTTACTCTTTTCTATTTTCTTCCATTCTATTTCAATCAAAACAAACATAAGGTAACCCTTATGAAATATGAACCATCATTTTCACTGGCATATGTTGCCACCATCGCAAATTAGGTACATGCATCACTATTTTTTTTTTGGTTTTCTTAGGTATTTTTTTTGGGAGACAATTATATTTGAGGCATTATTGAACACTAAATTTGTTGACATCTCTTTTAACAAGAATTCGAACCTTGATTTGTGATGTTGTAAAGGTACATGCATCACTACTTATTTAAGGAGATTTTGACTTAATTTTTGAATTCATTTTTGTTACATAAGGAAGAAGACAAAAAAAAAAAAAAAGACAAAACCACAATTCAAAAAAATTTAGAGGGCTTAATTTTTTTGAATTGTTCTTCTCTTTAAAAATAAAATATTTTTAAATCAACTTTTATAAAAATTACAGTTTTTTTAGTTTGGGTAAAATATTTTTTTGTCCCTCAAAATATTTTGAAATGTTAGTTTTAGTTCCTATAAAAATTTACTACATTTTTAGTCCCTACATCTACTTATAAACATGTGTTTTTAGTCTCTAATGAAGAATTAACACCACATCACTTTTGGTAAATGTAAGGACTAAAAATATATTAAATTTTTATAAGAATAAAACCAATATTTCAAAATTTCATGAGTGACTAAAAACATATTTTACCCATTTAGATTTTAGTATTAATAAAAAACTACTTTTATTGTAATTTTTCTAAATTGTGTTAAATTCAAATTTTAGGCTATGTTTGGATTGGTAGTAGATGGTGAAATAGACAGAGATGAAAGGGAAAGCTGTTCCATTATTGGTTTGTAAAAATAAGAATGGAACATAATGGAAGAAGATAGATTATGATCCATTCCATTCTATTACTTAATACCAATTTTCTTTCTCTTAAATTTGGGGTGCACTTGATGGAACAAAACTTATAAATTATAAAATTACTTTTTTTATCTTTACAAAATTTTTCTAATCATCAGTCTCTTAAGGATAATATATTTAAAATAAAGATAATATGAGAATTATAAAGTTATAATTGATTTCATTCCATCCTAATAGAATAAAATATTTGTTTCGTTCCATTATAAAATATCCAAACAATGAAATGACGTTTTTATTCCATTCCATTTCATTATATTCCAATCTATTTCATTTCATTCTCTACCACCAATCCAACCATATCCTTAAAAAAAAAAAAAAAAAAACTTAAACAGAGCTAGGTATTATAAATGAACCCAACCTAATTTAACTCCAAAGGCTAACTCAAGGTGGAGAATTGCCCATGTCTTACAAGATTTTGTCCATATTTTTTTTTCAATGTAAGATATTTTATCACAAATACCACCACGCTCAAGATTATGGATAATATAATTATGTTATAACCCCTGGAAAGCAAATAAGGAAGCCGAATTCTTGTTACATGCAGTTGATAGGATAGTTATTTTTATCTTTAGTTATGCTTTGATAGGATTAGATAAGCTTATTATTTATCTTTATCAGTTATCTTATCTTTAAGTTTATTACTCTTCTTATCTTATTATCTTTATAATCTTATCAGGTTATTTTTGAACAATCTGTAGTAGTATTTATAAGAGAAGGTTGTAATCATATGGGGGAAAAAAAGGAAAAATATAAATTTATCTTAGTTTCTTATTCTCAAGTGTGTATCATTTGGCATCAAGAGCTTTTTTTTGATCCAGATGGGGACACAAAAAGAAAAGTTGGAGCGATTAGAGGAACGAATGAATTCAATGAGGAAAAATTCCATGGTCTGGACTCGAAGATGGAAATAAGGTTTTAGGAGGTTCTTGTCACCATTGGAGGATCAAATGACAAGAAAAAATAGATCGTGGGAAGCTCTAAACATCAAGCATTGCCATGTTACATTAAGATGGATTTCCCAAAATATGATGGCAGGAAACCAACTAAATGGCTACATCGGGTACAACAATTCTTCCAATATCAAGGCACGTTTACAGATCAACAAGTAGCCTTGGCGTCCTTTCGCATGGAAGGAGAAGCCAACCAATGGCTACAATGAACATATAAAGAGGAGAATCGGCAAATCACATGGGAGAACTTTGAACAAGAGTTGTTGGCTCGATTCGGGCCCACCTACTTTGAAGATTATGATGAGGCATTGACATAAGTCTCACATACAGGTTCCTTGTGAGACTATCGAAAAGAGATTGAAAGATTGGCTAATATGGTGTCAAGATGGCCCTAAAAGGCTTTTTATCGAAGCTTTTGTTGGGGGTTAAAACCTGAGTTGGCAGGACAAGTTAGTATGTGGAAGCCTAAGCTGTTAAGGGGGGAGATGAAATATGCGAGGATGAAAAATGATCAAATCATCCGAAAACAAAAAGGAAGTCGAGGAAGAAACACACCATTGGCAAGGGAAAAGGCTAAAGGTGTTCATAAACCATCCATGAAGAGACTAACATGGAAGGAGATGCAAAAAAGGAAAGAGAAAGTGTTGTGTTTCAATTGTGACGAATGATATACAGTGGGGCACAAATGAAAGAAACCATAAGTTCTGATGATTGAATTGCACGAGGAGGAAGAGGACAACGAGATCAAGGAGGAAGAAGAAAGGGTCGAAGTGTCTATCCATGCATTGATTGGGTGGCCAAACTATCGAACCTTGATGTTAGTTGGAGATGTTTTAGGGGTCACTATTTTGATAGATAGTGGCTCCACACATAATTTTATCAACCAACAGAAGGCAGCCGACCTCTTGTGTCCTATTACCCACCCAACTTCTTTTTTTGTGCAAGTGGCCAATGGAGCAAATGTCAAATGCCCAAGGAGATGTGATGATGTACCTATACATATGCAAGGATTCAATTTCACTACTCCTTTGTATGTGTTACCGTTGGTCGGGATAGACTTTGTGTTGGGTACTCAATGGCTAAAGTCATTGGGTCCTATTGTGTGTGATTGGAGGCAACATATCATGAAGTTTAGCAAGGATGGGCGCGACTATGAGATAACAGGGCAAAAACATGAGCTTCCACAATTGCAATCTCTACAAAAACTCATGAAACAAAAATGCCAGATAGTTGAGTTGCTAGCTGTTACAGTCTTAGAAAAGGGAGAAAAAGAGGAACCACCCACAAGTAAGGAAATTGAGTGTTTGTTGCAGCAATATTCTATTGTGTTTGAAGAGTCGCATGGTCTTCCACCTAAAAGACCTTTTAATTATTCTATAACTATCAAGGATGGAGTAGCCC
Organism: Spatholobus suberectus; assembly: GCA_004329165.1. NCBI lineage: Eukaryota > Viridiplantae > Streptophyta > Magnoliopsida > Fabales > Fabaceae > Spatholobus > Spatholobus suberectus. The sequence goes on from CM014732.1 coordinate 71,047,154, forward strand.
TAACTAATGTTTGACCTTATCACTATGCCTTCCACCAAAAAAATGAAATTGAGCAGCAAGTCTCAAAGATGCTTAGTTCGAGCATCATCCAACATAGCACTAACCCATACTCATCCCCTGTGTTGAAAACAGGACGAGAGCTGGCATTTTGGTAAAGATTATAGAGCCTTAAACGAGGTAACAATCAAGGATCAATTCCCTACTCCTACTGTTGATGACATGCTTGACAAATTACATGGGTCTCAATTTTTCTCCAAATTGGATTTGAGATTAGGATATCATCAGATACGAATGCAGCCTGAAGATATCCATAAGACAACGTTTCAAATACATAATGGCCACTACAAGTATCTCATTATGCCATTTGGCTTATGTAACACGCCATCTACGTTTCAAGCAGCCATGAATGCAATATTTGCACCATATCTCAAAAATTTCATCTTAGTGTTTTTTGATGACATATTGGTTTATAGTAAATCTTGGGAAGACCATCTTCAACACCTTGAAAAGACATTACAACTATTAGCAAAAAATCAATTTTATGCCGAGCGTTCAAAATGTCATTTTGGATAAATGTAGGTGGAATATCTTGGCCATATTATAAATCGAGAAGGGGTAAAGGTGGACGATAACAAGACAATAGCTATTATAACATTGCCCAAGCCTAAAACAATTACTGAGCTACGTGGATTCTTAGGGTTGACGGTATATTATCAAAGGTTCATCAAACATTATGCGATCATAGTAGCACCCTTGACAGCAATACTCAAGAAAGGTAATTTCACATAGATGAAGTCATCCTCTGAGGCTTTTGTAGAGTTAAAGGCAGCTATAATGTCCTCGCCAACATTGGCCATGCCAAACTTCTCTCAGTCATTCACTATAGAAACAGATGCATGTGATATTGGGAAATGTGTTGTGCTCTCTCAAGGTAGTCATCCAATTGCCTTCCTTAGTAAAGCCTTGGGACCAAAATCACGAAACCATTCTACTTATTCTAAATAAATGCTACCTGTCTTAGAAGCCATTTGAGTGTGGCGTCCTTATCTTTTGCGGCAAAAATTCACTAATCTAACAGACCAAAAGAGCTTACGATATTTGTTAGAGCAACAAATTACTACCCCAGAGCAACAAAGGTGGGTGGGATATGAGTATGTTGTAAAGTATCGCCCCGGAAAGGAAAATTCTGCAGTAGACTCCTTATCACGACACCCGTAACCACCTTCCATATTTGCTATATCTCGACCTACATTTGAGATATTGGATCAACTGAGGTTTCTCAACAAAAATGACCCCTACTTAGTACGACTACATTCATGGGTACGAGACAGTGATCCTAAGGCTAAGCACTACCACACTCGAGGTGATTTCTTATATTACAAAGGACATCTTGTGTTGCTTACTAATAATGAAATCACAATGTAAATATTGCATGAGTACCATAACTCTGTTATAGGGGGACACTTTGCGGAGCTCAAGACATACAGAAGCATTAAGCAAGATTTCTTTTAGGAAGGCATACGAAATAAAATACAACAATATATGGTTGAATGTGACACTTGCCAACGAAATAAATATGAAACCAAGAAGCCAACTGGTCTGCTACAACCACATTCGATTCCAAATTAAGTGTGGGAGGATGTTAGCATGGACTTTATTGAAGGGTTGCCAATATCACAAGGAAAGAATGTTATCATGGTGGTGATCGATCGATTGAGCAAATATGGTCACTTTCTTATGTTGACATACCCTTATACAGCTAAAAAGGTTGCAGAAATGTTTGTTGAGGGAATTGTTAAATTACACGGGATGCCATCTTCCATTGTAAGTGATCAAGATCCCATCTTCGTTTCTCTATTTTAGAAGGAATACTTTAAGTTGCAAGGAACCTAATTAAGGACAAGCACATTGTACCACCCGCAGACTGATGGACAGACGGAAGTCATGAATTGATGTCTAGAGCAATACCTTCGATGCTTTATCAGTCAACACCTAAGATCATGGGCAAAGTTCTTGCCATGGGTTGAGTTTTGGTATGATACCAACTACCATGAATCCACAAGGCACACTCCATTTGAGATAGTATATGGGTGATTACCTCCTAAACTTATTAGGTACAACTTTGGAAAGGCGGGGGTGAATGAAGTTGAGCATGAATTGATGGAACGGGATCAGGTTCTATCAAAGCTCAAAAAGCAGCTTGAGATAGCGAGGTCTCGTATGAAGCAGCGGGCTAATGGTCATTGTTGTGATGTGGAGTTTCAGGTTGGACAGTGGGTTTATTTGAAACTTCATGCATTTCAATAATCAACTGTGTTTAAGCATGTATGTTAAAAACTAGCGAGCAGATATTTTGGCCCCTATAAGATCCTAGAGCAGGTAGGGAAGGAAGCTTATCGCCTAGCATTACTTGAAGAAGCCAGAGTACACCTAGTGTTTCATGTTTCATTGTTGAAGGCAAGGGTGGGTTCAACTGATAGCCCCATGTGTATTGACCTTCCTGTGGATGACCAAGGACATATGGAAATGCAACCTGAGTAGATTTTGAAGTTTAAATAGGTGCAGAAAGGAGTGCGAATAGTAGAAGGGGCCTTGGTTCAATGGAAGGGCCTTAACAGTGACAAAGCTACTTGGGAAGGAGTGAAGGAGCTCCGAAACCATTTTCCAACTTTGATCCTTGAGGACAAGGATCCTGTCCAACAGGGCAAGGATGTTATAACCCATGGAAAGCGGATAAGGAAGCCCAATTCTTGTTACATGCAGTAGATAGGATAGCTATTTTTATCTTTAGTTATACTTTGATAGGATTAGATAAGCTAGTTATTTATCTTTATTAGTTATCTTATCTTTAAGTTTATTACTCTTCTTATCTTATTATCTTTATAATCTTATCAGATTATTTTTGAATAATCTGCAGTAGTATTTATAGTAGAAGGCTATAATCACATGGGAATAAATAAATAAATATAAACTTATCTCAGTTTCTTATTCTCAAGTGTGTATCAAATTAGACTTAAACGTAGTAGGTATCCATAAAAAATACTCACAAACACTAAGATATTTACCTATCCAAGAGATTTGGGTTTAAGTATGGGTAAATTTCCCACAAAAATTCATAAGTATGAGTATGGATAATATATTACCCATAAAAAAACACACAAATTAAGATTGTAATTTCAAAATTGGATCAATCTAGAATCCTAAGGAAAGTGATTTTTCTTCCTAAATTGGATCAATCGAGAAAGAAAGATATTGAAAATAAAGAGTTAAAAGAAAGTAAATTAGAATTTAAAAGAAATTAAAGAGGAGTACACACATTAGGAGAAAAAATAATTTAAAAGAAATTAATATTCTAAATTTGCATTTAGAGCTCTAATACATTAAAGCTCTAAAGAAAACTTAGAATTCATAAAATTAGGAATAAAATGATTTTTCTTCCTAAATTGCTTTCTAGAATTCATAAAGATTTTCACAATGTAAACAAATATACAAAAGAAAAAATTGTAAAGGTAGATGAATACGAGAGAATGATAGAATATATGTAAGAAATAGAGAGAATTTTTTTTTTAGATGGAAGAAAGAGAGAGAATGTTGGTAAATGAATTCACGGAAACCTATATGTTAGAAGGAGTGAAAACACTCATATTAAATATATTAAACCTAACTTAACCTTAAAAGTTAATTTAAAATATGAAAATTGTCAATATTTTATAAGGAACATTATAACCATATTCTTATTCAACATGGAACATATTAACATTTAACATTAGTCGAAAGCTACTAAGTTTCAATTCCATCTATTACCCAGGTAACGTTTGAGTAAAAAGTACTCATTGAGTGCACTAAGGTTGCAGATGAAGTAGAGAGCATTTTTTATTTATTTTTTACCAATATGGTGTAATTCACTTTCAAAATTATCAAAATAGTGTAGCTTTTAAAAAATAGTGTATTATTCATAAGTAGTTTGTAATTCGACCTTAATATGATTAAAAAAAAAACACAAAATAAGCACACACTTATGCTTTACATGTAAAACGATTCATTATTGGAGCCGCAGTGAATGAATCCGATTTGTACATACGTCGTAACCACAAATCCTGTCTTCATGTCCGGGTGAGGGTATTTTAATTCTTTTAAGATTCATAAAGATCTTTGCCATGCAGTGCCCAAACAATGAAAAAGAAAAAGAATATAGTTTCATATTGATCTTTGCCGTGTAGGCCCTAAAAATAGAAAAAGAGAAAAAAGGACCTTTGCCGCCTAACCGGAAAAAATTATATGAAAAATGCTAAATAGTACGAATCATTTTTATAAAAATGGTACGAAATTATAAATCAGTGACCCGCATGATTTCTGTCAAATTCTTTTTTAATTTGTCCCTTTGTTGTTCAAATTTTGAATCAATAAAAAAGTTATAGCTGCTTGTACTCTATTTCGTAAAAAAAATTTCGTAACTTTCTTCAAAATATATACTGGTATAAATATGGGCAATTTTTATTTAACTTAACAATATTTTAAATCTAATAGCATACATTATCTACCCTTATACTATAAATTAAAATCCTTCACTTGGAGAGTAAAGATCTCACTCTCTGAATCAACTAGAGATTCTCAACAATTTTTTTAGGAGCATTTCACATATTCCGACAATTAGTCAAAAAATATATCTCTCAATCATCTTAAACTACTTTCCTTTTATTTTTATAAGTATATTTGATTTTCTTAACTGCTTAACCATTTCAATTTTAAAATAACCTTATATCATAATTTAAATTATTTTTATAAATCTAAAATATAATTTATATATTTAAAATTATTATTTATTATGAAGTTTAATTATGATATAAGTGATTCTTCTTACATTGAAAACCCAAAGAAATTAGTGCATTCATACTCTTTTTCACTTAACAATATCAAAATATGCATCACATGAGAATATACACAATTAGGTTATGTTTACACAATATTATATTAAGTTAATATTCAAAACATGTTATAAGTTCTACATATATCGTAAATTTTCACTAAGCTAAGCTAGTGCTAAGGCACCAATGCACCTTGCGCTAGATTTTTGAGTGTCATAATTTAAACTAGGCTTAAATATATTTTTTATCATTTCATTCATAAAATGAAAATTTAATTGTTTTATTTACAACAAAATTATTATTAGAATTTAATTTTTATGCACTATCAATGTAAACATTTTTACATTATCAACTAATCAAAAATAGTTTCGAGTATGACTTTTAAAATAGTTATTATAAAAGTAAACAAACTTATCATATCTATCTTTTACATATATAAATTAGAATAATTATCTTGAACAAGAGTATTTTTATGGGCTATTCTTCAATGAAAGTGTTTTAGTTGATTTTCTTCAACGAGAACGTTTTTAGGGATTTTTGTTAACCTCTTATCTCTTTTAATCTATCTTTTTTATTTTTATTTCTAAATTAAATATTAATATTTTTTTAAAAAAATTGTCAATAATTAAAAATAATCTTGTATCATAATATAAATTGTTTATCATCAATCTAAAATGTAATTTATATGTTCAAAATATTTATTTATTACCAATTTTAATTATAATATAATTTATATATTTAAAAACATTTATTTATTATAATTATAATTATATAAAATAAACATTTATCTTGTACATTGTACAGGCTAAAATACTAGTATATAACAATGTTAAACACATTAATTCTAATTAAATTCTTATTCTCATACATTAACATAAATTTAGAGTGTGGATTATGATTTAATCCTTTTACAAAAGTAAATAAACGTAAATTTTTCTAAATTTTATATATTTCATATATTTTTTATTCTCATTATGTGATTAATTACCATAATATAAGAAAGTATATGTAATATGCATAAAAATATAATTTCAATTTTAATACTTTAACTTTTTACACTAAACTATTCATTTAGCACTCTTAAAATTTAGTCGACGTTAATTTAATCCTTCAAATTTTCATGATATCAAGTAAATATAAAAAGATACAAAAAAGAATAAACTTTAAAAAGTTATTTGATATCATAAATCTTTAAAGGACAAAGTTAAATATTTAAGCTAATGAGAAATGCTAACAACATTCTCTTTCTAACACTTTCTTTATTATTGACTAGAATTTTTTGAAAATCACAAATTTTGGTGGGTTCTACTTTTAAACGAGGAGAGAAACTCATTAAGTGAGAAGTATAACCTATCAAAATTTGTAATTTTCAATAAATTTCAACAAATAATAAAGATAGTGTTAGAAAAAATGTACTTGAGAGAGTGTTACTAGTATTTATCTTAAGTTAATAGTTTAGTCTTTTTCTAAACACATCGTAATATTTAATTTTAAATTATATTGTAGGTTTAATTACATTTTTATTTTATAATTTATGTGTGATTTCAGTTCCTTAAACTTTTTATTTTTAAAAATTAAAATTGGTCCCTACATCAATTTTTTCTTCTACTTAAAATCCTCAAATTTTCATTTTTTACTTAAAATCTTCATAAATTAAATCAATTTAATTTTTTAAGACATTTTTTTACTCAAAACTCATCAGCATCTTATTTCACTTAGAATAATAAAAAATCTCTAATTATTTTTGTTAAAATCCTAACTTTACACCTCATAAAATCTTTATTTTTTTCTAATAGTTTTCATTATACTTCTGACTTATAAACTTTTAAAATTATTTCACATCTTAAATTCGCCACAAACCCCACAAATATTTGAATAAAAAAATGAGAAATTGAAAATTTTAGGTAAGAAAATAATACAAATTTACTTATTTAAAAAAAAGAAAGAAATTTAATAAACTCAAAAAAATGAAAAAACAAAATTACGCGTAAATTAAATTTTAAGTATTAAAAGTAGAATTAAGTTTATACAATGATTTAAATAATATCGATTTCATTAATGTTATGATTTTTATATTTTAAAGTCAATATCACAGAAGTAAAAAAATACGTAAACTAAAAATATCTAAGGTGCGTAAACAAAAACACTCTTGTAGTCTTGAATAAGAAGAATATTTCGTGAACCTTTAGTCACCGTCAAATAATTAACAAACATGACGAGAACAAATAATTAACACACGACATGAACCTTCGGTCACCATCAAACATTTAATACACAAACATACACATGACCAGAAAACTAATTAATATACGACATTATTTATTCCCGGGATTTAGGTCCTCTCGTTTTCATCCATCGATAACAGCACCGTCTCACGTTCTCAAAACCCCATCTCTCCTTTTCCTTTAAAAAAACGAATCCCGTCCTTGAATTTATACGGTATTATTATAAAAAAAAATTAAAAAATGTTAAATAAATTTTTGAAAGTAAAATTATTATCATTTTAACTCTTAAAATATACAGCTTATTATTACTATAATTTTTAAATTTTATGATTTATTATCATTACAATTTCTAGCAAAGCTAACAATTAATATGAGTAACAAATTTTAATTTTAAAAATTTATTTAATATTTCACTAATTTCAAGAATTTTTTTTTTGGGTTACAAAAAGATAAGGAAACCAAGAAAACAGAAAGAATAAACAATTAATTTGATCTTTGAAATAATCTTCTTTCTTAAATAGTTTTTAAATTAATGAAATTATATTAGTTATTCTTAAAGTATTAGAAATCATGCTATATTATTATTCAAGTATTGAAAAATTCTTCAATTTAATCCTTCACCAGGAACTAATCAATGTATATTCAATACTTTATGTAATTTCATTAATTCAAAGACTATTTAGGATCATAGTTTTGAAAATCAGCGGTTTGTTCACTCTAAAAAATCAGACCATTTTAGAACTAGTACGAACCGATCAAAAACAAGTGTAGAAAATAAGTTTGAACCAGTGTTTTTCAAATTTTTAATTTTTTTTTCTTTTTTAAATTTAATCTAAAAAAATATGATATTGTATTTATTTAATACTATTTGATATATTATTTATTTATGATTATTATTTATTTATGATTATTATTTTATTACCGGTTTGACTACTATTTAATTACAATTATATCATTAAATCTTAAACTAATGTTTTAACGGAATCAATGATTGGTCCAATTTTAAATACATTGTTTAAGAGTGAGGGTGAAAGCACAAACAACATACTACTCTCTATGAAACGCTATCCCCATTGGTCCGCCACGAGAATCACCAGGGGTTGATCACCGACAGCATCAAGAAATCCGCACAGCGATTCCCTTCCCTCAGACTCTTATTACCGCAGGCTCATTCGCAAACAAATGGTGCACACGAAGATCCTGTTCAAAAAGCTGGACAAACGTGCAAGGAGTCCGCGAAAGTTAAAACAATCCCCATGTCTGTAGCCAGTGTTCCAAACAGTTTGGACACTATGATAAAGCGGTCTCAGAAGTTGGCCCCACGTTTCCGTAGAAGCCCATCAAGAAGTCAAGAACTGTCCGTGATGAGTGCGGATAATCCCTCCAAAGCCCGTCCTGTCCCGTCCCGTCCCGTCCTCCCATCTGAGCTCAATTTACTGCCATCAACATTGAAGACAATACTGGCCTCCTCACTAAAATGAAAAACGCATCTGACGGTGCAAGTTTTTAAACATAACCTTCTAACCAAAACTCAAAGATTCTACCAAGTTCCATTTCTTTTTAGAATTGGATTCCACTATTGTAGAGAAATCGCAATTTAAAAGCTAAAATATATTCCTACCATAAGAAAAAAATAATTTATATTAAGTAAAAAAGTTAGTTAATATTATTTAATTTTACAAATTCTATTTAAAAATAATATTTTTTTCCTTAAATTGCCTTTTATTAGAACTTGATATCAAGAATAAAAAAAAATCATTGCAAATAGAATCTCGATTAAATGAAGAATATTTTGAAAATAGTTCCATTAAATAAGGTTAAATTAGTTAAGATTTGTTTATATTTGAGTCTAACACTTAAGTTTTTCTTTCTTTTTTTTATATTCGAGACTAGAAGAAGTACTAATTATTGATTAAATAATCTACGGTAGGTTAATAATTAATTTTAAAGTTCATTATGCATAATATTTTTATTATAATTAGTATTTTAACTTGTCTATTATATAAAGTAAAAATTTATTTTTATATAATTAAAATTTATAACAAATAAATATTTTTAGTATATAAAACATATTTTAATTTACAGTGAATAATTTAAATTGTGATATAAAACTATTTTTAATTATTGACGGATTCTTTAAAAAAATAACTGAAATTTAATTTACAGATAAAGATAAAATAGCATAAATTGAAAAAGATGTTGTTTAAAATGATATAGTATATAAATAAAAAAGGATGACAATTTGAGATAATTGAACGAAAATAATTTTGGCTAATTATGAGAGTAGGGTAGATGTGTTCATGACCCGTCTCGTCCCACCAACTCGACCTAGTTGAAGGGACTTTGATAGGTTTAGATTTAAGAAATTAAGCCTTGTGCATTTTGAGGAGGAGTTCAATTTATACTTTGAATTATCTAAACCCAACCTATTGTTATATATTGTTTTAAAAAGTATAATTTTTCAAATAATTATGTATTAATAATACAACTTTTTAACTTGATAAATAATGTTTTGTTTAATGTGATATTATATTTATATTGATATCATTTATCTTAAAATATATATTGTAAAATATACCTAAATTGTAGTTATACACTTCTTTAGTTTTATCATTTAACTATATATAATGTTAAGATTAATATATTGTGTCAACAAGTCGGATTAACCTAATATTGTCCCAAATGTTGTCAGGTTTTAATCTAGTCGAGTTCGAGTTCATAAAATTAATCCTGTCAAAATTTCAAGTCAAGTAGAGGTGTACGTAAACCTGCATCAACCCGTCCCACAAATGCTCTTAATGTAGTGTATAAAATTAAACTGTATTTTCAAAAGAGAGAAAAGAAATAATATTAAAAATATCTAATAAAAAAAAGAATTTCACTCTTAAAATTGCGTATTTTAATTTTTATATAAAATAAATATTAACCGTTAATTAACAATTATAAGTATATTTAATTATTTATTATCGAGTCCAATTCCTCTTTTCGGCCACTAACACCACACCCCTTTGTCCCTTAACATTTAATGCTCTGGCAACCACATCAGAGCCATCCCTTCCAATTCATTTGCTACATCGTTATCTTCTTTTCTATTGAAAAATTGAAAATTCTAGCGGTTGTCAGTTTGTCTGTCACACATGTTTATACACCCATTATTATTATTTGACATTTCACTCATTATTTTTCCAGAATTACCCAATTGCCACTTGATGGTGTTATCTAGCATATATATTCAACTTTATCATCAATGCAGATTCACAACAAAACTTCTGTTGTTATATATATTATTCAGCAATTTCTTTTTAATTTTTTCTTGAGCTTTTTAATTCATGTCGGTACTCTTTGGAACAGAATTTCTTGTTTCCATTGCAACCAAAAAATACCATATGCTGTTCTTTTACTCCACTTTTTATACCATAGAGCCACTAATGCTCCGTTTGGTTGCGACGAAACAAGAGAGAGAAGCAGGGAAGAGCACAAAATTGGAGAGAAATACTGAAATCATGTGTGTTTGGAAGAGCGGAAGTGTAACGAAATTTTTTAAAAAAATAGTAGGCCCCACATGGAAAATCTTCCACGCAAAAATGCAACGATTTGCGAAGAAACTGTACAAAGTTGCTTTGTTACTCGTGGTAAAGCAGACGCGAGAGTGTGTTGGTTCGAAAAAATTAATTTTGGTACAACCGCAAATCGATTTGCAATGTTTAAAATAGTAAACCAAGTGATTGCAAAATCGATTTACGCTTCTGAAAATTGATTTTGTAGTTTACTCTTCTTCCATTTACTTGGATGTGTAAATCGATTTACATATCCAGTAAATCGGTTTGCTACTTCTTTTTTTTTTTATGTTTTCACTGTAAATCTATTAGGGCCCCCTTTTAACATATGAAATCGATTTTCATGACTTGAAGCTCCCTTGTTTCAATTATGCATGCTTTTGTTATATATATATATATATATATAAAATTAAAAATAAATATTATTAATAATAATAAAAATAACTTTAATAATAATAATAATTAAAATAAAATTAAAAATAAATGATGCAATAGAACCAACAAAATCGATTTTCATGACTCCAAATCAATTTAACCAAAAAAAATATTGACAAAATATGTGTTCAGACCCGTAAGGGTATAATGGTAATAATCTAATTTTCTTTCTTTTATTTTCTTTCAAATCAAACAACTCCACATATTTATTTTTACTCTATTTCTTTTTAACTAAACAATCTTAATTTTTACTCTGTTTCTCACCTATTTTTCTTCTCTTCTTTTTTCACCCCTTCCTTCCCTTTTTATTCTTTTCTTCGCCGCCTACCAAACAAACCGTAAAAGGTAATTAGATGTCCATGTACATACTAGACTTTTCAACTTGTAAAATTTTAAATGACTTACCTATTGTTCTTAATTAAAAAAAATACAGCAAAATTTATTTTTTCAAGAGAAAAGTTAACTTTAATTCAAAATAGAATCTATTAATTAGCACTGAAAAAATTATTTACCAGAAGAAAGTCTTCATAGCGAAGCCAAAACGTCCATACTCCATACAAGTTAAAAGAGTGGGGCTCATTGAATACACAATCTGCATAAACACGTGACAACGGCTGACTTTGTTTCCATTCCAAGTGTTTTGAACACAATGCTTCCAAAATTTATTAAATTTTCACAATCAAATTTTTAAATTTTAATGCGTAAATGAACGACAGACATCATACCCAGACCCAGAGGCGTAGGAGGGGGCTAATCTAGTGGGCCGTGGTCATCTCATTTATTTTTTTAAAATTATTTAAATTATTATATAAGGCTACTAGCGTATAACTTGTATTATGTATAAGACACATGTTTGGTTATAGACTCACAGTTATTTTATTTTATTTTAGTTAAAATATTTGTACAATTATATGAAAAAATTATGTTTAAAATTTTAAAAAGGATTTAAATTATGTTAAATTTAAATATTTTTGTAATTTTAAAATGTGGAGTGATAAAATAATTCAATTATTTTACAACTATATTGTAAATAAAAATAATTGTTTTTAATTTTATAATATTTAAAGTTTATAAAAATATTTTGAATAATTTGAAATATAAAAATTAATTAGATGCAAATTATTGAAATCAAATATTAAAATAAATTATTCTTTTTAATTTTTAATAGACAATTTATATTTCATTAACACTTATGTAAGATGAGTTGTTATAGGTGTTTAGTATTATCTTCTACTAGTAAGAAGAATATGTACTAACTATTAAGTTCTCTAATGTAAGTATTTTTTTCTCCTCAACATAACCGTGCAATATTAACTAATCATATAAAAGTATATTAGTTGTAATAAATACTTAAAAGTTATATTTTTGTCCAACTATTTCAATTAGTTTTTCATTAAGAATTTCTAATGATATTATATGTCATTAGTATATTAAAATTAACATAATATAAAATTAATTAAATTTCAAAATAAAATATTTTAATTTATAGTAAAATTATATATTAAAAAAAGAATGATATAATATAATATGTGTAATTATAATGATACACAAGCTTAATAATCTTATTTTTAAGTTTTTGAAAATTATATAAAATAAATATTTTCCATTTATTTCAATTATTAAAAATATTACATATTTTGTATTATACAGTGACAATAATTATTATATTATTTTATATTAATTATACATCTGAGTTTTATATTAATTGTGTATGATATAAATATTCATATAATTTTAAATGAGTTTATGATTTTAGTATTATATCTATAACTATTATAATGGGGATATCCCACTTTGGCATACACTTTTAATTATACATTTTTACACTTGATGTTTAGTATGTAACTATCACAAATTAACTGTTCACTCTATGTTTTATTTAGCCTCATTCTTTCTCTCTCCCCCTTTTTTTTATTTTAAAAAAATATAGGCTCTAATAAATATTAAAACCATATAATATGTATCATTATTAATATATTTAATAACAAAAATTAGCTTTATATTTAATGGAAATTTATTTAAATTAATTATAAAACATTTTCATGTGACATATTCACTCTACAACATATAAAATATGTATACATATATGCATACGTATACATATTTACATCACTTTATTTGAATTTTCTCTTGAACCATATCATGGCATTGTGCCACAAGAGTTATTTTTCTTTCCATTTTTTGGAACTAATACATGATGATTCACGAGTTATTCTCTTTCCATCTTTTGGAGCTCTAACACAATCATACGCATACATGCACTAGTGTTCGATAGTTATACATAACATCCAATGCCTTGTTTGTTTTGTTTCCAAATTCCAACACCAATGGACGTCCAAGAAAATGAAAAATATTAATGTAGTTTCAAATGTTGCAGTTTCTTTCTTTTGTATTGAAAATACAACATATGGCTTGGAATGGGGCATGGAAGTTGAAAGTCTAAAGACTTGGCTCAATATAAAAGTCTTACTATTGGACTCACTAGGCATGTTTCGTTTTATTGATTAAATGAAGCACACTTTAAGAAATGTATCCTCTTTGCTTCGTGAAACCCCAAACTCAAATGTCAAAACCATAGTTTGGATTATCTACATTTGCTATTGCTACTTGGTTTTCAAATAAATAAATCAGGTTGGGCTTCAATACTTATTGTCCAATTGTGTCTATACTCTATAAACATACTACTATAATGCATATGATCACCAATCATGCTTATAATTTTGTTAACGTTAATTTTGATTCGTTGTTCATATAATTGTCATCTAATCATGCGGAGTAGAATTAGTGTGGAAATTCGAGTCTAATGTTATAACGCAATGGTAATATTATCCTATGAGAGTAGTGAAATAGGAGGAAAGTTACTTGAAGGGCTTGACACCAAAGTTTATAGAATGTGGATAGGGATCTTTGAAAAAGCTTATCCGAAGAGGTAAGCAAGAGTTGTCTTTTTTCCATTAGCACCGATTATGCATTGTGTGGAAATGAGTTCACATCTTTATTTCAGACTTGCTCAGATGTATTCATAAGTAATAATATGTTTTCAGTTTACATAAGATTAAACTAATATTTAGGTCCTTGAAATGTTTGAGATTTTGTGAACAAGTCTTTATATTTTAAAAATTTGTAATTGGATTTATAAATTTATAAATTATTTTTAATTAGATTCTTGATTAAAGTTCTATTAGAATTCTATTAAGTACAATAACTTAATTGAAAATTTTTAAATAATTTAAAAATCAACTTGTTAGTTTAATTATTTAGTAAGTTTTTAAACTATTTAAAATTTTCAGTTAAAACATTGTATTTGATGAAACTTTAGTCAAAAACCTAATTAAAAGTTATTCATAAGTTTAGAAACCCAATCATACACTTTTAAAAAATTTTAAATAATTCAGGGGCTTATAAATTTAAATTACTTCTTTAAGGAAGATTTTCTTTTGATTGACATTAATCATATTGTCATTTATGATTCATGACGTTCTTATACTACACAGATAAATCTAATGAACATTTAGATGAATTTATTTAGGCTTATAAAAATGACTTGTAATATTTTTTTATTTGATTTTTTTAGTTTATTGAAATAAAATTCATAAATTTTTTTATTCTTTTTAATTTATTTTAATAAATTAGTGGAATAAATTTATGAATAAGCTTTCTATACAAATCGATATCTGAATTGGTGGTTGGACTTTTCTACTATAGGTAGTGTTATGTTATTTTTTGACAAATATATGTAGGCTTAGATACTTTGAAAGGCATTTGATGTTCAAATCAATGAGGGCACAAAATAATTGTAAGGAGTGAGTTATATATTCCTAAATCTCCCATATAGTTATATGAGTATATTTATTCTTTGTTTACTTAACTCTATTGATTTTCAAAATATAAATTTTATCCAAAATACTTTGAGAACATATACATATGTATGTATACACACACACACACACACACATATATATATATATATATGTGTGTGTGTGTGTGTGTGTGTGTATATATACATATGTATGTATACATACATACATACATACATATATATATACATACATACATATATATATATATATATATATATATATATATATATTTACACATATATACACACACACATATATATATATACAGATATATACATATATATATAATTGTAGACAAAGATTTAGGATTAGAACTACAAGCTTCTTAAAGATGGTTGTAACTAACGAAAAGAAAAATCTACTAGGAAGAAAGTAAAAAATAGAATAGTGGATAGGTTTCGCTACTCTTCTATTGTATCACGCTAACCTTGATCAATGCCATAGAAGATGATCATCCATCGTTACCAAGCACAAATAGTTCATCGTTGTCTATTCCAATACCATTCAGGCAAAAAAAAAAAAAAAGAACATACCTAAGAAGTAAGAATCTTAGCACTCACGAGGAAAAATAATCAAGATAATACAAGATTCATACAACAATAACGATCAATTATTGGCATAAAGATACAAAAGACAAAGCAATTCAATCATAATAATCACATAGCCGAAAGTGCAGGAAGAACCAAAATATTATGCAATGGAATGCATGATATGCATGTTATCTAAGATATCTCCCTAAACAATAACCATTATACATTGGAGTAGTGATCAAGAGGATGTGTTTTGTATCCATCAACCTAAATCATTGTGCAATTTTTTGTAATCTTATTATGTGCTAAACGTTTGTACCAGAAGACTCTACCACTAATCTTAAGTAGGATAGTGACTAGTTGGGATTGCCATGCTAGATTTCGGATTCCACAACATAAGAGAGTTGAGCAACCACTTGGCTTCTTATGGAGTTTCGCGTAACATGTGTCACCAAAGTCTATTGTGACATCCATTATTGTAATACCCACACTAAGGTGCAACTACTCTTGGGCCCTAGGGCCAATATAAAAAATGATGTATAGTCCCAATCATGTTCCACTAGAGTTAGTATCATTCCATAATTTCATTAAAAGTCTCTATTTCCCAATATAAATTTTAGTCTTTGCTATTTGTAGGCTTCACTACTAATCCTCTTAACAAAATGTCAATAATTGAATGTCTTTACTTGATATCAACTCTAATATGAAGAACAAAGCATAATACATGTGACAAAATTAATGATACCTATCAAGTAAAATCAAGTAATCAATCAATTACTTCAAATATAAAAAAATCGATTCACATTAAGTTAGACACACAAGCAATTCAATAATATCAAAATTACTATATTTTTACTAAGTAAGGTGAGTTAGTTTTATCTAGTATAAGGAGACCCAATCCCATACCTCACACGAGGTTTTGGGTTGTCCCTAGCATTCATAAACATGTAAATTATACTTATCCATTTTTTTAATGTAATTTTTTTTTCTCTTCACGTAGTTAGATCTTTCCTTTGGTGCTTCTTTGAATCGTCCCTCGAATTGATCTTCTCATGGCCTCTCCTTAATTTTGATTTCTCCTGCTACAATTTAACAATTATGCCCCACAATCTTTACTAGAAACCACAGCTTCACATCTCTTATAGGAGGTTTAGGATTCAACCTTTTGTAAGTAAAATATGTCATAATGCTTTATCAAGAGACTTTGTAGCACATCAACCACTTGTCTCATAACAACTCCCCATAACTTAATTAAGGCAATTTAGTGGCTCTCCATAAGACTTAGGAGGCTCAAATTCCATGAACCACTCTAGTAGAAATTTACAAGGTCTTTCTCACATGAATTTTAAGACATGGTTCTTGGTTTGTAAAAGCTCTTATGATTAGGGAAATTTCTTTTAAATTTAGGAAAATACTCTTTACATCTTGGTTTTTAGTTTGTAGAAGCTCTTATGTTTTGGAAATTTTCTTTTAAATTTAGAAAAATACTCTTTACAACTTTGAATCCATATGGAAAGATAAAGTGAAAAGCAAAGTAACAACACATAAAATGTATTTAAGACAAAATATGATGAACATGTGAATTATCTCTACATCAGATAGTTATTCTTGGTTTTTGTGGTGTGTTTAGATAGGAAAATTTAAGTGAGTATTTAAAATTTTGTGTGTTAAAATATGTTTTTTGGATAGTCTGTTTAAAAAGTATTTAGAAGTCTAGTAATTTATTGAAATATTTTGATTACCTAAAATTATAGAATTACAAATTCTACAAAAAAAAAAAGAATTTAAAATTCTTCATACTCACTTTCTTTTCTTTTTCCTCGCTCCCTCTTCCTTGTCTCCCCTCTCTTTCACTCTTTTCTCTTACCTTTTTTTCTTTCTCTCTCCTCCCTCTCTCTCTCTCTCTCTTCTTTGTTCTCTTTATTCTCTTTCTCTATTCTATCTCTTACTTTCTTCTCTCTCTCTTGCCTCACTGCTCTCTCCCTCTCTCTTTTCTCTTTCTTCATGTCTTTTCTCTCTCTTTTTCTTCCCTATGTGTCTATCTTCTCTCTATTCAAATAAAAAAATTGTTTTTGGTAAAGTTTAATATTGAAAATTTAATTTTTAAATATATATTTAAAAATGAAATTTTGGTAGAAAAAAGGAAAATGAATTATCCTATCCAAACTAATTGAAAGCAATTTAAATTTCAGACATTTCAAATTCTCTAGAATCTTAAAATTTCTCATTCAAATACAACTTAAGAATATTATAATTCCTTACAATGGAAAACTATATTTGAAAACATTATGGAAAAGTTGACATTATTTAATTAGGGATGACAATTCTACTCATACCCTACAGGTACCTGCAAAAAATATCTACAATGAGTAAGATAAATACCTGCTCACTGGAGATGGGGCTAGGGATGGGTATCTACCCACAAAATTTAATGGAAATGGATACGGGTTTGGGTACTATAGTAGCCACCCCACCCTATACCCACCTGTGTGTGTGTATGCGTATATATATATATATATATTGAAAAGATAAATTCTAGTGATTATTATAATATGAAAGATCTTAATTTATTTCAATAAAAAAAAGATATTGCAAGAAGTAGTAAAACACAAACAAAAATAAGAATTTAATTTATATGTAGTATTAGTGTAAAACATTTTTACGCATAAATCTAATAGGAATTCGCCATATCACCGCATCATATTAATGAATAAGATGATATGATAAAATAATCAAATTTTATTAGACGTATGTGTAAAAAAAATTTGCACTGACATTATATATAAATTAAATTCCGAAAATAATTCATATTTCACTAAAAATATTAAATTATATCAAAAGATCAAATTCATTTTCAAATACATGCATTGCTTCTAAAATATTATTGATAATATTTATAGTTATTGTTATTGGTGAACATGGTTTTTTAAAATTAAAATTATTTAAATTTGATTTGATATTAACTATGTTAAATGATAGGTTGAATGTATTCTTCTTTTTATATATTGATAATAAAATGTTAAAAATACTTAATCATAAAACTTTGATTAATAATTTCATAATTGATAAAAAAATAAAATGAAAATTGAAAAATTATATTAAATTAATTTTGAATATAAATTTCATCTAAGGACTTAATTTTTTTTTACCCACACTTATGTAAAGTGTAGACAGTGGATGCAGGTATGTGTATATAGATATCTAACGGGTACGAGAATGGGAACTAAAGTTATTACTCACGGGGTATGAGCTTGCGTACGAGTATTTTTTTCAAATGCGGATATGAAAAACAAGTACTATAGCACTCCACCCAGACATTTCTCATTGCTATCCTATGTTTAATACCAGTGGCAACTAAAATTGCATACCGATACATTACTAATTAAAGTCAATACTGCTGGAGACACAATGACCCGTGAACAATGCAATAATTAGAAAACACCAAAAGCATTTAATAGTTAACAAAGAAAAATTTATCTGGATACAAATATTCAATTAATTAAGAATTAGTTTAATTATGACCTCCAATAACTAATTATTAGGTGTTTGTTTGACAATGTGGAGAAGAAAGGGGGACACGTTTCAATTCCTGATGCTAAGCACTTTATCGGAAAGAAAAATCGTAAGTATTTAATTATGGAAACTCGTCTGAAAGGCAAAGTTAAACACTTAAATTAACAACTTAACGAGAAATTAGATAAAAGTATAACTGGATTATCGATTTACTAAGATATTAAAGTTGGCAATTGCGGCTTCCAAGCTTCAGAAATTGAGTCCAGTACAGCAGCCCACGTAGAAGCCTTTGCAGCCCAAAGGTCTCCAATTGATAACAGATAACAGGGAATGTTGGGGTTTTTTTTTTTTTTTTAAGGCAAAACAAGGAATGTTAAGTTGGACATACGAAGGTGAAAAAAAGATTGAAAGATTGCACTGAAAAGAATGTGGTGCACCGTGAGACAAGGAGAAGGCTGAAATGGAAGCTGCTATTCCCACCTTGTTTTTGTTATTTTTACCTCTTGCCTTAAGAAAAAAAGTGTGAAATTACTCTTTTATCTTTGGAATGTTCTTATTTTCTTTTCCCACACATCTTGTCACCACCATTGGATGGAAGGTATCAGAGCTTTCTTCTTCTGGCATGTTGATTTTTGTTCTCCCCACGTGCAATTGATTCTGTTGTCCCGAAGTTCCCACTAGCTGCACTGTTGCTGCCACACTTCAACAGAGTGTCCACCCTTCACCATTTCTGTCTCCGTCGTCGTAGGTAAGCTTTGCTCTTATTTTTTTCACTTGAAGATTCAACGGAATCTTGTGTATTGATATGTAACAAAATATGTTACAATTTTAAATTTTTTCGTTTATTTATTTAATTGATTTGAATAACGTATTTATTGGTTGTTGACTGGGTGCAGGATTTGCGTGATGGATCAAAGTTGGAATACATTTTTTTCTGATGAAGTTAATATGCCAAGTGTTTGGGACAATGTAAATGAAGCATACAATGATGCTTTTGAGCATCCGTTTCAAGCAAGTGATAGTGCTTTGAAAAATCCTACATAACTAAATGAGGAGTATGTGATAGAGAGGTTGGACATGAACCCACAAAATATGTTTTTCGATTATAGTGGATTTTTCACTACTATAGAGGTATATTGAATAATTAACTGTTAAAGTTTTTTTTTTTTTTGATATTTGTTATGTTGTTGAAATGATAAAGGATTATTGAATACAGGTTTTTGCAGAACATGATCATTTGTTGAGATGGGTTCGACAAATGGGAAAAAAGTGCGGATTTGTTATTGTTATAGAACGCCTGAGTAGATTTGAGAAGATGTGTTCACACTTTCCTTTCTTCATTGATTACGTCAACAATATATGGTTGATATCTCACAAGGAGAAGTTTGTCATAGCATGAACAGATCGAGTGATGCATATAGGTACTACAACAACTAATAGGTATTTATACCAACTTGTTTATTGACTTGACATATGTCATATGTTATTTATAACAATGTCTTTTTGTTTCTTAATAGGATTGAGGGTGTACATGCAAGATTGAAGAGATTACTTCGAAATAGCATATGAGACTTATGTAGTTGTTGGAATGCAATAAATAATATGCTCATATTGCAACACACTGAAATAAAGGCGTCATTTTAAAATAGCATCAATGTAGTGAAACACAAGTTTAATAACAGATTCTACCACAAGCGACAAGGCTTTGTGTCAGCAGAAGCACAAAACCTAATGTTTCATGAGTATAAATGTGTTAACATTGTTGGTGATAGTTGTGCATGTGGCTGCACATTTAGAAGTACTCATAGACTACCTTGTGCATGCGAACTTGCTAGATATAGCAATATGTTTGGTTTCATTCCATTGTGGTCCATTCATGGACATTAGAGGAGGTTATCTCTTTTTACAGATGAAATGACTCATTTCGGGGGGACTTATTACTTACACATGAGGTCGATGCATTGTTCAAGTGGTTTTCAAAACTTGCCATGTTTGGAAAAATCACATTGAAAACTAAAGTTTGTGAACTAGCATTTTCGGATACGACTTCAATGTGCCCTTCTATAGAGAAGGTAAAAATGAAGGAGCACCGAAGTCTGAGAAATCCATTAAACGTCTTCGTTCGATGTGGGAGCAAGTTGATGCAATGCACACGGTTGTAGATGATTCATCACCTCTTACTGTGCCTTGTACATTTTCTTGTGACACTAAACGCAAAAGGGTGTGCCATTTATAGATGAATTCTAGAAGAGTTACATGAATATATTGTTCGAATTGTTAACGTCAAATCAGACGAAAATTGCGGTTATCGGGCAATTGTAGCTTTGCTAGGTAAGAGTGTGAAGTGTTGGCCCCTAATTCGTGATTATTTGATTCGGGAACTTCAACGATGACACGTTAAATATGCCGACCTCTTTGGCACAGAACAACGAGTAGATGAACTTAAGACCTCTTTCTATGTTAACCATCACACAATAACAAGTTATGATAAGTGGATGTTCATTCCCAACATGGGTTATGTTATTGCTAGTCGATATAATGTTATGTTAGTCCATTTATCCAAGCTGCAAGGCTAGACTTTTTTTTCCCTTCAGAGTCGATCGTCACCTGTTGGACATCACCGGCTTATTGCTATTAGATTTGTTCACGGTTGTCACTTTGTGCAAGTATGTATTTTCTAATTATCCTATTATTTAGCATTGTAAATGTGTTAATGTGTTTACTAAATTTATATAGTTGTGTCTTTTTCTAGGTTTATTTAAAGGATATAGCTCCCTACCTCCTATTGCACCACAATGGTATAGATACTGCCAGTGTTGTTAAACTCAGCTCGGACCGGCCGGTTGAATCAATTGAATCAAAAACTAGTCATGTGGCCAATCCGAGCACCTCTACGAATCGGTTATGCATCTGACCTGGTATAGACTGGTAAGACTCGACCGGTTTTTGAAAAAACCAGTGACTCGGACACATCAAATCGGTCAAGTCGTACATATTTATAAAAAACCAAAAGAAGAAGAAGAAGAAGGAGTTCTCTACATCATGAAGGAGATTCTTGTTGTAGTTGATGAAGTAGTAGAGGGAAAAAAAGCAACATGGAGCTATATTGATGCTCCCATTTAAACAAATAAGGGAGTGATAATGCTCTGATCTGTTTGCGACATCAATGGAGCTCTACAATCTGTTGTTGTGGAGGAGCTTATGTTATTATGGAGGAGCTTCTGTACTCTCTAGTGAGAAGGGTATTTGATGGTTGATAATCTATTTACTATATAAGAAAAGTAACAGCTCTTCTATTTACTATTTTACCCTTATCTTATACGTGTCACTCCATTACACTCTCCCTCTCTTTTGTTTTTTGTCCATTTCAATATATATATATATATATATATATATATATATATATATATATTCTAATTTAAACTTTTCTATCTGTCCCATCTAAAATACTCTTCATGTTCACGTTATCTCCCCGAGTAGAAGAAAGAGTAGCAAAAGGAGCTTTTATTATTCATTTTGAAGTCGGGTGGTTGAAGGCAAGACCTAAGTTTTTGTCTTCTCCATTTACTTTTCACTTCTCCATTTATTTTCTTATGATTTTCTTTCTCCATTTACGTTTTCTCTTCTCCATTTGAATTTTTTTAGGTTTTCAAATGACCACCTACACCATTGGAAAACCTCTACTTGAGCTCTTGTTTTTTGCTTCAAGTTTTTTTTTTTTTGTTTTTCCTAAACTAAGTCTAAGATTAGGGGACATGGGATAAAACTTGGGTTTGTTGTTGGTTTTTAGGGTTTTGCTTTCCTTTCTATACGCTTGAGGGACATGAGAAAAAAAACTTGGGTTTTGTTAGTTTTTAACTAAATAGCAATTGTTGTGCCTATATAAAAATGTCATATACCACGTTTTGGATTGATGGCAAAGATGCATGCTGACTAATCTTTAT
This sequence comes from Spatholobus suberectus, assembly GCA_004329165.1. Lineage (NCBI taxonomy): Eukaryota > Viridiplantae > Streptophyta > Magnoliopsida > Fabales > Fabaceae > Spatholobus > Spatholobus suberectus. The sequence goes on from CM014732.1 coordinate 71,070,083, forward strand.
TTCTAAAATACAATTTGTTCCTTCTGATAGTGTTTGATTGTTTTTAGGTCCCACATGTATTATAAAAAGGTTAATTATGATGTGTTTACTTTGGAACCAATATTGGGTTAACTATGAGCTCTCATTCTTGAGAAAAATTTCAAAGAAAGTGATTATGCATGTGTTTTTGACAAAGTAGAGATTTGCATTGGCTTATTTTACAATCAAATTTAAATTTAAGAGTGCAGAATTGGTGGGTTGCTATTTTTGAACTTGACCTGAATTTTGGATAATTGACCTGAATTGACTTCTTTCATCTTTTGAGTAAGCTTGTAGCAATATACCTAAGTATGCATACTAACTAATCTCTATTTATAAGATATAATCTATACTTTTAGTGTTACTATTTCAATATCTTTGACCTAATTTGAAGTTTAACTTCCATTGCCACTTTTCTTTGCCTTCTTCATTCCCATATCTTTACTAATATTTCAATGGGACAATTAATCCCTGTTAGTGCATTATTTTCCTCCATTATTATTTACAGTTTGATATATAAGTAGTTGGAATTATTTCATTCTTTTTCATTTGTATGCAGAGATATATATTCCACTTACTATGGTAATTAAACTTTAATTTATACATGTTCTCTGCAGTCCTTTGGAGTTTGCTGGTGCTCTTTTGGCTAATTGACCTGACCTGACTTCCATCATCTTTTGAGTAAGCTTATAGTAATATAGCCGAATATGCATGTTGACTAATCTCTGTTTTCTAAGATATAGTATGTACCTTCAATGTAATATCAAGTGGCAATTAATTAAAAATATCAAGTGAATCATTATCGTGTGCTAATCTAATCATTACTTTAATTTTTCAAGTAATTAGAGGTTAATCACAAATTAATGGAAGAGCTTATAATTATAATATGGACTTAGTAGTTAGTAAAACAAGTCATATAGCTTAATTATATATGATTGTATCATTAAAATTTGTACAAGTTTTAATAGAAAAATATTTTAAAATTATAGAAAAATATAAAAGAACCTAACTTACTTGCCATTTTTCTTTGCCTTCTTCTTTTCTATACCCATGTCTTCTTCTTTGCTGTATCTTTTCCATTTGTATACAGATAGATATATTTCACTTACCATGTTAACTAAACTTTACTTTCTAAATCCTTTCTGCAGTCCCTTGGTGTTCATTGGTGCTCTTTTGTGAACTTGACCTGACTTCCTTCATCTTTCGAGTAAGCTTATAGTTATCATTACTTTAATTTTTCAAGTAATTAGAGGCTAATCACAAATTAATGTAAAGACTTATAATTATATTATGGAAATCCTATTACATGTAATTAGAAGGATGTTATTTTATAGGTAAGATTATGCAAATAAAGATAGGTACATTTGTAACATAGCCTATATAAGGGTATCTATTAAACAGTTCTGTTATTCAAATAAATATGTCTTTTGTGAGTTTAAAAAAAATAGTATGATTATTTCACTTATGATTATTGCCTAATCCATTCTTTTGCAAAGTAGAATTTTTGAAACTCAATTGAATTCCCCATTAGAGAAACCAATTTGCTAATAGGTTGACAAAGAAAATTGAAGGGAAAAAAATTAACATAAAGACAGGCTTAATAGCAGTAGTAGTAAATTTTGGTGTTACTATAATTTCTTTCCTTTGAAGATTAAAATAATAGCCACTTTCAATTTGAGTTGAAATTTGGGGAGGTTCTGCTGGTCTCCACTTAATTGCAATACAAGAAGTGGTAATGAATGTAGTTCTACTATTTAATGAACCATCTGATATTTTGAGAGAATCAATTGAGCTTTTTGATGAATATAAGATGATATGGTAAATATTAACTTAGTAATTAGTAAAACAAGTCATATAGCTTAATTATATACAATTGTATCATTAAATCAATTTGTATAAGTTTTTATATAAAATATTGTAAAATTATAGAAAAATATAAAAGAACCTAACTTACTTGCCATTTATCAAAATTCTAATTTAAAGTAACATGAATTTAATGAATTAATCCTAACTCACACAAGCTGGCAAAATGGATATATAGGATCTAAAAACATCTGAATGTACCTGAATATGCATGCAAACTAGTCTCTGTTTACAAGACATAGTTTGTACCTTCAGTGTTACTATTTCAATGTCTTTGACCTAATTTGAAGTTTAACTTCCACTGCCACTTTTCTTTGCCTTCTTCATTCCCATATCTTTACTAATATTTCAATGGTACAATTAATCCCTGTTGGTGCATTATTTTCTTCCATTATTATTTACGGTGCATGCCTTTTTTGATATATATAAGTAGTTGGAATTATTTCATTCTTTTTCATTTGTATGCAGAGAGATATATTCCACTTACTATGGTAATTAAACTTTAATTTATACATGTTTTCTACAGTCCTTTGGAGTTTGCTGGTGCTCTTTTGGCTAATTGACCTAAAACTGACTTCCGTCATCTCTTGAGAGTAAGCTTATAGCAATATACCTGAATATGCATGCTGACTAATCTCTGTTTCTAAGATACAGTTTATACCTTCAGTGTTACTAATGTCACTTTATTTGTTTTTAGATCCTATATATTATATAAAAAAGGTTAACTATGGTGTGTTTACATTGGAACCAATATTAGGTTAATAAAGTCAAATCTCAAATGTGAGTTACAAGGACCTCCATTTGTTTTTATACACAATATAAAAAATTCCTTAAACACGTCAGGAATATAATTAAAGGGAGAAAATGGAGTTTGAAATTTGAGATTTTTGGGATAGGCTTGACCAAAGCAAAAAATAGTACAAAAAAAATGTAAAGGGTGTATTTGGTCTTGAAAGTAAGGGACCTCCAATAAGTTTTGTTAGTCATAAGAAAACATTGGAAACAGTTCTTTGCTAAGCATGTATTAAAATTTTAAAATCACACTATAGATGGAGAATATATATGCAAGAGTAAGACAGATATATATATTAAATAGAATATTTATACATTTTTTCATATAAATAAATAGATATAATATAAAATTTAGAATTACATAAATAAGATATTTATATTTGCTATAATATAATGAAGAAAAAATATATAATATTTCTACATGTTTTCATTTCAAAAATTAAATTAACCATATTTAATGATCCTTTCATATTTTGGCAACTTAATGTCATTAATAGGATATTAATTTTTTGTTATAAAATATCATAGACATTCTTTACCTTCTTTTCCTCTTTCTTCTACTTATTATTTCTATGTCCTATTTTTATACTTCTTTTTCATGCAACATGTATCTTAGGAATCCTAACACTTACTTAATGGAGATCTTTTTGTTGTGAGCCTCTAATTAGGTAATTTGTCTTTGTCACAACATTATTATGACCCTGAAAGCTTTTTTTTTTTTTTAAATTTTGCTCATCAATTATGTTTTGAGAAAAAAATATTACTAAATGATCCATGTCATTTTAAAAAGATGTACAAAGTTTCAAGAAGAATAAACTTGATAATCAATTATAAAATTTCATTAACACAACATAGAGACCTTACTTCTTATGTATTATTTAATATCGGTTGAGGAAGACCTTACTTTTTTATTTATCAATTTTTCTTATTGAATGGTTAGTTATTCCACTGTTATAGCTCCATAAAAATACCATGTTTTGGATTTAATATTTCCATATTGAATTCACACCTATTCAATAAACATACTCACCCCATAGTGCTTTCTTATACATATTTAGTTTCACAACTATGTCATGTAAATTCAACAATATCAAAGAGATAAATGACACAAAAGAAACATGGAAGCTTGTAGTTAGAATTACATCTCTTTGTTGTATCCATACCCCTCCAAAACTAGGGTTGATTGAATTGGTCTTAATGGATGCAAAGGTATTATTATTTTTTTCATGTTGGGTTTTGACTTAAATATATTGGTTATTTATATGAAAGTTATTTACCTTTGTTGCATTCTCATAAATTAGGGCCATAAGATACAGGTAGTGGTCAAAAATCCTGAGATGGTGACATGGAAGTCAAAGTTGAAAGAAAATAATACCTATGTTATGCAGAATTTTGATGTATTGTGTAATGAGGGACAATATAAGGTCTGTGACCATCCATTCAAGCTGCAATTCACGAGCGGTACAACCCTCAAACAACAAGATCTTCCTGAAATTCCTCTTAATGTATATCAATTTAAGAAGTTTAATGACATACTTAGTGGCAATTCGTGTACTGATCTATTAGTAGGTAAAGTTTAGATACTACATTCGCTCTGTTTTTATATTTCAATACGCATATAATAAGCATAAAATATTAATATGCATAAAATTTTTATTTGTATAAATGTGATTGGAGCTTTACATGAAATTGTGCATTCCCAACCTAACTCAAATCTAAAGAAGGTTGTATTTACCATGAAAGATCTTAGGTAATATGATTGACTATATTTTTTATAACAATTAGTTCCTTATTTTTTTGTGTTGCACCTATTATAACATTTCTTCACTTAGCTCAATGACATTGTAGTGGTGATATGATTTCCTGTACTCTTTGGGAAGAATATGCCTCCAAATTGCTGAGTTTTTACGAAAGGCATGATTTTGGTCCAATTGTTATCATCTTGACACATGCAAAGATTAAGGAACAATAAGGTTAAAACAATATGTTACACCTAATTCTTATCTATTTTGTATATTCCTATATTATTTAGATGTTATAACATGGTAAAGTTCATTTATATGTTAGGAACATATCCTGCATCAATACAAAACACACATTATGGTTCCAAACTGTTGATTAATGAAAATGTTGTAGAGATACAACAGTTCAAAAACAGGTATAGATTCCTTAGTAGTGATGAAGATAGTTATGTAAATTTTTTATAGTATTAATAGAATTAAAAATGTGAGAGAAATTATTGTAGCTTGGATTCAAATCAAGGTGATGAATCATATAGTCAAAGGCTCAGCCAAATGTCTGCATGCTCTCAATTTTCTGAACAAGACAATTTTATGTATAAAGCACATGTGAAGAGTATTTTCGAGATCAATGGTCTTATCTAGGTATCTTTTAAATTCATTTACTTAACAAAAAAGATGAATCGTTTAATAATTTATTGTTCTAATTGCCTTAATTCTTCAAATTGTGAGCAGGAAACAACTTGTGTGACTGTTGGGACAGTTGGAAAATTCGTTGTTGGCAAAAGTGGATGGAGCTATGAAGGGTGCTCTAAATGCAATAAAAAAGCTGAATAGGAAAATGCGCCATTCACATGTAAATGTGGGAAACATAATGAGAAATCTATTCCAAGGTTTTTTTTTTTTGGCCATTTTGGATTAATATCACTAGACACTCTGATCTTATATGTTGATTCTAATATCTTTATGATTTTTTTAATAGGTATAGATTGGAGATCATGGTCTATCATAAAAAAGACCGTGCAAAGTTTGTCTTGTGGGATCGTGAATGTGTTGAACTTATAGGGAAGTCAGCTCTTGATCTTAAAAAACAAATGATTGAAGTATGCACATGATAATTATTGATGCACCTATCTATTTAGCCTTTTTATTTATGTTATTTATGTTAGTCTAAATATTTTACACTTTTGTGATATTATTTATTAAGGAGGGTGAAGAAGATCCATTGGCTTATCCAGAACCCCCTGATGAAATATTATGAAGGACTTTAGCGTTTAGGATCAAGATGCAACCAAGTTTTAGCGGTTCATCTGTACTCAAGGTGTCTGAGAATGCACAATTGATTCAATCAGTAATGGAGTAATTTGCACCTGATGAGGTATACAAACTCCAAACTATATCAATTATGAAAACTTATTATTACTTTTAATACTGTGGTTTTTTTTATTAGGATACATGCACAGTTGAAAAGGGAAAGTCTATGGAAAATGAACATGTTCAATATAACACTGTAAGGGAGAATGAACATGTATTATTTTTAGTTTCATAATTTGTGATGGTTGAAACTTGATACATGTTCATTTGTTTGTGCAGCAATCTTTATTTGTAACAACAGATCATGATCCTGATGTGCTAGCTTTTGTTACTCCTGCCAAGAGAGTATCATCTGAGATGCAGTTTGATGGCCTCCTCCTTACTCAAGATTTGACATCTACTCAGTTGTCATCTACAAAGATGACAAAACAGTTCAAAACGGAGTAAAAGATCATTACTTGATCTTTCTCCGACTCTCTGGTGTACCTCTTTTTTTTTGGCATGGGATGGAGTGTTGGAGACCACCCTCTACTTTGTTGTTTACCACAAATCTTGCTTTGTGGTACAAGCATGTAAGCACTTTGCTGTATTTTTTCTTTTGCTACTCTATCAAATACTATACCAATTTTAATTAGAGATAATGGCTTCATGGATATTTGTCATTCTGTTGTTGCATACTGGATCAATCTTAAATTAGAGATAATGCTTCATGGATCAATCTTTTTTTAGGTATGAATCAATATTCTTTGGGTGTGAATCAATGTTTATAAAGGTAAAGAATCCGAAGTATTAGAAAAAGACTATATTTGCAATGAAAAAAATAAAGTTAAAGCAGCAACGAGAAAGGTTGGGCATAGAGTGAAGAAAAGAAAAGTAAAGCATTTGGTTAAGTCATAGGAGTTAGATATGATATGTATCCAAGAAATAAAATAGGGATGGTAGATAGGAATTTCTGTGCTTCCATGTATTTGGGGGTGCGGACAATTTTGAGGCTTAAGAAGGAAGAAACCGAAGGTTATTAGTATTATGGAAGATTCATATTTTTTTTTTGTCAAAGACATTTTTCTTGCAAATCATTTTATTAGAGTGGAGGGATTGTGAATGGATGTTTCTGTTATCTATGCACCTTGTGATTCTACAGGTAAAAAAATCATGTGGCAAGAAATTTGTAAAAATATGAAAAAATGAAGAGGAGATAGTTAGTGGTTGAAGATTTTAAACTTAGACTGTTTGTCAAAGGTTGTAGCCTGATTCATATAAGGTCTAAGAGGACACATATATCATACTAGTGGCAGGAATTACGTTCTAAACATTTTAATACATGCGGCATAAAGGACTAAACACAATCATGGTCTGCAAGTTAAGTTAAGACAATCCCTTTTGATTAAAAATACCAAAGTCACCACGAAATAGTATCCGCCTTATACAAATACCTTATGGTCTATGTATAAGAGCATTTTGTTACTTCTCTGCAATTAAAGAAGAGTTACATAATTTTGCTTTTGCTTTTAAATATATATGTGTGTATACGTTCCTTACACAAATGTGCTCTTATGTGGCAGACGAGGTGTTCCAAGTTCTAATATCAAGTGCCAGTTAATTAAAAATATCAAGTGAATCATTATCATGTGCTAATCTAATCATTACTTTAATTTTTCAAGTAATTAGAGGCTAATCACAAATTAATGCAAGTGCTTATAATTATATTATGGAAATCCTATTAGATGTAATTAGATATTTTATAGGTAAGATTATGCAAATAAATATATGTACATTTGTAACATAGCCTATATGAGTTTACATATAAAGGTCTTGAATTTATATTGACAAATTAAGGTAAAATTATGAGAAAGAAAAATATAGATTATGGTTGCATGGAGTTGAAGTTGAGGGTATCTATTGAACAGTTCTGTTATTCAAATAAATATGTCCTTTGTGAGTTTAAAAAATAATAGTATGATCATTTCGCTTATGATTATTACCTACTCCATTCTTTTGCAAAGTAGGATTTTATTCACTCAATTGAATTCCCCATTAGAGGAACCAATTTGCTGACAGGCTAACAAAGAAAATTGAAGGGAAAAAAATTAACATGTGGACAGACTTAATAGCAGTAGTAGTAAATTTTGGTGTTATTATAATTTCTTTCCTTTGAAGATTCAAATAACAGCCACTTTCAATTTGGGTTGAAATTTGGGGAGGTTCTGTTGGTCTCCACTTAGTTGCAATACAGCCAATGGTAGTGAACGTGGTTCTTCTATTTAATGAACAATTTGATATTCTGAGAGATCAATTGAGCTTTTCAATGAATATAAGATGGTATAGTAAATATTAACTTAGTAGTTAGTAAAACAACTCATATAGCTTAATTATATATGATTTTGTATAAGTTTTTATATAAAAATATTGTAAAATTATAGAAAAATATAAAAGAACCTAACTTACTTGTCATTTATCCAAATTCTAATTTAAAGTAACATGAATTTAATGAAATAATCCTAACTCACACAAGCTAGCAAAATGGATATCAAGATCTAATAAAACACCTATATCTATACCACTAAAGATAAGAGAGCACACAATACCACGTGGCATACAATGGGAAGAAATATTATATTACTTAAATAAACAATATTACGATTAAGTTTAAAAGTTTAGATATTTTTTATATTATTTAAAAAAATATTATTTAATAAATAAATACCTTGCAATAAAAAATAAATGAACAACATATATTTAGGTGTGCAAAATTCAAAACTTAATTTTTCAATTTTTACAGTCATTATAAGCCCAAAATAGCTCCTGGTGCATAAAAAATGAACCAAGTAAATCAACAATGAATAGTTTAGATAGATTTTACTTTTATTGAATAGAATCGTTATATGTTTTGATAGTTTTATAAGTTATATATGGCTATTTATTTTATAATTTTGAATTATACATTTATTATATCTTTTTTTATTTTTTTTAGAGATTACAGGTATTTTCTACGATAAGTGTTTGTACTCAAGTCCAATAAGACAACTATGGCTCAAGTCGGATAAGACTACTATGGCAGCAAAATTAACGCCATTATATATTCAAGACTCGAAGTTGACACTACTAGATTAGCTAGAACAATTGTGTCAGTTGATCTACACGTTTGGTAATTATTTTTTTCATATTACAATATTACATTAAGGTGGAAGACTTATAATAATAATAATAATAATAATAGTAATAGTAACAGTAATAGTAATAGTAACAGTATTTTCTAATTTTAATATAAATCTAAAAAAGTTATTGAAGTTACTTGTACTGGAGGAGCCATCTATTGCAAGTAAAGACGATAGCTGTCAGAAGGAATGAAAACTTAGGCGATCTAAAAGCTTAAGCGAGAGAAATCTCATTTTCACATTGAAGCAAGAACAACATTTGAAAGGGAATCCAATCTTGCTCAATGATGCATGCGGCCACCCTTGTGATTGTGATAAATTGCACATTGGTTCGAGTCTCTTCTCCTGTTTTACTTGATATTGACACAATGAAAGCCGATTTGCACTCCTATTTTTCTTAAGCGGTCTATGTTCTAAATCCTATTTTATTCGCAATAGTTAGTCTTAATGCTTTCATCTCTCACTAACTTGTGTGTGTTTTGTTTTTGTGTCCGAGGGGATTCTATTCTAGAGATTGTGATGTTTGTTGAAGAAGTGGTTTTCGTCAACTATAAAGCAGACACTCAGTTAGGCTTGCGTTTGGAGCAAACTGAACTATAATTGTGCTCTAGGAAAAAAAGCAAAAGAAGTGCTGAAATTGAAATTTAAGCAACAGTCATGCTAGCTGGGCCTTCCGTTCGTGCCTAACACATGGTAAGACCAGATTCACTTCAAGAAAGCTATTGAGTCTCATTAGCTACTCTAAAAAGGTAATAAAAACTATATGTGACCTTATAATTATTTCTACTATTTTGTCTCTTTGTTACAACATAAGTATGTGTTTGCATTGGCTTCTTTTACAATCAGCCTTGGCATAGTTTACAATTAGCGTTAAATCTAACAGTGCAAAATAAGTGGGTTGCCATTTCTGAACTTGACCTGGACATACAACTATCAACCTTAAACATTGTTTGTATTAATCGATGTTAGTGAGTACTGTTGTCTATATGAAAGCCATGACCCTAGAGGGGCATTAATCTCATATCATCCTAACTTGTGCAAACTAATCTTAAGTTAGTAGCTTATTTTTACACATAACGGTGTTAGTGAGTAGTTACTTTCTAAATCCTTTGTGCAGTTCCTTGGTGTTCATTGGTGCCCTTTTGGCAACTTCACCTACTCCATTCTTTTGCAAAGAGGATTTTATTTACTTAATTGAATTCCCCGTTAGAGGAACCAATTTGTTGATAGACTGACAGACTTAATAGCAGTAGTAGTAAATTTTGGTGTTACTATAATTTCTTTCCTTTGAAGATTTAAATAACAACCACTTTCAATTTGAGTTGAAAAATTGGGGAGGTTCTATTAATTTCCACTTAGTGGCAACATAAGAAGTGGTAATGAACATGTTTATGTTATTTAATGAACCATCTGATATTTTGAGGGGATCAATTTAGCTTTTTGATGAATATAAGATGGTATAGTAAATATGAACTTAGTAGTTAGTAAAACAAGTCATATAGCTTAATTATATATGATTATGTCATTAAATCAATTTGTATAAGTTTTAATATAAAAATATTGTAAAATTATAGAAAAATATAAAAGAACCTAACTTACCTGCCATTTTATACCTTTGCCTTCTTCTTTCCTGTACCTTTTCCATTGTATGCAGATAGATATATTCTACTTACCATGTTAACTAAACTTTACTTTCTAAATCCTTTCTGCAGTCCTTTGGTGTTCACTGGTGCTTTTTGGCAAGTTGACCTGACTTCCTTCATCTTTCGAGTAAGCTTATAGTAAAATTCTTGAATATGCATGCTGACTAATCTTTGTTAAATTCCTACTTGATTTGCCTTTGTTCTTTAAAGTCCCTTGCTCCTAAGAAAACATGCATATGTAATCTATAAGGACTGTTTCTACAATACAATTCAATGATACCACTTGATTTGTGTTTAGGTCCCACATATGTTATAAAAAGGTTAAGTTACCTGACATTTTTCTTTGCCTTCTTCTTTCCTATACTTTTGTCTTTTTCTTTATTATACCTTTTCCATTTGTATGCAGATAGATATATTCCATTTACCATGTTAATTAAACTTTACTTTCTAAATCCTTTCTGCAGTCCTTTGCTGTTCATTGGTGTTTTTTTGGCAACTTGACCTGACTTTCTTCATCTTTCGAGTAAGCTTATAATAATATTCCTGAATATGCATGATGACTAGTCTTTGTTAAATTCCTACTTGATTTGCCTTTGTTCTTTAAAGTCCTTTGCTCCTAAGAAAACATGCATATGTAGTCTATAAAGACTGTTTCTACAATACAATTCAATGATACCACTTGATTTGTTTTTAGGTCCCACATATGTTATAAAAAGGTTAACTATGGTGTATTTAGTTTGGAACCAAACTTAGATTAATAAGGTCAAATCTCAAATGTGGTTCAAGTATTAATGCACCAAATATATGTGTGAAAAGTTCCCTCCACCACATCAAGATGGACAGCTTTGGTTTTCTTTTGGGATCTTTACATCACATTGTGATTTGATTATTAGTGTGATTCCATCTCCATTTTTAATTAGATTATTATTATTTCCTGAGAAATTGTGATTTGATGATTAAAAATATACTTTCCAGTTTTATGATCAATAATACATGCCTCCTACCTCATAGCTCATGGTGTTGACTTTTCCAATTCTTTCTTTTTAGAAAAAAAAAATGTTGTAAGATGTCTAATATTATCTTAGTTGTTCTATTGATTTTTCTCCACAGCATGGATAAAGAACAAAACATAAAAAAGGATGCTACAACAGAAGCGCGTTTAAAAGAAAATCTATTTTATGGGAAAAACATGTATACAGATGTAGAAGTGGAAGTGAAAATCAACACTTACATCTTCCACCAAACAATGGTATGATTAAGTTATTATATACTATAAATGATCAAAAATTTTATATTCTTATAGTGATTTCTCAAATTTGGTATCTTATTTGGCTAATGGCATAGCGAGTCCTGTCCATACTGCTGCCATGTGTATGGATGTTGTAACATCCTGGGCGCTGACGAGGGCGGGGAGTGATCGCCGGTGCAAAAGAGATGAGGCACGGACAATGAGCGGCTCCTGGCAGGCTTCTAGCGGGAGGGGTACATGAATGAATCGAATACACACCCGAACGAGAGGGATCCAGAGGCTGTGTAGGTATGGGACTGTACAGTTGAGGATAGCTTAAAGGAATTAATAAGTGCTACCTATACCAACAAGATGCATCTACTTTTCGGTAGCCCATCACTTAAGAACTCCATAGTTAAGCGTGCTTGACTTGGAGCAATTTAGGGATGGGTGACCTACTGGGAAGTTTCCCGGGAAGCGTGTGAGTGAGGACAAAGCACGCTGAAAAGTCTTGTGTTGGTTTGTGGGGACAGTCACAGATCCTGCAAGCGGCCGGGCGTTACAGATGTTGCTGGAAATGAAGTTGTAAAAGATCAAGAAATAGGACGCCACTGTCTGACATCACTTCTTGTGTCCTTAATGAGAGGAACCAGAGCAACACTCAATTGAATAACAAGTTCAACTCTAATTCCTGCATATATACTTAGTCAAGTGCTAACCAACACCCATCACAAAGAACAAGGAGAGCGATTCATATTGATTCGTTAGGTGTTAATCTAATGAACAAATTTTTTGAGATGAATCAAAATTTAGCCAGTGACGATGATGTAGACAATCCTTGCAATGTAGCTTCCTCTTCATCATACCAAAATATATCCATGCCAACATCATGGCATCCTTTGAGAGCAAGTACACATGTTATTAGAGAAGAAGCATATGCTTCACTTGAAGATGCAAAAAATCGTTCTGGTATTGATGTTGACCCAATTGAAGGTAACAAAAACAAATCTATTCAAGGATTTAGTGGAGAATTTAAGTATATTTAGACTTTATACTGAAATTATATGAACATTTAATATTCTATTTCAATAGGCTTAAGTTCTAATAGCGACTTAAGTTCTGATGAAGAAGAAATATATGGTAATGACAATCCTACAAAGCCTGCCAATCTTAGTCAAGGTATTGTATGATATATTATAATATGCATGATAATGACCATTGTGTACTACTTATTAACATTTTATTTACTTTATAGGATATTTTGATATTGGAGATCCACTCATTCAATGTGAACATTGTCAAGCCTATATGTGGTACCAAGAAAGATTGCAAAAACATAAACACACTTCATCTCCTAAGTATCATCTTTGTTGTGGTGGCGGAAAAGTTCAACTACCACTTTTGAACACTCCGCCTACCTTGCTTCAACATCTACTATTTGATAATGATTCAGCTGATAGCAAGAATTATCAATAGCATATCCGAGTTTATAACATGATGTTTGCATTCACATCACCTGGGGCAAAACTTGATAGGTCAATTAGCGATGGTAGAGGACCACCATCTATTAGGATACAAGGTCAATCATGCCATCAAATTGGTAGTCTATTACCTATGCCTGGTCATGCTCCAAAGTATGCACAACTTTACATTTATGACACTGAACATAAGATACAAAATGGGCTTCAAGGATTACGGTGTGTACATATATTTTAGAGTAAAATTTTTTATGCATACTATAACATAGAGTGATTTTACATGATATCTGATAATTAGTATCTAACCAAAATATGTTTGTTTATTGATTCATAGGAACCAAAGCCACATAAATCCACAAATTGTGTGCAAATTGTTGGCCATGCTAGATCAATATAACGTACATGCAAAATCCTTTAGGATGGCTAAGGAAAGATTACAAGCTGGACTTGTGCATGATCTAAGGCTAAAGCTTATTTCTGATAGAGCTACTGTTTCAGAAGTGGCTGCTCTTATTGTTGGTGATGTTGACACGGCATCAAAAAGAGATATAATTATGCAGACACAAAGTGGTGAACTTCAAAGAATAGATGAGTTGCATGCAAGCTATTTGGGTTACCAATACCCCCTTTTATTTCCTTATGGTAAGGATGGGTAAAAGCATGATGTGCTTCATAGAGATAGAAGTATTTCTAAAGCCGTAAAAAGAATCGACTTACAATAAGAGAATGGCTTTGTTTTAGACTCTAATCCAGAAAAAATGAGGCACAAACTTTACTGAGATCAAGAAGACTCTTTCAGCAATTTGTGGTAGATGGTTATACTATGATGGAGTCAAAAAGACTATCTTTTATCAGGAGAAACCAATCAAAACTAAGAGTTGATAAATACATTAGTTTGAATCAGTCAAATCACAATGTTCAATCTCAAGGATCAAACAAAGGCAAAAGAGTCATATTACCTTCCACTTTTGTGGGAAGTCGTAGATATATGGATCAATTATACTTTGATGGTATGGCAATTTGTAGCTTTGTTGGCTTTCCTGATTTATTTCTGACATTTACATGCAATCCTAACTGGCCAGAAATTTAAAGGTTACTTGGACCGATGGATTTGAAACCACAGGATCGTCCTGATATAGTATCAAGGGTCTTTAAAATAAAATTTGACGAGCTGTTAATAGATTTGAGGAAAAAGCATGTCTTTGGGAAAGTACTTACATGTATGTTTCATATTTGATCATACACAAAAATTTATTTCATTACTTCTTGGTGGCCATTGCAATGTCATTTTAGTAATATGAATTTTTTCACTATTTACTTTCAGATATGTACACAATTGAGTTTCAAAAAAGGGGGTTGCCACATGCACACATGCGTATCTTCCTACATCCATCTAACAAGTACCCTATTACTGAGGATATTGACAAAATAATTTCAGCAGAAATACTAGATCAAGAAGGCGAGAAATTGTTATACAACTTAGTGAAAACTCACATGATCCATGGTCCATGTGGTTCTGCCAATAACTCATCGCCATGCATGAAAGATGGCAAGTGCTCTAGGTACTATCCCAAGAAATTCCAAAGCTTAACAATTGTTGACCAAGCTGGTTATCCTGTTTATAGGAGAAGAGATAATGGAAATACAATTGAAAAAAATGGTGTTTCTCTTGACAATCGTCATGTTGTCCCTTACAATCCAAAGTTGTTATTAAAGTATCAAGCACATATTAACATGGAATGGTGTAATCAAAATACTTCGATCAAATACTTATTCAAGTACATCAACAAAGGATATGATCGAATTACAGCTGTTATTGTTCCGACACAAGATGAAGGAGCATCTCATGGTGAGAACATTGACGAGATTAAACAATATCTTGATTGCAGGTATGTGTCACCGTGCGAGGCATGTTGGAGAATTTTTTCTTTTCCAATTCATGGTAGGTCACCAGCAGTTGAAAGGTTGTTCTTTCACCTTCCAGATGAGCAATCTGTGTACTTTAATGATCACAATGACATTGATTCAATGCTTTCAAAACTAAGTGTTAAAGAATCAATGTTTACATCTTGGATGCAAGCAAATAATACATACTCTGAAGGTAGAAATTTGACTTATGCACAATTCGTTTCAAGATTTGTCTATGTACCTAGCAAAAGGTGTTGGAAACCACGAAAGAAAGGTTATACTATTGGTAGACTTATATGGGTTCCTCCAAGTACTGGTGAGCTATTCTATTTAAGAATGATACTAACTGTAACAAAAGGACCACGTAGCTATGAAGACATTAGAATTGTTGCCCATATCCAATATTCAACTTTTAGAGAAGCATGTTTTGCAATGGGATTGCTTGAAGATGATAAAGAATACATTGAAGCTATAAGAAAAGCTAAGGACTGGGGATCAGGTCACTACTTAAGAAAATTATTTGTCACAATGCTTTTATCAAGTAGTATTAATAGGCCTGAGCATGTGTGGGAACAAACTTGGCAATGGTTAGCGGATAGAATTCTTTATGATCAAAGAAAATTGTCCAATATCCAAGGTACACATATTCCGTCATATTTTGTTTTACACATACAAGTCATATTTCTTGGGTTAAAATAGTAAATACTTATCAAATTGCATTTCTTCTCTTTTTAGATTTGCAGCTTAGCGATCAAGAGTTGCAAAATTTAACTCTATTAGAGATTGAGAAGTTTTTGCAACAAAATAGAAAAAGTCTAAAAGACTATCCATCAATACCATATCCAAAAGGATATATCACAAGTCAATTAGGGAATAGACTTATATACACAGAACGTGATTATGATATGCCTGATTTACATGATCAGTTTCAGAATTTATTTAGTTCTCTTACAGGTAATATAATTGACATTGACTTTACTACAACATTACTTAATTTGTTGATTAAGATTTCATAATATACACTAATTTATTGGAATATTTTAAATACTTTTACAGATGAGCAAAGAGGTATATTTGACACAATCATGCAAGTTGTGAACAACCAACAAGGAGGAATGTTTTTTCTATATGGTTATGGTGGTACTGGGAAAACTGTCATGTGGAAAACTTTAGCTTCTACCTTACGTTCTCAACATCATATTGTATTAACTGTCGCATCTAGTGGCATAGCATCTCTATTATTACCTAGAGGTAGAACAGCACACTCAAAGTTTGCTATCCTTGTTCCTACACTAGAGAACTCAACATGCAATATTCATCAAGGGAGTGAACTTGCGGAGCTATTGAAACTAACAAAGTTGATAATATGGGATGAAGCTCCAATGGCCATAAATTTTGTTTCGAAGCATTGGACAAAAGTTTGAGAGACATCATGGGTTTTGACAATAATACATTTTCTCCATTTAGAGGAAAAGTAGTTGTGTTTGGAGGAGACTTTAGGCAAATTCTACCAGTCATTCCAAGAGGAAGTCGTTCTGACATTGTCCATGCAACAATCAATGCTTCATATCTTTGGGATTATTGTCAAGTATTAACCCTCACAAAAAATATGCGTCTACAATATGGTTTGGATAATACTAGTGCAACAGAACTAGAGAATTTTCACAATGGATATTGGACGTGGGAGATGGAAAAATATCTGAGCCAAATGGTGGTTATGCATCAATCAAAATTCCAAATCATTTTTTGATTACAAATTTTAATGATCCCATAGATGCTATAGTTCGAAGCACATATCCTAATTTAGTAGAGCAATACAAAAATGAAGATTTTTTGCAGTCTAGAGCTATTTTGGCATCAACAATTGAAGTTGTTAATCAAATCAATGACTATGTTCTTTCTTTGATTCCAGGTGATTTATTCAATATGTTGTTTTTATTCTTTATTGATATCATATTATAGTCAATTTCAGTTGTTATATAAGTCAATTATAATGATCTTTGGTAAATGTAGGTGACAAAAAAGAATATCTAAGCTCAGATTCTGTTGACAAATCAGAAGCAGTTGAAACCCAAGTATTTGAAGCATTGACCCTTGAATTTCTAAGCTCTCTTAGAACATCAGGTCTTCCTAATCATAAGATAAAACTAAAGGTTGGAACTCCAGTAATGCTATTAAGAAATTTAAACCAGTTTGTGTGTAATAAAATATTGCAATCAAGTGTGATAACTGGCAGACATTAGTAGTTTCAATTGTGATCCCCATTCTTTTAATGCATAGTTTTATTATTACTTTCAGTTGTATTGCATATTTGACACCTCCTGTATATTATGCATATCTTTTTTTTTTTCATTATGTATCCAGTTATTACAACAAAAATCTATGCATTCCTTTAAACTTCAAATGATACACTGTCATGCTTTACTTTGCTTTTGTTGTTGTTGTACTTTAGTATATTACCTTTTGTTGGAATGAGCTTTATTTTATTGACAAGAATATTAAGTTCTTTGGTTTTATGACTGTGTAAGAAATGCGTGTGTGAATTATAAATTTTTTATATTTTTTTTAATTTGAATGATCTGAAATCTTTTATTTTTTTATTTTCCAAAATTTGATGCATACACAATATGGATGCTATAAAAAAAGTTGTAGATAGTTGAAGCTTAGCCAAATTTTTTTGCATATGTATGGTGCATGACTACTGCTAAGGTACAAAAGAATTGAGATTGTGAATATCTTATACCCTTTCCATTCCTTTAAGTTAGTCTTCTCTGTTGTTGTGATAAAATTAATTAGTACATGCACAAATTGAGAGGGGCAATTAGCTAATGTTAGATTGACCAGATAATGCCTTAGTATGATCGTTAAGTTCCACATAAGGTTTCTATTATGACATTCTTTCATATAAATTGAATACTTTGGGTCATTTTCTATTAATGTTGGATTGCCAAGTGGAACAACTTTGTGACAACTGGGGGAATGAATTCAGCTATTCTAATTACTTTGGTTTATTGTAACAACTATTTATTTTGGAGCCATTCCAGTATTTACTTTCGTTTATTGTATATACAATCTTAACTATCCCCTTAAATGATTATTCTTAAAGTTAGATTATTGTGATACAAAAGACTCTTGCTAAAAAAAAAAACCAAAAAGTTCCATTGCTTTTTCCCCAAGTGTCATATTCTACATCTGTGTTTTACCGTGATAGCCATATACATTTGATTGCTTGACTCTATAGTCCCCACACATTAATATCCACTGCTAGGTACTTTTTTTTTCATTGTCTTTTTCTAAAGTGCAAAGATTTCATTCACCAAACATTCTATTTTGCTTTGTTTTATTAAATACCTAATATGTAATATAATTAGTGGACATATACTAAAATAAATCATGAAGCACATGAGTTTCTTGCATTTTTTTTTTTTTTTGCTCCCAATAAGAAAATGTTATCAAAATATTTTCTAAGCAATATTGTTTGTACAATTAAAATTCTTGAGTAAATTCTATTTACCCGTTGATAGCTACTTAAAATTATTTAATTTGTTGGAATTTATTTGATACTATTGCTTAAGTAAAATCAAATATCTGTTGATGTAAATACATACACATGCCACTTGTGAATATACATATAAACAAATAAGACCTGTGCGAAGGCACGGGTAACTTACTAGTTGTTTTGAAACTCACCGAAATAAAGAAAACTTAAAAAAAATATTGATGGGACATGTCATGTAAGTGGGTTTATTGGACTGTGTACAATTGATAGCGTGCTGTAGGGGATAGGTGACTGAATGGACAAACGATGGGTTATGTGGTTGGACACATTGGTTTGTGTAATGAGTTCATGATAATAATAAAAACATTAAGAAAACACCTGTAGCGGAATCGAGCCTATGACTTTTGATTCATAAATTCACGTTAGCCACTGAACTAGGACACATTTTGAACAACTTTTGAACATGTCTTAATATATATAATATATAGATATTAAATTTTAAATATTATATCGATTCATGCGGTTTAACCATTGACTCACTGATTCAACCATCAACCCACTGACCCAGTACCCTGACCGAGTCAATGACCGGTCCGGTTCTAATAACACTAGATATTGCAATGACGAAGCTCGTTCATGGAAAAATTCATACTTGCACCGCATACAACATTTCAATTCATTATTTGTATCTAGAAGAGATGAATATGTAGTAGATATTACTAGAGATTTATTGTAATCACATGAATGTGTAGTACATCATTTACTTTGATACATAAACTTATTTTATGATGATTAATGTTATGATAATGAATAATATTTCATATCAATTGATATTGGTTTTGGTCCCTTTTTTGGTTGGTTGTTTATCATATACAACCAGTAATCTGCAATCTGTCAACATACATAACGTAAATACATTTTCGTTGTGTATTGCGAATCAATACATAACAAAAATGTATTTCCGTTTCGTATTGTGATTAACCACACAACGAAAACGTATTTTCATTGTGTTAGTTGGGGTCTGCCCCAAAAACATAACAGAAACGCATTTTCGTTATGTGTTGAATCTCAATACATAACGAAAATACATTTCCGTTATGTGTTTACGGCACCCCCTACTACCAAAATGGAATCGCGTTTTTGTCATGTACACTACCAAATGGAAATGCGATTCCGTCAAAAGGTATTTTAAGAAAATAACATTACCAAACATGTGTTGGAGGTGAAAAAAACAAAAAAGTAGGGTGGGAATAACAGCTCTTAACTGAAATTTTGAGTAGTTGGACTTTAGTTTGCATGGACCAAATTGAAGCCTAGGAAACGAGCGGGAACCGTATCAACACAACAAAGAAATTTACTAACGCTTACATAAGTTTTTAGTTCATCAAATTTGAGGTAAATTTATTTTGGTCATCCAAATTTAAAATTAATTTTTTTAGTTCCTGTAATTTTAAAAAAAAATTGTTAGGGATTTTCCTTACGTGGCTAACAAATTACAAATTGCTTATGTGGCAATTCACTTTGATTTTGCATTCTTATTATCAAACACTCTATCACATATGTGTTTTCCTTTCAAAGCATTTATTTTGACAATATTTGGGTAGAAGATGTTTGGGCAGAGGGATTAAAACATGTTCTTTTTTCAAATTATAAAGACTAAAAAGATCAATTTTAAATTGGCTAAATTATATTTTTGGTTCCCATATTTTTCTCAATCCGTAATTTTGGTCCCCTTATTTTTTTAGAGACATTTAGTTTCTCTATTTTAAAAAATCTACAATTTTGATCTCACTGTTAAATTTCTTGTGTTGACCATTACTAATTTAATGTTGACTTTGATGTATTAGTACTTAAATGACGTGTTAGAAGTAGAATCAATGATGACATGTCAAAGTCAACATTAAAATACTAATTGTTAATCTAAGAAATTTGATGACAAGACCAAAATTGAGGATTTTTAAAATAGGAAGACTAAATGTCTCTGAAAAAATAAGAAAACTAAAATCATGAATTTTTAAAAATAGAAAAACTAAATGTCTCTAAAGAAATAAGAGGACCAAAATTGTAGATTGAAAAAAATAGAAAGACCAAAAATGTAATTTAGCCTTTTAAATTTAAAAGACAAAAAATAAACTTATCCTAAATTTGAAAGACTAGAATCATATTTAAGCCAATTTACTAATTTAGTGTTTCCTCAAACCCTTCTCAAGGAAAATTGAGGTCACTATTTCATTTATCGTTGCACGTGCAACGTCCCTGTTGAAATCAAATTCTGAGATTTCACCCTGCCTAATCAAGTATCGTCCCCCACCCCAGTGCAATCAAAACACAAAGATAATAACACTGTAACATTTGGATGAAAGTCTAATGGGAATCACCAGAACTAGCCACGCAACAAAAACGCTGAACACAGGCTTCTAAAATGGGCCAAAAAAATGAGGCCTATTTATGTCACAGATGGGCCTAAGTTGACCTGTTGAAATTGTGGGCCAATGTGAATGAATGCCCAGCTCTAATAATGAGAAAAAGTCACATTATTTTGTTAAATATATGGACTAAAAATAAAAAAATAATATAAAAATTAAAACAAAATATTGTAATATTTTTGAAAATTACAAACATATTTAAACTTTTCAATAATTAATAGCTGTCTCACAAATAAAATTTCTCCACTTCAACCTAAGTGAAATATGTAAGATAAAAAGTAATGTAATAAGTGAGAACTATAAATATAAATTATTAGATTATATTTAAATAATTAAGATTAAAAAAATGCACATGATTTTTTAAGTAATTATGTGATTACAAATTAATTTGTAATTTTGACCATCCATGTATAGTTATATCACTAGATTTATAGTTTTTATTTCTCAAAATAAGAAAAGTTTTACTTGATATGCCTTATATATATATATATATATATATATATATATAGGGAACACATTAAGTGAAAAATCTTCTTATTATGAGAAATGAGAACTATAAATATAAATCATTAGATCATTTTTGAATGGTCAAGATTAAAAAAAATACACATAATTTTTTTAAGTGATCATGTGACTACTAACTAATTTTTAATCTTAACCATCTATATATATAATTTAATGACTCATATTTATAATTCTCATTTCTTATAATGAAAAAAATTATCACTTGATATGTCCTATATATGTTTATATATATATATCTTTCATTATTTTTCTTTTTTCATCATCTGCTTTATCTTAAAGCAATTAGATATCTTACGAGTTATATTATTCTTGTAAGACTTTTCTAAATTTAATTAGAATATACTAATAGTGTAATTTTTATATGTTGTCATTTATTTATCAATTGATATCTATGATAAGATTATTAATTTTTATAATAAGTACTTTAAAAATTATATTAATAATAATTTTTAATCAATTGATAGTGTAAAATTTTTTTCAGTAAAAATATAGTTAAACTAAACTCTACTTCCTTTACAATATCTTTTATAATATTATTACTTTGAGTTTAATGGTCATACACTGTCAGTGTAAAAAAATTTACACTGTCAATCAATCAGAAATCACAGTTAGTATGACTTTTAAGGTATTTATTATAAAAAGTCAACAAATTTACCATACATGGTGGTTTGTGATTAAATGATAGTATAAAACTATTTTACACTATCAGTGTATAGCCTATTTTCTCTATTACTTTTAGAGAAAACAGGCCATGCACTGACAATGTAAAGTAGTTTTACACTGTTATTCAATCACAAACCACCATTTATTGTAAGTTTGTTAACTTTTATACTAAATACTTTAAAAGTTATATCAATGGTGATTTCTGATTAATTGACAGTGTAAAAACTTTTTACACTGACAGTATATGATCATTAAACTCTTACTTTTATCTATCTCTCTTCATCATATAAATTGGTTTATCACACATTTTTCTCTTCTCTATCCATCCCTCTTTATTATATAAGAATTGTACCAACTTGGTGTATAAATGCTATGTGTACCGACTTGGTGCATAAATGTAATTTCTCATCATATGTTATTGCTTGCACGAAAGACGGGTAGACTTAGGACAAATCTATGGGTGTCTTGCAAGAACTCGCCTGTTATGAATTAGGCCTTGACAGAGAGACTTAAATATCAGACACGCAAGTAGTCAAGACTAGTGAAAATATCATGCTATGGTGTCTTACATAAATGGGACTAGCTAGAAAATATTTAAAAACTTTTAATGCACTATTTTGTTAAAAATGTTGGTTTATAGTTAATATAGAGATATATCATATAGGTAAGTATAAAAAGAGTTTAATTCTATATATTTATACCATTAATTAATTAAAAATTATTCTAGATATAATTTTTAAAGTAATTATTATAAAAATTAACAATCTTATCATATATGACCATTCATAATTAGATAACTGTATGAAAAATATCTAGACTGTCAGTACATTCTTATATATTAAATTTATGCAAAAATGCATAATAACATTTTTTTGGTCTATATGCTTCTTTAGGATAAGTCAAATTTAGGTCACATTTCGTTGTCATCAGTTTACATAAAAAGAACAAGTTTAAAACAAGGTAAAGCCGAAAACAAATGCAGGGGGAAAGATTGTTAGATTGGTAAAGTGCTTATTATGCAAATGAATAATCAATCTCACATAAAGCGTAACTCTCCTCATTGAATAAATTAATTATTAGTCACTAAAACTGAAAAGGATTAATATACCATTAATAACATATATACTTCGTATAGAAACAGATTAAAATATTAACGCGAAGCTATCACATATATACCAACTTCATCGTAACCTCAACTAATACGTACGTTAGTGAACTACTGAAACTGTCACCTTCCTCTTAATTACCCAGCATAATATATTATCTGAAGTATTTTCTACAAAATTTCATCTTTAAGACCCAAAATCAAACACAAAGATAGAGACAAATGAAGACAGGAATTCTCGAAGTACTCCTTGTTAATGCTAAAGGCATTACACACACAAACCTTGTTGGTATCTTTCCTTTATTTTCACTTTAGCATGCCAATTTTAATATATCGTCTCAATTAAAATCCAAAAGGTTAATTTTTATTTCTCCAAAAATTATTTCTTTTTCGTTAATTTCTTTGAACCAACCATCACAGGAACACCTTCCTACTATGTGGTTATTGAGTGCGGGACTCAGACTCAAAGAAGCAAAGTTTCACCAGGTTAAAGTACATGCTCTTATACGAGGCTTGAGCTCACACATTCTCTTTTTTTCCTTTTTTTTCTTTCTTTTTTTTCACATTGATTCTACTAACATAGTGACTGAATTTATATATGTGATGCAGGAAAACATGAGAAACCATGTTGGAATGAGAAATTCGTGTTTGATTTCTCACCGTTTGATTGCAAGAATTCAACCCATCTTAAGTGTAGAATCATGGACACAGAACTCTTCACAAATGGTGGATTTGTTGGTGAAGCCAAGTAATTCCTTTCTCCGCAGTTTTTTTCTCCTCCTCATTTTGATGACTACAAATAAGGTCAGAAAGGGACCTCTAGAAGTGTCACACTATCCTTTGAAAAAGTTTAAAGATTTTAAGAGTTTAATTTTCACGTACTATTAGTATAGAGATTTTTATGTTATCAATCAATTTAAAATCATCCTAAATATAATTTTTAAAGCAATTATTACAAAATTCAACAATCTTACCATGTATGATTGAAAGATAATACAATTTTTTTTTACATTATCAATGTATTTTAATTAAACTATAATTTTAATTTTTATTTATATATTATGATCAACGAAACATTAGTATTCTCTTACATTTCACCTAAAACGCATTTTATATATAAAACAAATAACCTTATATAAATTAGTTGATTAGTAGAACTTTCTATATATAAATAGTTTTCTCAATATACGGTTTTTCTACAAAAGAATTGATTTATATATTTTGCATGATTTCTTTTCTCATAAAGCAGGATTTACATAGGTGGAATAATCTCTGAAGGAACTGACCAGGGATATATAGAAATAAAACCAGCAGCATATAATGTGGTCCTTGAAGATGACACTTACAAAGGCCAGATAAAGATTGGATTTAAGTTCATTGCAAATGTAAGCTTGATCTTTTATTGTGCGTAGAAATTAGTTATAAAAATGCTAATCAACGATTAGTGTTTGTTGGCAGAAAGAAAAGTACGTGATGGGGAAACGGGATCAATTCGTTGCCGAGAAGAAAGAACCGCGCCATTCAATTTGTGGATGCATTTGGAGAATATCATGGTGGAAAATCTTGTTTTTCTATCGAAAGAAAAGTTTCAAAGACAAACAGAAGACGAATTAGGATTATCATTTTGATCGATGATTAATTAAAAGAGAAAATCAGAAGTATGAGTACTGTTATTTTTTGCCTTTTCTTTTTCTAAATCAAGAGTGAAAGACAGGCTCATAGACTTATCACTCTTATAATGTGTATATTTTATGATTTTGTCAACTCCGACGGACTTATTGAGTAAATTTGTAAATATGATTAAATTTAGTTTTAGTTATCTAATTTTTTTTATTGATTTTATTTTTCATAAATTTATTTTTTAAATAATTCATATTAATACTTATCATTGATGTTATATTGAGTAAATTACATTGATATTTTTTGAGATTTTTTCAAATTGTACATGATATCCTTTCTTTTTTATTCCTATACTAACTTTCTTAATTGTTTGAAAAAGCAATACATTGATATCTCTTGTACATTACACTAGCCTCCCTTAATTGTTTGAAAAACATTACATTGTATATCTCTATAAGGGAGATTGTTGTAAACATTAAAAAAGCAGAAATTACATGTAATCTGAAAAAAAAACTCAAGAAATGTCAATGTAATTTACTCCATATTGTGCGCTACTTTAAAATATTACTAATATCATGATATGATTAGATATATGTTGCATCACTATTAAGTGATGACAGAGATCATTTTCAAAAAAAAATAATTTATAAAAACTAAAATTAACAAAAAATTTTGGGGGGAACTAAAATTAATTTAATCATATTTATTGGAACTAAAACATATTTAAGGCTAAGTACTTCATTCTTTCAACATTTTCAACAATCTGGATGATCTTATGCACATCAAAATTTGGTTAAATTGAACAATAATGAGAATATAATTTTACAGTTGATATTTGCTTATATTTAAAAATATATTATATGTTAAACAAATTTGTGAAATAAAATATTAATTATATAATTTATAAATTGTATAAAATTTAATAAGCTTAATTTAACAAGAGCTTTCAATTTAATAATTAAATTGATAAAAAGTACCATTTATAAAATTGTTAAAAGAATAGAAATATGACAAAACTCTTTTTAAAACAAGTAAATCCCCACTCATATTTAAAAAATACATAATAATGCCCTTAAATTCATATTATTTTGAATTAATTTGACTTCTAATTTTCAGGGAAGAAAGAGCAACCATATATTCGTTTTGATCTTCATCAAGCAAGCATGACCAAGTGAAGAGCATGACAGACTATATTCTGAGAAATAGGCTGCACGTCTTTGAGCATCTTCAAGCCCCCAAACTAACAAATTAAGAGTTATCAATAAAATTAATTTATTGTTCACATGTATGCCTTTCTAACTAACATGATTCAACTAGGCCAGCTACTCACCAGTCAGTTGGAATAAATTTTCCACCAACAAACGAAAAGCTGCAATTAGGATCCAATTTCTAAATCTTCTTTAAAAGCTCGAATAGGCTTAATTTTCCTCAAGTATAAGGATTAGATATTAACAAAATTGGGTTTAATGTCTTAATGTGTATAATACTTTAATATTTCAGGAAAGGTGCGGAATATGATGAAGGTATTGTCTTCATGTCCTTAGTAGTTGACCCCATTATTTATAACTACTTGTGCAAACAAAAATATTAAAATTATTAAAATAAAAGAGAATCATTGATTCATGTGTAAGTTCAGCATCTTATTTGTTCGTATGGCTCACATGCAATCATCTCAATATTGGCCATAAATGATCAAAGCTGTTTCCGTGAACCATAAATTATTGTTCAAACATCATATTATATAAAAAAATAAAAATGGGCATCTTTTAATCTTTATTAACTAAGGAAGTGAAAAGAATCTTGGATGGTAAATTTCATAGATGAAAACAAGAATAAATAATTAAACATCATCCTAAATATTTACTAACTTCAGACTAAAGTAGCAGCTGGTTTATGCTTTGGGTGGGTGATTTCATGATCAAGTGCACGTGTATGATTTTTCATTAAATTAAAAAAAAAACAAATATTGTCACAAAATTTGGTTACAAAACTTATGGGTTGAATTAATTTATATTATTTTGTATCATCTGTCATTCGGTCTAAACTCTAAAGCTATATACAAATTACAATTATTGGTATAGTTTTTCTTTTTTCATTCAAGTATGTCAGTTTTGTACATGCAATCATGCATGACATAGTACAACACAACCACTCGGAGACTTCAATCGCTTACTTTTTTTCTGTCTATGACACGCCTTGCATGTCTTGCTGTATTCTGCTCCAACACAAGATTTTAGCCATTTCTGCAACTGAGTTTGCGTAACTTCCCTCTTTGATTTTCTGTAGAGAAAGCTTTCTTCTCTCTTTTTTTCCCTTCCTTTCTTTCGATTTTTTTGGTTTTTTGGCATGAATAGTCTTCAGGGGAGAAGATAAAGGTACAAACGCTAAGGAGGGAACTGTTTCAAATGATGTTTAGCTAGCCACTGTTCAAATTCAAACCAAGCCAATAAAGAAGGTAACATAGAAAAGAATGCTGGGGACCGTTGCTTTTTCATTTTATTTTATTTTATTTACCAACCGTTGTCTTTGGAGTTTGAAAACTTCAGTTTTTTTTTCACCCCAGGATAAAGAATGCTTTGTTCACAACCCTTTTCAGTGAATTATTTTGGGTCTCAATAGCAGCAACATTCTTTGGAAGCTTTTGCTTTTTTGTTAGGGGAAGACAAGAACATTCAAGTTTTCAGCCTTTTCTTTTGATCTGTCTTTTTGTTTTCCTTTTTCTCCCGTTTCCGTAGTTTCAATTTCATTGTAACTGTTCATTTTAAGCTGAGTAGTGGATCCTACTTTGATATCATAGTATGTGACTATGTTCACAGGTGATCATTGAGTACTGCTATTACTACTACTGAGTACTGATATTTAGAGCCCACAAACCCAATTTGCGACTTAGCTTCCATGATTATGTGTGCAGGTGTTGAGGAAATTGACCATAGGTTATTGTGTTTAGATGGACAATTCATCCAACTTTGATGAAGACTCTGATGTGGGGTACCAACCTTCACCTTCTTCTGTGGATCAAAATGATCATTCAATCACTAAAACTGCTGGATTCTCCCCATTTAGCAGCGATTCCCTCGCCTATTGCCGGACTAACTCAGAGGTCTCAAACTTCTCTGAGCCTATTGATGACAATAGCTATGCAAGTGAACCTTCACCTTCTCTATGGACACCTGTGAAACATGGAGCTGGTCAAGCTGCTCTTTCAAGGTTAGGAATGAAGCAGCACAGGCACTCATTGGATGATAAATCTGATGACCTTGATCTCTTGGAGTCAGGTTGGTTTGCACTCACAGCTTGTGCACTTGTTTGTAGTGAATTTTTCCTGTGTGAAAAAAGTGCAATTGTATAGAAACTAACTCAATTTTGTGGGTATTTATAGAGCTTGATATGATGAAGGAAAGACTTGCAAAGCTTCTATTGGGGGAGGACATGTCTGGTGGTGGGAAAGGTGTCTGCACTGCAGTTACAATATCAAATTCAATTACCAATCTCTATGGTAATTTTTTTAGTAGTAGCAATAGCATAGTCCAATAATATGGCTATGGTTTAACTTATTTGGATTGGGAATTTGCAGCAACTGTTTTCGGACAAAATTTAAAGCTGGAGCCTCTCAAGCCTGAGAAGAAGGCTATGTGGAAAAGAGAAATGAATTGTCTCCTATCTATGTGTGATTACATAGTAGAATTTGCCCCAACTGCACAATATTTACAAGATGGTACAATTGTGGAGGTGAACTATTGCTAAACCCTTTGAGTATAAGGTTAATGGAGCTTGTTGTGCATTTTATAATGTGTCTAATATTTTATCTGGTGGTGTCTCTCAGATGATGACAAGCAGACCAAGATCAGATATTTATATCAACCTCCCAGCTCTGCAGAAGCTTGACACAATGCTCATCGTAAGACAAACCTCAATTGCTTCTTGTTTGGGACAACTCTGTTTTCATCCAAAGATTTTGTGCCTTACAAACAATTTTTTTTTTTTTTTTTACAGGAAATATTGGATAGTTTCCAGGAAACTGAATTTTGGTACGCTGAGCAAGGGAGCATATCAGGGAATTCAACTCGGTCACGTGCAGGCTCATTTCGAAGGATTGTTCAGAGGAAAGATGAGAAATGGTGGTTACCAGTTCCTTGTGTGAACCCTGGGGGCCTCTCTGATAAGTCAAGGAAGCACTTGACTGAGAAAAGAGACTGTGCTAATCAAATTCATAAAGCAGCCATGGCTATAAATAGCAGTGTTCTTGCAGAGATGGATATCCCAGAAACATATATGGCAAATCTCCCCAAGGTTAGTCCTCATATCCAATTGTTATTAAAGACTATTTTGTTTCTCAAAGTTCCAGTCTACAGTGAAATCCACGGAATGAGGCTATGTTTGGATAAAGTTGGGAACGTGTTTTAGGAATTCCAATGCATATTCCCAAATTCCAAGACACAAAATGAAGAAGGAAGAATTGCTGTCTGCACAGCTGAAATATTTTTTATATGTGATTCAGCATTCCACTAAACTCCCATAGAGCAAGATAGTAATAGCTGAGTCTTGTAGAGAACAGGATGCTATGATTTCATTGTTTCGTATATGATACTAGTAACATGTAAATCCAATGAAATCTTTTATTAGTCTTATGCTTAACCACTTGAAACTAATCAGAAGAAGAATTAAGAATGATAAAATTTTTACATGAAAGTGAAACCAAGAGTTGTCATTGAGTAGTATGTGTTCACATGTTGTTGATTAAGTGACTGATTTTATCTGACTTATTTTTCTCTTTTCAAACATTAATTTCTTTAGAGTGGAAGAACAAGTCTGGGGGACACAATTTACCGCTATATGTATTCTGCAGACAAGTTCTCTCCTAATCACCTTCTTGACTGTCTCAAAATAAGTTCTGAACATGAAGCACTTGAGCTGGCAGATAAGGTTGAGTCTTCAATGTTCACTTGGAGGCGTAAAGCTTGTCTGAGCCATTCAAAAACATCATGGAACAAAGTCAAGGATCTCATGGCTGACACTGACCGAAGTGACAAAAACTACATCTTAGCTGAGAGAGACGAGACTTTGTTGTTTTGCTTGAAGCAAAGATATCCTGAACTTTCACAAACATCCTTGGACACATGCAAGATTCAATACAACCGGGTAAGTTTAGCCATGTACAACTTCATATCATATGCAGCAATCAAGTTAAAAAATACCTGAAAGACATAACATGGTCATTTTTACAAATGAACATGTATGATATGAAGGCCGACCCAACAGTTACTGAGACCTAGCAAACTTTGAAAAAGACTTTTTCATTCTAAATGAGAGTTATATGTTGGGGCCTTTTGCCAACGTGTGCAACCTTTTTTGCTTTATAAAACACTAATAACAAATAATTTTTTGTTGGTTGGCCTAAAGCTGAGTTTTAGTAACTTTATCCTTGGGCTGGCCTTATATGGATATCTATTGTGGAAAGTGAACAAGACAGGAGAACTAGCAGAAATCTAGATTGTGAACTCATGGACTAAGAATGATTATTATCTTCTGCAGGATGTAGGGAAAGCAATATTAGAAAGCTACTCAAGAGTATTAGAAGGCTTAGCATTCAACATTGTAGCTTGGATTGAAGATGTTCTTCATGCAGATAAATCAATGAGGAACCAAAATGTATAGAAACCAAAACTGGGTCGTACACTAGCACCCTAACAATGGTGCTCTTTCCATTCCGCAATTTTTGTAAGCCATAGCTTTAAGAGAAGTTAATAGATGTTTGTATTTAAAGCTGTTCACTTGCATCTGTATGACAATTAGTTGTTAGCTAGCTGTACTACAGAAAGAGTTTTCACATTCAGTTGAAGGATTAAGCATAGTTTATATAATCTTCTGTTCAGAAAATAAAAGAAAAACTAAGAAGAAATATCATTGTAAATTGCCTGATTTTGAATGTAGCTAATTCTCTGTCAGAAGTGGAAGGAATTGAAGATATGTTGTACACAATGGTATTAAATGAGTATACATTTTCATTGACCATTGCGTTATAAGCTTGACAACTAAACAGCACAACACGTTTGAAGGTTCATGCTTCACAAATATGTAGCTTAGAAGGACAAGAAAAATAAATAAAATCATACCAAGTAGTTCTTCGTTCTATGACTAATCATCCAAAGTCCAAACCAACCGAGACTTTAAAGCACCCTAAATGACCGTGTCTATGTTAACTTTGAACCAAGGTTTTGGAAATCGGCTCACGACCACAATTACAGCTGCAATGTCAAGGTTTTTGAGTGATTGCATCACGGCATCAGTCACATTTATCCACCATTTTTCATAATATCAAGGATTAGAACAAAACGACCACAATTTAAAACCTTTATTCACAATTTTTTCATAATATAAAGGATAGAATGAAACAACAACCACAATTTAAAACCTTGTTTTGGACAAAAAATACACTAACCTTTTTGTTGATTGCCTATACAGATTATAAACTAGTTAAATTATAACAATGAAAGTCAACTTTCACAATTAGTAGAACATTAGAACATGGCCTAATATATCCCCTTACGGAAGTTCCATGGCCTAATATAACATCTTGTTCCATGGAAGTGAGTACGTGAACCATGTTTGAGGGCAAAAAGTAGTGTAGTGCTCCTCAACCATTGACCGAGGACCCTCCCCTCCCCCTCTTTCTCCAAGGGTACTTCTCAGACCACGCAAGGACATTATTGTTATAAGTGTGTCTCAGAATATTCTCTTTGACGGCAAGAAAAAATAAAAAGAAAAGCAAAACCTTGACTGGAGGAAAATGAAAGCTAAAGACAGAAATCACAACACAATTTATTGGTATCTAGTGCCAAAATAAAAAGAATAACCATCAACTTAATTTTAAAGTATCACCCTCTCTCCTAAATAGTCTTTGAACTAATGAAATTACATAAATAGTTCCTAAAGTATTGAATATCCATCAATTTAGTCCTTGGTGAGAGACTAATTTAAAGAATTTTTCAATAGTTGAGAGACTTTATAGCATGATTTCTAATACTTTAGGGACTACTTATATAATTTCATTAGTTTAAAAACTATTTAGGAGAGAGGTTGATACTTGAAAGACCAAATTGATGGTTTACTCAAATAAAAATAACAATAAAAAAATAAACAACATGCTATTTTTTTCTTCGAGTTAATTCTGATCCCAAGCGTAAATGATTTGTTGCTTGCTGACTTTGTAGTTTGTACCTTGTCGGCATACTCAACACCAATGTGGCATTATTTCACTAGATCAATGTCTGAAAATTCTATAAAAAGAAAAACTTAGGGGGGTGTATTGAATTGGAATTTTAAAAGATTATTTTGGCATAAAAAAGTCTTGTGAATTTTAAAAGACGATATAGGAACATAATGATTTATAAGATTTCTTTTAAAAGATTTTTATAATCAAGATTTTGTAGTTTGAAGTTTGATGAATTTATATCATAAGAATTTATAAGATTTGAAATGACTTTATAAATTTATAAGATTTGAAAGGACTTCATAGATTTTTAGAAAATATTCAAAGTTACAATAGTTAATAAAAAAATATAAAAAAAAATGATAAGGTTTGGATTTAAAAAATAAAGTAAAACTAATACAATTTTTTAATCTTTTAATAGTTAATTGATTCTAAGTTCATGTCTTACTAATTTTGTCAAAATAAAAACAATTATTTTCTAATACATAGAATAAATTATTACCTATGGCCTAACCATTTCACTACCTTCTGAGTCTCCTTTTAATACTTCAATCACATAACAAGTCATAGTTTATAGTGCTTGCTTAATATTAAAGAACTGTTGATCCATAAGCACATGACATTATTATGTAAACAATAGGGAGTGTTTAAGAACAAACAGATAAAAACACTTTATCATGAGAAGGAAAAAAAAGATTTGAACTTCCTAATAATTTTATGGTTGGGGTGGGCGGGGGGAATTCCTAATAATATTAGGGAATATAAAATTCACATAACCCACGTTGCAGAACACACTATTCTATTCAAAGCTGAAACAAAGTCCTATAATTATGTTGGGATCATGGTGCAAATGTGTGATTGGCATTAGTGATGCACAAGGTTTTTTATGTGTTTTTAACATTATTTTTCTGATGATGTACACAATGAATTCGTCCAAACAAATTAACAAAGGCAAATAAAAAGCTCTTTCACTTAATTGTAGAGAAGGCGGGTAGGATTAGAAGAAAGAGATGATAAGGCAAGTCTTTTACTTAAGTACAATATCAACATCCATACCATCTTCAATGAAGAGAGTAGGGATTATGTATAATAGGAGAAAGAAAAATCTAGCAATGGTAAAAAAAAATGAATGAGAGAATAGGAAAGTCTCAAAGGTTTGCGTGTGATTATTGGATGAATGCAATATTTATACATCCCACTGAAAAGTCACACGAAATCTACCTTACAAAATAATCCATCGAAATCTATATGTATTTGAATACCAAAAGACTTTTTGTAAGTTGTAAAAAATCTGAATTGAATACTACTAGATTTTGTTACCATCTTAAAAAAATCTTGATAATCTTGATTGAATACTACAAGACTTATTTATATTATTAAAAAATTTTGATTAAATACCACAAGACTTTATCACAAAAAAATCTTTTAAAATCCTCTAAATCTTAATCCAATGCACCCCCTTAATTGCATTCTTGATCATTCTACTGCCATTAAAATTCGATTTTGGCCATCCTATTTTTTTTAAGTGAATTTGGTCCCTTTATTATTTTAATCGAATAATTTTAATTTATTGGTTAATTTGATATTCAATATTTAATAAGATTAGTACAAGACATTCTACTACACTGTCATGTTAGCACATATATGCTAATGTGACTCTCTTTTGCACTGCTATGTCAACATTTTTGTTGAATATTAGACATCAAGTTAACAAATAATTAAAATTGTACGATTAAAATATCAAAAAAACTAAATTTTCCTAAAAAAAATAGGAAGACTAAAATTGAATTTTAACTATAATAAAGAGAGAAAACTGTAATTAAGAATAAAAAACTAAGATTTATTAGCTCAAGAAAGCGTATTTTATTGTCCTTTCCTGTTTTTATTATTTGGAAATAATTTTTATTATAAAATTTTCAAGATTCAAAAAAGGTTTAAATATGTTTTTAGTCTTTTAAATTTAGGATAAATTTATTTTTGATCCCCTAAATTTAAAATTAATCTTTTTAGTCTACGTAATTGAAAAAAAAAATGTTTTAATCCATCTGCCCAAATGTTTGTGACACACAAAATCCACTTACTAGTGTCGTCTTAGTGAAAATATCGTACCAAACTTAGAGACTCAATCTGTCCCTCTCAATAATGCTATAGATGGTCTTGAAAGACTAAAACAAGCTTTATTAAATTACAGATAATAAAAAAAATTAATTTAAATTTAGGGGATAAAAAACAAACTTATCATAAATTTGAAAAATTAAAAACATATTTAAGAATTCAGAAAATATGTCAATTAAAAAGTTATTTTCAGTAATTTTTGTGTAAATTTTTGAAAATAAAAAATATATTAAAAATAAAGTCACAGTTTTATAATTAAAAAATAAAAATAAAAAACAGAAATAAAAATACAAGTAGATGGTATAACTTCCTATTATATGTTTTTAAGATTTCCATCTTAATCCTCCAAGGAATTGACAGAAGCTCCAGAGCCACCGTAATCTTATGGAGACCGTCGAATTGAGAAGAGAAACTCAAAGCTTTTAATCGAAAGTAGCAAAAACGTCATTGTATGCGAATTTTCTAGAGACACGATGATGACAGTAAAGTTTCTCTTCATCCTCCTTATTCTTTCTGCTTGAGTTGTATTTCTTGCTCTGCAAACTAGAAATACAAAGCGTGTGAGAGAGAAAACATTGAAAAGCCGGTTTCCAAGGTGATTTGATGGTTTGGAGTACAATCCTCAAGCTTCAAGTCCTTAGGATCGAATAGGGATGACAACTTTATTCAAATCTTATGCGAACCCACAAAAAATATTTACAACAAATAAGATAAATATTTGCTCAATAAAGATGGGACTGGAGTTGTGGATTTACCTATAAATTTAATGGAGATTAGTGCAGATATTGTTGGGAAATGTCAACATAATTTTCCTCATTTGTAAATTCAAAATAGGTACTAAACGGAAACGTAGAATAATAACATCAAAAAATTTAGCAGGAAAACCTTCTCAAGATGAGCAAGGAAAAATCACAGGATCTGTTAGCCTCTAAAACTTCCACTATAATAATAATGAAATTACAAAATATAACAATAATGTATCTTCAATTGTGGATAACACTCACAAATTAGCTCACTATCTTTTTCTCTTAGAAACTCTCTCTAGGCTCTCTAGTTTTCTCTCACAATTTTTCTCTCTTATGAGGATGTTCTCACTTTGCTTGGTGTATTCCATTGGTTCATGTCCTCTATTTATAGAGGAGATTTCACTGTGTGCAATCTACTGCACGGAACAAATATAGTTGGGGGTTGAAAAAATTTCAACCTTTCATTAAACCACCGAATTGTTGGCTGGTGGAGGTTGAACAATTCAACCTTTCACTGTTTTAGTTTCACATTGGCTGGACGTTCTGCATTTCTCCCCCTCCAGCCAAAGGGAATTATCCTTGGATCAATTTGGGATTGGTGCTAAGTTGGCAGCTTCTTTACAAAATTCTAACTTCTCTTTTGTTAGAGCTTTTGTCATCATATCTACCCCATTGTCCTTGGTGTGTATTTTCTCAACTGCAACAGTTTACTTTTCCAAACACATCAAGTATCCAATGATATCTCACATCGATGTGTTTTGACCTTGCATGAAAAAGTCGAGTTCTACTAAGATGAATTGCACTCTGGCTGTCACAATAAAGAACATAGCTTTCCTGCTCTTGGCCTAATTCTTGTAAGAACTTCTTCATCCATAGGATCTCCTTACAACCTTTAGTAATTGCAATGAACTCTGCTTCTGCGTGGCTTAAAGCAATACACTTTTGTAGTCGCGATTACTATGCTATAGCTCCCCCTGCAAAAGTAATCAAAATATCCTGATGTCGATTTTCTTGTGTCCACATCTGTTTTGCCATATCTATATCTGAATACCAATGAAGCATTAAATTCCTTTGTCAAAACACAAGCAATTTTTGGCAGTTCCCCATAAATACCTTAGTATCCATTTCATAGCATTCCAATGCTCATTTCTTGGGTTTGATAGGAATCTGCTCACAACTCTTACAGCGTAAGCAATGTCTGGTCTTGTACAACTATTGCATACATAAGGCTACCCACTGCGGAAGAATAGGGCACCTTGCTCATTTCTTCTTTTTCTTCTTCATTCTTTGGACATGTGTCTTACCGAGTTTGAGATGGCTAGGTAATGGGACATGCACAGGTTTGGCATTATGCATGTTAAACCTTTTAAGAACTTTCTTGATATAGCCTTCTTGTGACACCCATAACATTTTTCTAGACTGATCTCTAATAATCTTCATTCCAAGAATCTTCTTTACTGCACCCAGATCTTTTGTGGCAAAAGATTTACTCAACGCCTTCTTGAGAGCAGCTATCTTTGTCTTATCTTTCCCAACAATTAGCATATCATCAACATACAATAAAGTATGATGGATTCACCATTTTCATAATTCTTCACAAACACACAATGGTCTACAAAGGTCTTTTTGAAATTGTGTTGGGTTATGAAGAGATCAACTTCTTGTACCATTGTCTTGGAGCTTGCTTTAGACACAGAGGCTTTTCTTCAAGCGACACACTAAGTGTTCCTTGCCTAGTTCTGCACAACCTTCTGGTTGCTCCATATAGATTTCTTCCTTTAAGTCTCCATGTAAGAATGCTGTTTTGACATCAAGATTCTCTTTCTTCTTCCTTTAAGTCTATGTTGCTGTTTGACATCAAGCTGTTCTATTTCCAAGGCTAGTTTGGCAGCTAGACCAAGGATTGCTCTAATAGATGTCATCTTCACCATTAGTGAAAAGATTTCTTCAAAATCTATGCCTTTCTTATGATTGCACCCTTTCACAACAATTCGTGCTTTGTACCTGGGATTTAGGTTATTCTCTTCAGTCTTGAGTTTGAACACCCATTTATTTTTCAATGCCTTTTTTCCTTCTGGTAATTTCACTAGGTCATATGTCTGATTCTCTTTCAAGGATTGGATTTCTGTTAACTTATTGGCAAGCATACCAAATTGCACAAGTAGACAGTAATGAGTAGAGTATCATATCCCAAAGGACTTGCGTAATACTAGGATTTTACTCAAATAAATGGATCGTTAAATGGGGAATTTATACGAACATGTAAAGTGCAATTTTTAAGGAACCAGACAATAAGCAAAAGTATTGAGGTTTGACTACACTAATCATTCTCTTATGAAACATAAAGATTACCTATTAAGTTTATATCCTATTCATTACCATTAACCCACAATTTATCCAAACCCTAATTCCTTAATTGAATAGATCTAAGTTATCTGAATAAAACATCAATCCCTTGATGAGTTCACCCAAACAACTTGCTTTACGAAAAGAGGTTTAAAGATGGTTAATAAATCATGTTCTATTCCTAACTACAAGATCTATTAAGTGCTCTCTTCAATTCTATGCAAAGAAAGAGTTTTCCAACATCCATCAACACAAAAGGAACAAGTTATGGAGTGTAGCTTCAATGAGGTGCTCCCACACTATTCTTCTCAACCCTAGCACCAGAATGAAGTAGAATGATGAAGTTTGTCCAAAAACTTGCCTCCTTCACTCTTTTGTTGCGCATTCATTAAGTGAGGTGGCACTAGTCTCACTCAGTAAACACAAGGCTCGCTAAGCGAGAGACTTGACTTTGTGGTCTTTGGAACAAGTTTCGCTCAGCGAGCCTTGCGTTCGCTGAGGGAAAGACTTGGCTACTCTCTGTATGCACTTTCGCTGAGCAAATGAATTACTCGCTCAGCGACTATAGGCAGCTACAATCCTTCCATCTTCAGTATTTTATCTTCATTTCCTGCAAAAAATCATCAATTGGCAATTAAAATGTCCAAAATGTATAATTCTATTTGTAAGTGCCACTTAATTAAAAATCAACTAAAATTGGGTTTAGACAAAGCCTTTGGTTCGGAAAAGAGAGTAATAGATACACAATTAGATGCCAAAAGTGAGACATAATTGATACTTATCAATTTCTTCTTCCATTGCTTGCATCCATTTCTCTTTGTCATTTGTCTCAATGGCTTCCATGAAGCTTTGTGATTCCCCTTCATCAGTAAAGTTGATATACTCGTTTGAGAAATATCGTTTCGAAGGTTGCCTGTTTCTTGTGGATCATTTCAGTTAGGATCATGTTCCGTCGGAACGTTATCCACTGCTTGCTCTTCATTTGTCTCATCCAATTGCATCGTTTGATGAGGTTATTCCATTTCATGAGTATCTTCCTTTGAATTATGTATCACGACAGGGTTTGAATCTCGAACCACCTTCTGCTTTAGCTTCTCAAACTTGATATCTTGGATCGTTTGATCTTCAAAGAATACCACACCTCTGCTTTGAACAATCTTCTTGTTTGCAAGATCCCATAATATGAAGCCAACTTTATCTCTTGGTGAACCAAGGTATATGCATTCCTTTGCTTTAGCATCAAGCTTTGCTCTTTCATCTTTCGGAATGTGAACGAATGCCTTACACCTGAAAACTCTCAAGTGACCAAAAGAGGCTTTCTTCTAGACCATACCTCATCCGGAAGCTTTCCATTTGAAGGTCTTGAAGGAGACAGATTTATCAGATCAATTGCAGTTTCACTGCTTCGCCCCAAAATGATTTGGGAAGTTTTGCTTAAGAAAGCATGCTTTTGACTTTCTCTGCAATACTTCTGTTCATCCTTTCAGCTACTCCATTCATTTGAGGAGTCTTGGGAGGCACTTTCTCATGTCTTATTCCATAAGTTTTGCAATATACCTCAAATTGGCCTATCTATTCTCCACCATTATCAATTCTCAGGCATTTCAACTTTCTTCCAGTTGCTCTTTCTATAGAAGCATGGAACTCCTTGAAAGCTTGAATAACTTGATCTTTCGTTTTCAATGGATACATCCACACTTTCCTGGAGTGATCATCGGTGAATGTAACAAAGTATTGGGCACTGCCAATGGACTTTTCAGATGTTGAGCAAACATTTAAGTGAACAAGATCCAAAATATGTTTTCTTCTTCTTGCATCATTTGGTCTTTTAAAAAATACTCTGTGTTGTTTGCCTGCTAGGCAGTCTTCACAGGATTCAAGTGGCTGCCCCTTTAGTTTGGGAGATGATGTTTTGCAAGGATCTCCAAACCCTTCTCGCTCATGTGGCCCAATTGTTTGTGCCACAATTCTTTGGATGCGTCTTGAGCAACATTCGTCTCTCCTTTGCATATCTGCATCATGTACAAGGAGCCTTCCTTCTTTCCACAAGCAACAATCATGTTTCCTTGACTGAGTTTCCATTTACTGGCACCAAACTGGTTTATCATTCCAGCTTCATCCAGCTTTCCTGCTAAAATAAGGTTGAGACTCATATCTGGAACATGTCATACCTCCTTTAGCACAAGCTTGTTTCCATTCTCAATCACCAAAGTTACTTTACCAATGCCGACAATCTTACTAGTAACATGGTTACCCATCTTCACCCTACCAAAGTCTCCTTTTTGCTATGATGAATAGAATCCCTCATGGGGAGTCACATGGAAGGATGCTCATGAGTCAATTATCCAAATGCAATCGTCAGATGCTACATTTAGATAATTTTCCTCACTGACAAGAAATATATTCTCATCATTTGAGGCCATTACAGTGGTTATTTCATCTTCTTTCTTCTTCCTTGGGTCAATCTGGTCAAGGTGGATTGTTCTAGCCTATTGGTCTTCCTTCAAGAATTTGCACTCAGACTTCTTATGGCCGGTTTACCACAATAATAATAATTTAGTCTAGTGCGAGATTTGGATCTGCCTTGTGATTTTCCACGATCCCTTTTTCCACAACTTTTACTCCTCCTCTATTTTCAACAACATTGGCTTCAAACTGGTTGTTCAAGTCTCCTTCTCTCCATCTGGACTCTTCGTTCAACAAACTGTCTGTAACAAAATCCATGTTGAGTTTTCCTTCTGGAGCGGAATTGCTGAGAGTGACAACTAAAATGTCCCAACTCAGAGGCAGAAAACTAAAGAGTAGAAGAGTTTGCACCTCATCATCTATCTTTATTTCTATTTTCGTCAGTTGATTCACAATACCTTTAAAGGTATTCAAATGTGTGATCATCTTTTAACCGTCCATGTACTCCAACTTTACTAGTTGTCTCAAAAGGTGGGTTCTTGAGTGTCTCTTTTGAATCAAAGATTCAAGTTTTGTCCACAACTTATACGCATTAGTATAAGTTGAGACATGCTCGAACAAGCTTCGATCAATATATTTTCAACACAGCTACTGCTTTTCGATTCTAGAGCTCCCAATCTTTGTCAGTCTTCCCCTCCAGTTTATCCTGTTGGGTGATTGGTTCATGCGAATCCTTATAGTATAAATGGTCTTCCATCATCGGCTTCCAATGTGAGAAATTGTCAGCAATTAGCTTGAACATATCTCCATCATGAGTGACAACTCCTTCCATCTTGAGTTACACAGGATAAATAGCGAGCTAAGAATTACCATATATAGGAACAATTACCGTAGTTCAGGAACAGTGCACTTGGTAAGTTCCCAGAAAAGAGAAGT